>OX608078.1:57474657-57941133 GCA_951509765.1 Sphenella marginata | reverse complement strand
AAAAGACGATTCACCAAATTATATGCAATAAAGGCGAACATCTGGTTCAACAGACAATGTTTGTCATTGAACGTCACCCCAAAATACGCCCGGATCCAGTCGAAGGCAAACACACCAGCGAACAGGAGGACAGCTAAGAGAGCCGAAAAAGACTTTATAAGGAACGAGATACACGGCCTTCACGCCAAGAAAGATAGGACGAACGCTGAAATTCTATCAATTCATCTGCAACTATCAGAGCTGATACCTACAACTGCACTGATGGACTGCTTCTTTCAGATAAAAGCTGAAATCAAGAACGGACTAAAACAAAAATACGGAGCATTGAACAAGAAATTGGACAAACTGACGGGTAGACGCGAATACAACAACCAAGAGGTACATAGATTTCATGATAGGTTCGTAAACTTGACCACGGTGGACATCAACAAAGACGAAGCGCAACTTCTCGAGAAGGGGCTAAAACACAACTTGATAGACAGTAACAAAGCAAGAAAAACGGAGCAAGCGATAGTAGATGCAGAGGTCGGAATATCGCTCCTCCCGTACGAAGAGCAGGAACACGCCAGACATATGTGCAGGGAAATTATTACCAAGGACTTAAGAGCCGAAAACCTGCAGAACGCGAATAAGGAGGAAAAGGTGCTTAAAGAGCTAAAGCGAAAGCTCAAGAGAAATAACGTTGTGACTACAAAGGCGGACAAAGGAAACACGACAGTACTTATGGACAAGGACGATTACATAGCAAAGACCGAAAGACTGATCAGGGATATGAAATGCCGCGTAATTTGCGAGGACCCCACCGAAAAATACCAGGCGGAAATCAAAAGGGCTATAAAAAACATAACGAGTGTAATTGACGACAGGACTGGACATACTCTGTCACAAATGAATCCATCTCCTCCCCCACTGATAGCGCTACCAAAAATACATAAACCCGATACTCCGATGCGGCCTATCATTAATTTTAAGTCAGCACCGGGGTATAAGCTATCAAAACATTTGAAGAGTATACTGAATGACACACTGGAACTAGAGCACATACACACAATAAAGAATACAACGGAGCTAATAGAAAAACTTGAGACCGTAAAACTCGCGGAGAACAGCACGATAGTATCCTTTGACATAAAGGACTTGTACCCATCTATTCCGCTTCCGGAGACATTCGATATCGTTAACAAAACGCTACTAGAAAAACTAAAGATGCGGTCAGGACAGCACAAATTACAAACACCCTCAGAACAACGCTTCAACAAAACTATTTCAGGTTTAACAATAAAATATATAGACAAATGAATGGACTGGGAATGGGCAACCCAACCTCATCCGTCCTCATGGAGGCATTCATGCAGAATTTGGAAATGAAGTATATGCAAGAGCTAAAAACCAAGCTGGGGGTAATATTTTACGCAAGGTATGTCGACGACATTATCTGCGTATTAAATAATAACTGTGAAGAACAAGTACTGGAATTTCTAAATAAGCAGCATGAGAGCATAAAATCCACAATGGAAACGGAGAAGGAGGGAAAACTGAACTACTTGGACCTAACGGTTAGAATCAACAAACTCACGAACAAGTTCAACTATGACATCTACAGAAAACCAACAACCACGGACACCATAATCCACTGTACATCGAACCATCCGCAACAACACAAGAATGCAGCATTAAGACATCTAGTGGACAGACTTCAGCGAACGCCCCTCTCTAAGGAATCATACAAGAAAGAGCTCACCACGATATACAGCATAGCAACTAGCAACGGATACAAAAAGACCCCACTGGACAAACTCCGAAGCAACCATTTGGTGCAGAGAAGGGAAACCGAAGGGGAAAAGGCCAAAATTTGGACAGTTGTGACATACACTGGAAACACCACATACAAGTTGGCCAACTTTTTCAAGAAACACAACATCAGCACAGCATTCAGAACATCGAACAACTTGGGACAAAAACTAGCAACTAACACCAACTCAGCGGAGCCGTTCAGCGAACATGGGGTATACAAACTTACTTGCGAATGCCAGCACAGCTACATAGGACAAACAGGACGGAAAATAAGTACACGATTTCGGGAACATATCAGGGACTACAACCGAAAGACACGGAAACCCTCCATCACACCAGAATCGAACTTTGCTAACCACATGTATGAAAACAAATGCACCCCGGCTAAAATCAAAAGCACAGCCAAAACACTTCACGTGCAAACAAAAGGGCGACGCTTAAATGTGCTTGAGAACATGGAAATATACAAACTAAAGACATTTGACGGAAGAATAATAAACGAACAAACTGGCACCAATTCTGATGCAATATTCGAACCTCTAAAACTAGTCTACAAAAAACAAAACAACGCAGCAGGTACAATAACCAGACAAGTAACGATAAACGAACGAACACACAAAACAAACCAAAGGACAAAAATTACCGACTTCTATTCAAGCACATGATTAACATTACCTGACCCACAAACTAGTTAACGAGTTGCCGCTCGAGAACATTCAGCATTACCTGACATTACATAGCGTTCAGCAGTGCCTGACAAACAAACTAATAGACAAGTTTCAAAACAGCCCTATTGCAGCTTGCCGCTCGGGAACATTCGTGAAACACGAACCTAACGCACGAACTATATACACGCATACTAACTTTACCTACAGCATTCAAACTATAAATACTGGACAACGGATAGACACAGATCAGAACGAAAACTTACACTGAAGATGGCGGATCGCCGAAACCGGTTTGTAAACAAACAAAAATTGACAAGGGATGACGGAAAATCGTTCCAATATAAATCGACCAAAACACTCCCCAAAACCCAAAAAATATTGTTTTTTTCAAAAAACTGTTATCGCCAACGTTTTTAGCGGACATTTTTGGGTCGGAAAGGGTTTACATGGAAATTTGCAAACCAAATGAAAGTTTGTTTAGTAGGTCATGAAGAAAACCTTAAAAATCAAAGTCCAAGAAAATTCAAAAAAATGAAATTTCGCAGGCTCGAAAATTATTTTTTGGGGTATGCGTAGTGGAACTTTTTTTTCCTGAGCCCAAAACCTATCGAAAAATCGATGGCGCGATATCGGTTAATGAATCGACCCGCCCTAATGTATATATATGTACATGTGTAAAATTGTTGTGAGGTCTCCAGAGCCTCAGGATCGGGGTCCTCACACTCTCCCCTCACCTGCCGGAACGAGATTTACTGTTACGAGGCCCGTCCTCGTGATGCGGACTCGGAACGCTTGGCCGCCTATGTCCCGACGGAACGTCTTCTTCCTCCTGCCGTCCTGCCATTGTTGTAGGTGCGCCTCTATGTCTCGGACTAGCGCTTCCGGGAGAGGCTCCGTGCCGGACGGGTATCCCACGCGCCTTGGGTGGCGCTTACGGCCTCACCCAACCATCGCTCGATGTCGCTGGCTATGCCGCCAGCCTCGGGTGTCAGCTCGTCGCTGGCCGTCAGGCGGAGCACGTCGCTTCCGCTGGCAAGTGCGTCGCCTTCGCCTGGTACGTCGCAGACCTGTTGGTGTTTTGTTGCGCGCGGGGCCGTCTCCTCCGCCATGACGTCACCCAGCGGGTATAATCGACATAGCCCCTGCCGTACTGCTCCTCGTCCTCTTGCCGGATGGACAGCTCGCCTCGTCGTCGGCCCTTATCACCCTCGTCGGCCTCGCTCTCCGACGATATTGATATAGGTGTGGACTCCCGCACCATCGGCCCGCTCTGGTATTCGTCATCGTCCCTGGGACTCGGGCTGCGGATCCCGTCATCGTCTTCGCTCTCGTCTTCAAAATGTCCGAATGGCTCGGTACAGGTGCTGTCGCTGCCGCTCTCGCTTTCACCCTCGCTCTCACTCTCGACCTCGCTCTCACTGCTGACGAGGTTGGTCACCTCCTCCTGTGGTTTTGGCTGCCGTGCCAATCGCCGAATTTTAAAGCGGAGTGAGCCGTCTGCTGCCTTTTCGCTGGTGTAGCGCTCCATATCTATCGTATCCATATTGGTTTTCTATTTGATTGTCCTGGGAATCGCGGCCGGTATTTATACTAGTCTTTCGAGGCGCGATCAACGGTGGTTTTCCTAGGTAGAACTCAGCTTTCGAGCTTTTGCTGTTGGGCTATTCTATTGTTGTTGTGTATTTTGCTTCTTTGGTTGATGGTAACACATTTCCAATAACTTGCATCCTTTCGTAACGTCTTTGCCGCTGCGCGCTCTCATTGGTTCAGTAAATCAGGTGATCATTGCTGCTGCTGCGCGTGTGCGCGACGTTACCATGGTAGGGTGTTGCTAAATTTCTTTAAATATTTTGCCCGATTATTGGATATATATTTTTATGGCGTGTGTTAATGATATTGAAATGCTTATGTAAAATTGGTTGATATTACCACCGTGATCTACGTTGATCGCCTAAGCCCCTCGTGCAGCGGGAAATGTTGCTGGCGTTGGTTATACAAAATTCATCACTCGGTGGGGGCCACTGTATTTGGGTGCTAGTTTTGCCGCAAAACTGTCTACTGCTTTGGACAATTGATGCCATTTCACTAATACTAGGTCGCCTATAGACGGTTGCCATTGCCTCCTTAGCAAGTTATAGTACCTTGCCTGCTCCGTCGATGCGCTCTGTTGTTTACGCCGTACCATGCTCTACACCTCCTTCATTCTTGATGCCTTTTCGCTTAGCACGATCTTTCTCTGTCTGTTCGTCGTAGAGGGAGCCCGGAATCCTCTGTTCTCTACCTTGTACTACATACGCGGGGCTGCACCCTGTTGATTCGCATACACTTGTGTTTAATGCCAACGAAATCTCTGGTAAAAACTCATCACAATTTCTCTGGTCCTTGCCGGTAAACTACGATATCATTCTCTTCACGTTTCTGTTTGCCCTCTCTGTCGGGTTTTCCTGCGGACCATCGGTTAACAATTGCTAGAACGCCTCTAGCTTTATTGACTGTTACATTAATGTCGCAGTTAAAACTGAGTTTGTAGTCCATAGTAACCCCAAGGTAAACAAAATCATACATTTGCTCAAGACTATAACTGTTAATTGTGTAGGAAGCTGGCTGTGAAATTCCTCTCGAAAAACGCATGTATTTACATTTCTTTAGATTAAGCGGCATATAATTTAAATCGCACCAAGTAACTAGTGTATTTAGATCTGATTGAAGCTTTTTGCTATTTTCGAATGATGCGAATGACATGAAAAGCTTTACATCGTCGGCATACATTAACATTTTCGAAAATTCTATTACTGTAGAAATATCATTTATAAACAACAAGAACAGATTCGGGCCAAGATGGCTTCCATGAGGTACTCCTGAGGGGACATAAATAACATCGGATTCACAATTTTTAAACACTACTTTGAAACCCAACTGATCCAGTTTATGAATAAGTTTATCGAAAGCTTTGCTGAAATCAGTATAAATAACGTCGGTGTGCAGATTTTTTCTAAAGCCATTTGAGACATGATTTGTAAATTCAAGTAAGCTTGTAATGGTGGACTTTCCCTTACAGAACCCGTGTTGACAGTCAGAAATCAAGGTAGAGATAGGATTCGTAAGCTGATTGGTAACAATAGCTTCAAACACTTTTGGGATGGCAGAAAGCTTTGCTATGCCACGTTAGTTCTCTATAGAAGTCTTGCTTCCGCTTTTATGAAGCGGTAGAAGAAACGACTCTTTCCATGCTTTTGGAAAAACACCACACTTTAGTGACAGATTGAACAAATTGGTAAGGGGTTGGTAAATATTGTTAGCACACTTCGTTAAGAAGCATGTAGGAATCCTATCAGGACCGCATTTAAAAGATTCCTTCAAGATTTTCAGATAAATAAGAACATCATTGGCGCATATAGTTGGACAATTAATTAAATTGTTCCCACGTAGCTCATAGGGATAATTTAGAAAATCAGAATTAGTGACTGCAGAATAGTTAGAATTGAAAAATTGCGCAAAGAAATTTGCGATATCTTGATTATCGCTAGATAAAATGTCTTTATATTTCATGGCTGAGGGAAATCCCACTACTTTTCGTTTAGAATTTACGAAATCATAAAATGACTTCGGATTGCGAATAATGTCTCTTTTTATTTTAGAGATATAGGGTTTATAGCACTTTTTATTCAAGTCGATGTACCTCTTACGTAGACTAGAATACAACAAGTAGTGTTTGTTTAACCCCGATTTCTTAAATAACTTGAAAGAACGCGTTTTTCTATTTTTCAGCATCATAAGCTCTTTAGTAAACCAAGCTTGCGTTGGATGATCATATGTTATTTTACGTTTAGGAACAAACTTCTCAAATAAGTAGTAAATAGTTTGATTAAAATGTAAAACGTTTGAATCGATATCGCCACAAAGCTCAGGACAAGTTAATTTAAACAGTTCTCTATTTAATTTCTAATAGTTGGCTTTTGAGAAGTTAAAATCAAAGCTACTACTTGAGCAGCATTGTGTATATTGGCCATTACTTATGGTTTCGTGAAATATTTCCATAGAAGGGTGGTAGACGTCTTCTGGTAAAGCCAACGGATCACAACGATTTACAGAAAATTTGTTTTTATCATCAACATAAATTAAATCTAAGATTTTGCCAAACTTGTTAGCGGTAACATTTATTTGACTAAGGCAGAGATCAGAAATTCCTTCCAAAAAGTCAATGAAGCCCAGTTTGGATGGATTTGGAATAATGTTTCCGTCAGATATGTTCCACGATATATGCGGTAGGTTGAAATCACCTAAAACAATCATCGAGTCAGAAGCTTTAGTCAATAAGTTAACAGTTCTGAGCAGAGAGACATGCTGCATGTAGATTGAAAGATCAGATGCTGGAGGGATGTAGCAAACAGATAAGTACATGTACACGTTCTCTAGCTGGATTCGGATGCATTTAAACTCAATGGAATGAACGGCAAGTAGAACACCACCTCCGACTTTGTTCAAGCGATCATGTCTATAAACTTGATATTCGTTACATAAAAACTCGGAATTGAAAACATGCGGTTTTAGCCAAGTTTCGGTAAAAGCAATTACGTTATAGTTACAATGGAAAGATTTCAAATACAGGTCATTTAATTTGGTATTTAAACCTCTGACATTTTGGTAGGAGATTTCACGGACTTAGTACTTAGTTTTTTCACTCAACATTATTACGAGTGATTTTAGCTATGTTTTCAACATTTCTATTCCGTCTGAACTCAAACTCCCGCACAACAGCCCCGGGAGGCCAAAAAGAACTGTCCAAAGGAGAGTTAAAATCTTTTCCGAAAACATTAATTTTAAACGAGGACATATTTCGTTGGTAAGCGAAATTAAATTTTCTAACGGTTAAGGTTTGATCTTTAACCTTTGAAGAAATATGGTACCTCAAATCATCTTCAGTAGTGTCTGGATGGAACCGAGACACAAAAATCGATTTTTTTTGAGGGACCACAACCAGCTTCCTAGCAATTGGTTCGGGCTCCATCGTTGGAGGTTCCAAAGTTTTTTTATTTGTTGACTTTGGGGGGACGTTTTTTGGACGTTGCCCGAACAACCGCGTCAGGTATTGGAGATGCCAAATCAATAAGTTCAATGGCTGGAGCCAGGTTCGGCGCCATTGAAGTAGAAGGCAGATCATCCGTACGTTTGCGCTTGTTTTCGCAATTCTCTTCGCGATTGTCAGGGCATTCCAAGTTAGGCGAACTATCTAGAGGCTTTAAAGTTTTGAAAATATTTTCGTACTTTTTTAACTTTTCAGTCAGCAGTCAGATTTCAGAAACCCCGTTTCTAATGTGCCTAAAAGTTTTGCATAATAGCCTCGTCCCATACAACGTTCGCCGCTGCATCATGCATTGACAGATGAGTTGAACGCATGCATTTCAGTTGAGAACGACAGATAGAGCTTCGCGAGGGACATCTGTAGTGCAAACTTTCGCCAACTTTCAACTTTTGATGCATACAAAGCATAAGAAGAAGCATTTGACATTTGGCTTTTGGTGCGCGCTTAATAAAACAAATTGGCGCAAATAAAAATCAGCTGTTTACAAATGCAAAACCTTGCGTGATGATTGTGCCGCTGTTCCTGTGACGCATAAGTTTGCGTTAAACGCATGTACATGCGAAACTTGAATGTGACGAGGCTATAAGTGAACTTCCGTCGATCGACATTTAGTACAGGACCAGCGCAGGCCTTTTCCGTCGTTAATTAAGTCCGCTATTCTACCTGTTAACCCGGCGCATTTTGCGTGGATAAGTCCATCGCACAACCAGCATGCTACAAAGCGTTCGGACTCGCTTTTTATTTGACAGTTTTCAAACATACACGACATTTAAAAAAAAAGTAATTAAAGCACTTTATAAAAAATAAGGAGATAAGAAATTTAGTTTTATCAAAAATTAAAGAAAAATTTAATTTATCATATGGAAAGAAATACAACCCTGACAGTTTGAAACGCACAGGATTAAGCGGCCAGTTTTAGACACACTGTATTTGACGTTTAACAAACCACGCAAACAGCTATAACAAAAGAGAGATCAAAAAGCAAATCAGCACACAACAACAATTGCAATGTAAAGTACGAACAACAAATACAATATGCAAAAAACTCGGCACACACAAATTCAGTAGAATGATTTAGATAATTAATCACAATTCAAAGATTTAAGTAATTTTTTCACAGCAAGTAGAGAAGCACATTAAGTATTAAACTCTTTTAACTTTAAATGTAACTTTTAATATTAAGATATCAAGTTGTTATTTAATTATTAAAGAAAAATACAGAGCAAATAAAAAACACAACTACACAGCTTGACGTTTGCGGGCGGCAAACCGCAAAATTACAATAATAATTCTTAAAACTAAATCTTAACCTAACGGCGCATCTTTCACTGGTTTCTACATTAATATATGGTATTTCCATATTACATATGCTTGCTATTTTCCTGCAATCCCATTTGTACCTGCTGTCAATGCATTTTTCTTCTCCTCTTTGTGCTATGTCCGCTAACATTGCCTAAATATGTATGCGTGCGCGCGGGTGTAGCAAATCACCGCTGCTTAGGTTGGTTGGCCGACCCTTTTGCTTATTGGAATGCTCGTGGTTGTTTTTGTTTGTGCACTGCATATTTTCTATTGCCGGGCGTAGTTAGGTTGGTGGCCTCTTAGCGCCGCTGTTGATATTCTGTAAAACGTGCATTAGGGTGTGCCTAATATTGTAAAAAGTAGAAGATGAATATATTCGGAAATATGTATGTACATATGTACATGGGTATATATGGTATATGTTTTGGGCAAACGCAGGTGTGCTTGCGGGGTAAAAGGGCGTATGTGCGAAAATGTCAAATCTCGGCATACTTCATATAGCTGAATATATATAAAGTATAGATATGTAGTTCATGTATAAAACAGCCTATGTCGGCGATTTTGCAGCATGGCGTATGTGCGAAATGTGAAAACTTGATATTCCTTGCGAAAACATGTACGTTGCTTTTGTGCACAACGGCATATGTGCAAAAGTATAAAATCCATTTTTATTTATAATTCATAAACAGTATAAGTATGGTGTATATGTGTATGTGTATATATATATGTATGTAAATGTTGTGAGGTCTCCAGAGCCTCAGGATCGCAAAAATTCATCTGCTTTGTAGATGCCGTTCGGAGTCGGCGAAAAACCGTAGGTCCCGCCAATTTGTAGGAAAAATTTCAAAAGCGGCACACCACAAATTGGAAGAGAAGCTCGGCGCAAAAATCTCCTAGGAGGTTGATGATATAACTGTTGTATAGCGCGCCATATATATATATATACATAAAATTTGAGTTTGAATATATGTATGCACCTAAGGATGAAGTGAATTTTATATTTATTCTTTGCTTTTTATCCATAATGATAAATGAGTAATTGAGAGTTGGTTGTCGAGGTTGAGAGAGAATTTTTTTTGTTCAGTTGTTTAGTGTTTCCGCAACCTTATTTTTGCAATGCATTTTTTTACTCCTCCAATACCGCAAAAAAAACAAACGTCTCACCTAACACCCGCTGCACTCAAACTGATTTAGGAGCCTAAAATAAGCCCATCCCTGATTTAATACATCCAATTTGAGCAAAACGGCCAAACAGCACCTGAGCCAAATAATAAAATAAAATAAATATTACAAATAAGAAGGCAAAACAATATTCAATATATTGAAATTTCACAACTTTTATGTAATATAAATCAGAAATAATAATAGTAAAAATAATTCCCCGCCTTTATTTTAAAATTTTTACAAAATTTTAGTATTCGTTTGTTGAATAATTAAAAAATATGTTTTGAAGAAGGTGTTCCAATGGAGAGTTTCAGATTATTTTCCGCAATTTAAAAACTTTTTATGACGAAAAATTTAAGAATTTTTTGTTACAAAGTCCAAAATACCAAATATTTCTCACGAAAACTTCTCCAACTGAAAATTTCAAAATTTACATGTTTCAGAGTTTCCAGGCTCATCATCAGATCCCTTTTCGGACACTGGGATATGAACCCGTGTCTGCACCAAAGCCGCTGTTAGAACATTCTAACACTAAGCTATGATGCCCTGTGACGTCACAATGTATTTATCTCCACTTCAATTTATTCCCTTTGTTGTTTGTTGATTTACCAACAGTGAGCACACATTATTGTTATACCAACGGTATATACGTATGTAATGTGTTTGCTGGACTTGTTTGTTTGTATGTACATATTTATGTATGTACGTAAACCCGTGCAATGGTTCTTTAATATTTGTTGTTGGTTTTTGCGGTCTATTTTGTTTACAAATTTCTAAGTTTTTGAGCAAGCTCGAGACCAGTTAACAATAATTCTAAGCGAATTAATATTGCCAGTTTTTGGGAAAAATTGATAATTGGAGAAAAACTACAAAGGTAAATCAACAGCGATGGATAGCATTACATGTTTCAGAGTTTCCAGGCTCATCATCAGATCCCTTTTCGGACACTGGGATATGAACCCGTGTCTGCACCAAAGCCGCTGTTAGAACATTCTAACACTAAGCTATGATGCCCTGTGACATCACAATTTATTTATCTCCACTTCAATTTATTCCCTTTGTTGTTTGTTGATTTGCCAACAGTGAGCACATATTATTGTTATACCAACGGTATATACGTATGTAATGTGTTTGCTGGACTTGTTTGTTTGTACATATTTATGTATGTACGTAAACCCACGGGTTCATATCCCAGTGTCCGAAAAGGGATCTGATGATGAGCCCGGAAACTCTGAAACATGTAATCCCATCCATCGCTGTTGATTTACCTTTGTAATTTTTCTCCAATTAGCAATTTTTCCCAAAAACTGACAATATTAATTCGCTTAGAATTTTTGTTAACTGGTCTCGAGCATGGCGTAATTACTATGGTGATATCGAGCCATCAGCTGATTTGTATTTTTTTTCGCCGCAGCGGAACCTGTTTGTCAAATGATTTATTATACCTAGTAGTGCTTCGCACACAAGGCATATTAACTTCATTTGCCTAACGGTAGTATGTAACGGCATAAACGAATCGAAATAGATATTGACTTATGTATATCAAAATGTTCAGGAGGAAAAGAGAAATTGACTGAGCCATGTCCGTCTGTCCGTCTGTGAACACGATAACTTGAGTAAATCTTGAGATATCTCAATGAAATTTGGTATTCAGGTTCCTTTTCACTTATCTCGGAGCGCTACTGAAAATAGGCAAAATCAACTAAAATCCACGCCCACTTTCTATACATATAATATATTCGAAAATACAAAAAGAGTGATTATTCAGTACATAATACACCTATAAGGATAATATTTGGTGTGCACCTTAGCGTTTAGGCAACAAATACATTTTTGAAGGAATTTTTAAAAAGGGGAATGGTACCGCCCACTTTTGATTAAGTCAAATTTGGAAATATTATTAATCATAAATCAAAAACCGCTCAAAATATCAAAATCAAATTCAGCACACATATTTATATTAACACGGCGATGTCCCGAACAAAAATGCGAGAAATCGGGTAAGGAAAATTATCATAGATATATTGAATATGCAATAACTTTGCTTAAACTAGCTGTATATCATTCCTATTTCACATCTCAAGTGTTCGTGACCAAAGAAAGTCGTATGCACAAAATTTTCGAAAATGGGAGTGGCCCCGCCTTTTTATGGTGGATTATTCCACAAAACTTTTCATGCCATAACTACATTTTTATTGAAACGATATTTGAAGAAAGTGTTGGACATATAATGCTTACTCTTTGCTGTAAAAATAAACAAAATTTTTCAGCGGACTCGCCAACTTTTTGAACACAGTTCTGGTAAATTTCTTTGCATAAGTTATATAAATAAGATTTTGCACACATAATAAGCTGTTTAAGCAAACTGTAAAAAAATGTTGTAGATTTTGTTGGAGTAGGCGTGGCGCCGCCCACTTTTCAGAAAAAAAAGGTCTGCTATTTTCAAAAGCGATTGCTTCAAGAAGGTATTTCAATGAAAGTTAGTGAGATGCTTCCCAATAGTATATAGTATACTCCTGCCAAAAATTACGCAAATCGAATAACAAAAAAGCAAGATTTACGGGAAAGTAGTTAACACCCTATTGCCTTTTTCATTAATTTTTTTTTTTTCATACCTTTCATGGACATGTGGAAAACTATTTATATTTTGTTATTTAGTGATAATTTAATTTACCACTCACAACGGAAGTGTTTTTAATCGAGAACAGTCAGTCGCCTTTATAACAACTTTTCCGGTATTAAAATAGACCTGAGTATATTGGGATACCAAAACAGATCACTACTAGGTATTTAATGTTCGGTTACACCCGAACTTAGATTTCCTTACTAGTTTTTAAAAATTATTTGTCAACTAAAAATTACATGTCAAAAATATAACCAACAAGCAAAGTAACCGTATATTAAATGTTTTAAAAACTTTCCAAAATATTAAGCTTACAAAATTCCGATTTTTCATTCATAAAACAAAATATGTAAATTGCACATTGGAAAAATTGGTTAAGATGCAGCCAACATACAAATATACTCGTATAAAGGTAGTTCCACTTCTTCTTCTTCACCGCCATTGTCACAACTTAACATAAACCTATTCTTTAATCCAAAACGAACTAATTTTTGTTAAATCATATTTTTTAGTTTTTATATTTTCGTGAATGTAGCCAAAGTCGTGCTTTATAAGCAGTTTAAATGTTAAGACCACTTTTCCGCTGAAGACTTTAAGCTTCGTAACCGACGTTCCCAATCGGATCGCAACACTGTACCAGGTGACATAGCAGATTATGTTGATTTATTAAATTATTAATTGACTAATTGCAATTAAATAAATTGAAGTTATAGTGCCAGATTACGTCAGGGTATCGTAACTGTTAATTGTTAAAATTTAAAACAATTTGATCTTAATAACGAATCCAATTTGTGGGATTTTGCTTTTAATTTATTCTTGTCAGTTATCGAGATCTATAGTTTTCAATAATATAAAGCTAAATATCGCGATGAAAAAACTTGAAAAGCGTTGCTCCTTTTTTTAAGTTTAAGCGAAATAGAAATAATATTGGTCTGATTTTGTAAATATTTAACTTTGTTTCTTATATTCCAAAAATTTTTGTTTTATATTATAAAAATAATCAAACCAATTTTTTTTTGTAAGATGGAACAAATGATGTGAATGACGGCAAACACAGTTTGTCATAGTGGAAATAAATTGATTTTCTTGTGCCATGGTTTACTTTAAAATATTTTTTAAAACATTTACAGAAGTGCTTGTTTGGGCTTTTACGTTAGCGGGCGAATTCAAATTTTGAACAAGGCGCGTATAAAGGGGGAGACGGCTCGGAGGTCGGTTATTTAGGCTTGGTTTGTATGTGATAAACATTTTGTTTCTTTATTGAATAATAATAAATGAAATAAACCTAAATCATTTTTCTTTTATCACTATTTAAGTTCTCACTGCTATTGGCATAAAAAAACGTGGTGTCCTTTCAAAAGAAAAGGTTCTTTTTTTTGGTATTTTTTCCTAGGTTTTGATAAATTTATTTTTCGTCCCCACCGGAGACAAATGAAACTGCAATTTTGTAATTTCTAGTTTACACCCAAAATGGAAAACAATTGAACCCCCCCGAAAATATTTTCTGGATCTGCGCCTGGCAAGGCGAATACAGCGAATAATGATTTTGACAATAAAATATGACAAACAAGTACCAAAAAACACTAACAAAATACATGGGATAGTTGTTGTTGGCCTAACGAGACGACCAGTATAATTGGGCCATGGTCTCGAGCTTGCTCAAAAAACTTACATAAATGTAAATAAATAAATACAAATAGATATAAATATGTATAAACAGAAGGCAAAAAACCCAGCGTATTGTTAGCTCAATAGTTAGCAATACGTGCCAAAATTTCTCTGATGAGTGAAGTTAGCAACTTCCGAAATGGACCTATAAGAAATGCTATGGCGGTTGTCTCTAAATTTTTCCTGTTCAATTCAACAAAAACCTTTTAATAATTAATAAAAATTATTAAAAAAAACCCAAAAACAACAATAACTTTTCACTGCAGAAAAAATTATTAACAGGTCTACAGCTCGTACCGAACCAGGATAATTAAAAATAAAATTTAAAAACTCTACTCGCCTTCTCTAAAGCTTAGAGAAAGAGCTTAAATGTTAAGGGTGCAGAGAGGCAAAAAGTAAAGCTGGCTGCAAAGTTATTTTCCCGGTTGCTCAAGCCATTGGAACATTAGGGCTATTAGACGGAGAAAATTGGAAAGAATGTTACAAGCTTTTTAAAATTGCGAGTCCTTGTATTGTACTTATTATATTTATTTTATTGTATTTATTATGTTATTTTCAGACAAATGACTGGTTTGACATAATGAACGTCAGAGTGCCCAAGGAAGGATCTAGAGAACGGCTGCATGCTTATGAGGTAGCCTCAAACGTGCAAAACAATATTTTAGACAAAATGTCTGACTTGGTTGCATCTATGAAAGTCGGAAAACATGACTACTTATTTCTATTTCAAAGAGGTAAAAACACATATAATACATATTCTTACCCTAATACGAATACTTGAATCAAATTTACATATCGACAGCCACACTGCAAAACCCCGTAAGTCACTATTTTTCCAAAAATAAGGTTCTGAGCCTTTCCCATAGATCGTGATATTTCGCACATTAAAATTCAGTCAAAATCGGGTTACAACTTCCCGTTTCTTTCCAGTGGTGAAATGAAATAACTGTCGCTCATATACATCCGTTATAATTATTACAGTTTTTTCCCTCTCCTGAAAACTTTTTGGTTTTGGACATACAGGGTTTTGCAGTGTGGCTGTCGATATACTTTAATTTACCAAAAACTTTTGCATTTTCTCTCTCTTTATACGTCTTTTCTAGAAATCCTCCAAAGCTACAGCGCGCTAAGAGTGTTATTAATCGATTCGCGCCAAAAGTTTAAAATTGATTATATTTTAACTAATCGTCTCAACCAAGAGAACTTCGTTGGTGTTATAAGGTCAAAAGGAGGACTTCATGATTACCCTGATCAACAAGAATTCAAGTATAGGTGCGATCGTATATTCTTGGTGTTGGAAATCTGGATATAACTTGTCTGATATACAGATCTCTTTATTCACGCAGTATCATTGTTCTCAAGTCTTTGAAATAAAAACGCACTGTGTTAAAGTTTATTACATTTAATAGAAACGATATTTGATCTTGATGTGTTATTACAAGTTGGAGTTATAAAAAAGACTTCATGACTATTACATAGTTTAACGAATGAATTTTAACGAATTAATAATGAAATCTGTCAATTTATAGTGTTGCATAAATATGTGAGTTGTAGAGTTGCCTTTTAACATTTCAACACGGCCCCTCAATGAACATATTAATGCAATGATAATAATTTATTTAATACCTAACATTTTGGTACATTTTTCGTGACTTGGCTTTGCTAAATTCTTAGTTAAAACGTCTGCGATCATGTTGCTGCTGCTACAATACTTTAATTCGATTTCGCCATCACGATAAACATTCCGTAAGTAATGATATTTAATACCAATGTGTTTGCTACGTGAGTGATATACTGGATTCTTTACTAAATTCATTGCCCTCAAATTATCGCCATTTATTACGATTTTATCTGAACAACCAATATTCATCTCGCGTAACAACTGCTTTACAGTATACGGCTTCTTTTACAACTAATGCAAGTCCCATATACTCCTCCTAAGTGCTGCTAAGAGCTACTGTTTGTTGTTTTTTCGACTCGTACGAAAATACTGCTCCAGCTAAAAAAACTGCGTATCCTGTGTAGGATTTCCGATCACTCGAATCAACGCCCCAATCTGCGTCGACAAAACATTCTATTTGTTTACCAGTTTTAAAGTACCTCAGCTGCTTATCTTGTGTTGTATTGAAATATCTCAATAAACGCTTCGCAGCTGCCACATGCTCAGTATGTGGATCATTACTTCGCTGTGCCAATTTGCATACTGAATGTAAAATATCAGGGCGTGTACATACTGCTACATACATTAGTGATCCTATAAGCGATTGATATTGCTTTTGACTTGATTTCTTACAATTATCATCTTCGCAATTTACTCGATGACCTGGATCTAAGGGTGTTGCTATTGGTCGACAATCATTCATACCATATTTCCTCAATAAATTTTGTTTATGTAACCTTTGGTTAATTGCTATGGCTCCTGTTGTACCATTTCTTTCGACCTCCATACTTAAAAAATTTTTAACCTGTCCCTTATCTACGAATTCAATCTCTTTTGAGATCATACGTTTGATGTCTTGCATATGCTTATAATGTGAACAAGCAATTAATAAGTCATCAACATATACTGCCAAAATATTTATTTGGCCCTGTTTATTTTCAACATAAACGCTCGGTTCGCTCTCACACGGCTTGAACCCCATTCGCTTTAATATTTTGTCCAATTTAATGTTCCATTGCCTACCGGATTGTAGAGCATAAAGAGCTTTATTTAGCTTTAAACAATAATTTGGATAACGATCATCGATAAATAGTTCTGGCTGTGTCATATAAATATCTTCGGATAATTCACTATTGAGGTAAGCAGTAGATACATCCATTTGGTGTAGATGTAAACCTATACTATGTAAACCTGTACTATAGCGCACGACTGGCGAAAAGGTCTCATTATAGTTAACACCATATACTTGCGAACAGCCTTTCGCCACCAACCTTGCCTTGAAACGCTCTATTTTCCCCTCATTGTCTGTCTTAACAGTGAATACCCATTTATTTCGCACTATACTTTGCTCCTTTGGAAGTTCTATTAGCTCCCAAGTTGTATTCTTTAATAAAGCTTGATACTCAGCCTGCATTGCTTTGTACCATTCGTCTGCTAATTCACTTTCTAACGCTTCTGTTACTGTTTCAGGTATTTTAGTATCTTCCGTACGTATTAATCTTAGAATATGAAATTCTTTTCTAGGTCTACCAACCTCACCTGAACGTATTAGTTTTGGCCTACCTGGACCTCTTTTTGCCACAGTTGGTTCTTCTTCCTCAGCTGACTCGAACGCGCCTTCGCTATCATCTGGCTGGTTATCGAAATTTGAAGTCTCCGCTTCTGCTGATACCCTTTCGGCTGTACTGATTTCTTTTCGTTGTGTTAATGGCGTATACCCAATCTGGTCATTAACATTAATGCTGTCATTTGAATCTGCTGCCTCTACTGAACCATTGCGTTGTTGTTGTACATTTGCCTTTTCAATGAAGTAAACGTCTCTGCTAACAATAAGCTGCCTTGTTGTTCTATCGTATAAGCGATATGCCTTGGATGTCTCGGGGTATCCCACCAAAATGTACTCTCTTCCCCTCGGTTTGAATTTGTTACTTTGCCTCTTATCTAGTGCTATTGCTGTTGACCCAAACGCTCGTAAGTGTGCCACTCTTGGTTTACGCCCATACCATTCCTCATAAGGCGTATGTAATGCTTTTGTTGGCGATCTATTTCGTAGATACGCTGCCGTATGCACAGCCTCTGCCTACAAACTCTCACTAGCACCCGCACGAAGCAGCATACATCTTGCCATGTCGATTAATGTACTGTTAAACCGTTCTGCTGCAACATTTTGCTGCGGTGTATAAGGCACCGTCAACTGCCTAACAATACCATAGTGTTTCAAATAATTATCAAATTCATTGTTTACAAATTCTCTGCCGTTGTCGCTTCTTATTACTTTAAATTTTTTGCCCATTTGTCGCTCTGCCATATGCTTGAATTCTTTGAACTTATCAAATACTTCGTGTTTATGCTTCAAAAAGTAAACAAATATGTAACGAGTCTTGTCGTCGATAAATATCAAAATATATTGTGCACCACCAATTGATGTTGTCTTCATTGGTCCACATACATCGGTATGCACCAAACCCAAAATCTCTGTCGAACGATTGTCTGCACTGTACCTACATATAGAACAACTAATGCCTACTGGTATATTAACATTCAATCCATGTACCATTTGTTTGTTTTTTAGGTCTCTTAAACTTGCGAAATTTAAGTGCCCAAAACGCTCATGCCATCTCATGCCTTCCTTGAAAAGAATAATTTGTTTTCATTTGGTTGAAATAAATAGAGATTACTTAGCTTGTTTGCACGTAATACGATTCCTCCTCGTTGATGATCTCTCGTTGATGATCTCTGCTGCGTTGTATTTGAGTTCCACTGCCACTGACATGAAGTTGCACTGCAAGCCCGGTACATATAACACATTAACAAGTGTGACGTCAAACCTTTCTGTTGTCAAACGCACTGTTCCCATTCCGGTTGCTAACATTCTGTTGTCGCCTGCTAGAATGATCGATTCTTCATGCTGTACGAACTTATCGAACATGTTGCTGTTGCAACATAAATGCGAAGAAGCAGCACTGTCTAAACACCAAGTATCGGACTGTAACACATTACAGTTGACTGCTGCAAACAACCCATTGTTGTTATTGTTGACATGTTGGGAACTTTCTGGATTTCTCTGCTTGCACTGAGCAGCGAAATTGCCTTTCTTGCCGCAACTGAAGCATTTTAAATTCAACCGTTTGCTGTTGTTTTTGTTTTTGTATGTTGTACTCGCTACTTTCTCGGAATTCGTATTCGCCGAAGGCTTAGTTTTCGTGCCTGCATATTCTTGCGCAACAAATGCTTTTATATGCGAACTTTCACAAATCTCACAATTTTCGGATTTTCGGCGTTAACCCTCTTCTATCAATTTAATTTTCACAGAATTTAAATTCGGTAGATCGTCGCGTGATTCTAGTGCCACAACTAAGTTTTCGAATGACTTTGGCAGAATTGCTAGAAGCATTATTCCGAATAGTTCTTCTTGTGCATTTACACCAATCTCCGCGAGTTTTTCTGCAATTGAAATAAACTTGCATACGTATTGCTGTACGCATTCACCATCACTCATGCGTGAACTAATCAATTGCTTGAACAACGTGAGTTTTCGCACTGGCCCTTTTGGTCGGTGTACCTTCTCCAAACAATTCCATGCGTCACTTGCTGTTTTACAATTCTTGACATATTGTATCTCCATCGGCGTTATGCTCAGAATTATCGTCGCTTTGGCTTTTTCGTCTTTTGCCTTCCACATCAGCACATCTTTTTCATCAGCACCTGAGTCTGGACACACCAGCTCCCCGCACACAACGGACCATATCTCTTGATGAATTAATACGCTCTTCAATTGTAGATGCCATGAGTCGTAGTTGGACTCACTCAACTTTTCAATGCTGAAAATAGACGACGCCATTTTATACACGAAATTCACTTGAGATTACAGGAATTTGTACCTGGTCCCATAACCTGTTGGAAATCTGGATATAACTTGTCTGATATACAGATCTCTTTATTCACGCAGTATCCTGGTTCTCAAGTCTTTGAAATAAATACGCACTGTGTAAAAGTTTATTACATGTAATAGAAACGATATTTGATCTTCATGACTATTACAAAGTTTAAGGAATTGATAATGACATCTGTCAATTTATAGTGTTACGTGAGTTGTAGAGTTGCCTTTTAACATTTCAGCACTTGGCCATAACGAAGCAGTTTTGTCTGAAGGAGGAAACGTTGAAGTTGGTGATACCCCAGACTTGGAAGGAAATTATTTATCTCTTACCGGTTGAAAAAATTGCTAATATTTTTTACAGAAGATATCACATTCACTAAGTACCTACATAGATATAGGGGAGCACAAATTAACTTGAAATATTGCCTGCCGTTCGTTCAAATAAAAACACCGCCGATCTCGATTACTAAGTAATAGACTTTTAATTATTTAGTATTCACACACGTCCAACTTTGGCGAGGTTTGATTTAACAACACTTGATAATTTTTCAATATTTTTGTATGTATTTTTGTTTTTTTAAATTTTTATTCGACTGGTACAAAAAATTCTAATAGTATTTATTCGAATTATTTATTCGTTTATTCAAATAGTATTATTCGAATATTTGTATTAATAGATTTAGGAAACAATATTCGCTATTTTCTTTGCTTGTACCTATGAGCGTTCATTTACCCTACAAACCACATACCGGTTACCAATGTAGCTAAATAGTGGGTTTCATTAATTTCCCATATGGTCTATAAAGTGGCTATTTTTGTTCAGGCGGCGTGAAGATTTTAACCATATGTGTGACTTCGCATCTCCCATGCACTTATCGAATTCTCCCATTAACAAAAACTATAGCCAGTTAATGTTTTGGTTAACACCTATTTGAAAATTATTGAGTGATTATTATGTGTTGAATTGGTTATCAAAGTAGCTAACATATGGTTAATTTTATTAGCTGGTTAACTTTATTAATGAAATACCAGTTGAAGTGGTTATTGTCAAATGGAGATACCTACACATTTTTTTCCAAATAAATGCGCAAAAATGTATATTTTTGATTCAATATTTGTATATTTTATTGAAATTATTTTGTAATACATTAGAATAATACGTATTAAAACAAAATTTTTCAATATTTTACAAATTTTAAAAGTCTGAGGAAAAAGTAAATAAAAACAAATTGTTAATAATTTGAATTGTTATAAATAATAAATAGTATTTTATTTTAGCACTAACATTAATGAAGATTAGAAAAGGATACAATACTAAGTATTTAGTAATATATTTTTGGTTTATGTTTTGGTTATCTTGCGCCATATACAACAGTTATATCATCAACTTCCTAGGAGATTTTTGCGCCGTGCTTCTCTTCCAATTAGTGGAGTGCCGCTTTGAAATTTTTCCTACAAATTGGCGGGACCTACGGTTTTTCGCCGACTCCGAACGGCATCTACAAAGCAGATGAATTTTTGCTGAGAAGCCTTTCATGGCAGAAATACACTCGGAGAGTTTGCCAAACCACTGCCGAGGGGCGACCCCGTTTTGAAAAAACTTTTTCAAACCACTTTTTGATGTAACCTGTACCAGGGCTCGAACCCGGACCTTCGGTGTGGTAGGCCTCCACACCACGGTGGCCGCCACAATGATTTTTTATACCTTTCATGAGCATGAAATGGTATTATAACTTTGGTCCGATGTTTGTAAGTATGAGAAGAAGAAGAGATAGACCCACCATTAAGTATACCGAAATGATCAGGGCGACGAGCTGAGTTGATTTAGCCATGTCCGTCTGTCCGTCCGTCTGTTTGAACGCAAACTAGTCCCTCAGTTTTAGAGATATCTCGATGAAATTTTGCAAGCAGGCGCCATTTTGCATAGGATTAATCATTTGTCGGAACCAGCAAGATCGGACCGATACAACGCATAGCTCCCATACAATCGATTGTTCCGATAAACGGGTTTTGGCCTCTAACTCTTGCAATTAAAAAGCTATTAGAGCGAAATTTCGCAGGTTTAGTACATGCTATATAAGTAATGTGTGTAGTGAAAATCACCTAGATCGGACCAACATAACATATAGCTCCCATATAATCGATAGTTTCGATAAATGGGTTTTGGGCTATCAATTTTGCAGTTAAAGAGCTAGGAACGTTAAACTTTGCACGTTTGCTACATATTATATATGTAACATATGTAGGCAAAATCAGCCAGATCGGGCCAACATAACGGGTAGCTCCCATACAATCGATTGTTCCGATAAGTGTGGTTTGGCATTCATGAAAGGTATAAAGCCTTCGGCACAGCCGAAGACAGCCCTTTCCTTACTTGTTTTTAGATATAATTGGAAGATAATAATTACAAGATTTAAAAGTAAATACCATTTATCCGTTTCATTACAAAAAGGCTACTATTTACAATATTCATATTTTATTGTCATATAAAAAGTAAAAATCTGTTATTTTAAATTTAGTATTTGAAGGATTATTTACAAAAGGGCTACTATTTACAATATTCATATTTTATTGTTATATACAAAGTAAAAAAACTGTTATTTGCAATGCAATAAAACTTAAGGATATATTATTTACAATGCATATTTTTTTAACAGTTGGTATTTGAATTATAATTTACAAAAGGGCTGCTATTTACAATATTCATACTATAAAAAGGGACAGCGGGGTTTGATTACTTACCGCTTGCTGCTGGTAAGATACAAGTGGAAAATATGTTGCTTAGGTATCAATACCAATGAACGCAAGTCAATATGTCATGCGAAATGAAAAAGAGTGCGAAATAGGATTGCGTGCAATTGTTCATGCATATATGTATTTACAATAGTTGATGTATGTATATAGTATAATAGGTACAGTGGCTAGTCAAAATATATATATAGTACGTAGGTGCGACAAACAAACCTATGTATTAAGATAAAAAAGTTTGTCTGGGTCAAAAGTGAAGAAACATAGTTAACATACATAAGCGCATATATTACTGAGCGACCAGCCTTCGCTGTTCGCCTCAGCGAGTATATACACTGATTTACATTCATATGTACAGATGCAACTGCTAGCGACCAGCCTTCGCTGTTCAACTAGGCAGAGTAAGCAACTGTACTAACAAACACAACAACTACTGTATGTCCAAAGCTATTGCTAGCGACCAGCCAACGCTGTTTAGGTAGACAAGGCAATGAACATATGACTTACCTCTTTGAGCAACGCCGTAAGAAAAAGACGATTGCTCTGAGGCTTGCCTTTTATACTCTTTAGCTAGAGCTTTTCTTCCTGCGCTTCTAGCGGTAGTTAAGGTATGGTGAATAATGTTACAGCTGAGATCAATAGAGCTTTCAACTCTTTGTCAATATTATTGAACTAACTGCGTAAACATACTTATGTATAAATTATGGATTACAACGGAATTCTAGCAAAATATGTACATATAACAGAAAATACGTAGGTTGCGTGATATTCACGTTACAGCCCCCCCCCCCCCTCCCCTTGACGGATGATGAGTAAACGAATCAGTCGTTATCAATTTTGGCTCTTCCTGGGTCTTCCTCTCTTCCTTAAGGGTTGGACTGGTGTAGGTGAATCATCGGTATGATTGCCTCTATATACTGATAAGGCAGATGCATGGTATACCCCAAGGGGCACGTTTGGTTAATTTTTGGCAATTTCGTATGTGGATGTACCGATCTTCCGCGTCACAACATATGGTCCATCTCGTTTAGGTACAAATTTGGAAGTCACAGCTTTTGCTGCTTGACTTAACACATGCGTCTTTACTAAAACCTCTGTACCTACGATGATGTCGTCTTGGCGTTGTCGATTCCTATCAACATATACTTTGTTTTTGTCCTGCATTATTTGCTCATTTTCTTTCGCACTCTTAAAATTTTCTACCATACTCTTCAGGTACGGCGTTATTTGTGGTATAAAATTCGCACTCTCTGTTATGGCCCTAATATCATGATGAACATCGTCGAGAGTCCGCAACTCTCTTCCAAAGGTAAGGAAAGCGGCTGAGGAGGTAGTAGTTTAACAATTAGCAGTATTCATGGCAAAACGAATAGCGGGTAACCCTACATCCCAAACATTGTGCCGGTTTTGAACGAATATACCTAACTGAGCTTTAAGGTTACGGTTTTTACGTTCAACTGGGTTGGCTTCGGGGTGATATACGAGAGTGAACACTTGTTGTGTCCCCATGCAGTATGCAACTTGTTGCATGATAGCTGACACAAACTGTACACCATTATCGGACTTTAGTCGTCGTGGTACCTCATATCGTAGAAAAACCTCGTTAAGTAAAATCTTTGCGCACATTTCGGCAGTAGCTTCTACAATTGGAAAAACTTCCACCCATCTACTTGCCACATCTTCTGCTATCAATATCCATTGGTATTCTTAACTCGTCTTCTCGCGAAAGATCTTAGTTTCGAGATAAGTAGTATCCAGCGGTATTATTTAAAAAGGTAACCGGGATGACTTCTTTGGGAACTAGTCGAGTAGTTTTTATGGAAGGTTGCTTAAAAACTCGGGGCGAAAAATTCAAACTCGGAGAAAAATAAAATAAATGGTCATCTGAAATAAACAGTCCCATGAAGAATAATCATTCGAATGTGCTGCTGAATTATGCATGAATTCGACAAACAGGCAATGAAAGTGGAATCGAACGGCAGTGGTATAAGTATCATTTTGGTCATCCATTGCCCATGGAGCAATATACATATGTATGTATGTATAAGTACATATGTTTGCATGTTAGTATGTATGTGTATGGATACGGCACTCTTCCTTTAATTGTTCAAAAAAAAAAAAACAATTTTTCCTTTTTGGCTCAATTGCAAACTATGTAAAACCAATTGTGTAAGTTTCACCAATTAATTCAAAGAAAGCACGCTTTTCAACTTTAACAATATAAAACTTTATTTTTACGATTTTAAATATATGTATAAAAAATGCGGGGTTTGAGGGAGCGAATATAATCGTTTTGAGGATAGCGAACGACTAACTTTAAAGCGGTCCATTACATTCCATTGGATCGCTTGATTTCTTAAAGAGAGTAAGATTTTTATGTATATTTATTCCAGTAGCGCGATTCACTAACTTTTTTAACGTAATTTGTCAACGATAAATTAACTTAACAATAATTTTAACAATTTTGCGATTCACTAACTGTTTTAACACAATTTGTCATAGATAAATTAACGTAACAATAATTTTAACAATCTATGCTATTCACTAACTTTTTATCAACTCTAAATTCGATAACTTATCGTTGTCAATCTGAAAATTGACATTTTATCAGAGATTCTTTTTACGCTGTTAAAGTTTTGTTTACTTTTTGTGATTTGTCTTGATATATTGATATTTAAGTGAAAAACACATAGAAATATTGACCAGAAAATCAACAAACATCAGTGAAGTGGTCTCGTGTTGATCCTCCTGTGCTAGATCCATCTACTAATGAATTGGTATTCCAACAAATTGATGTAGAAAATTATTTGGGTGAACCATTGCCACAAATTGGACCAGTACCAATAATACGCATGTTCGGTATAGCCATGGAGGGCAGCTCAGTATGTTGTCATGTGCATGGTTTCTGTCCATATTTCTACATTGCATTATAATGCACGCACGTCAATCAAAAGCGTCCGAAGATCAGTATGAAGGCGCCACAGTTATAGAACCAAAACGTGGCTACTACGCTGATCCTATAGCAACACTCGATTTTGCATCTCTATATCCTAGTATTATGATAGCACATAATCTATGCTATACAACTTTGGTGCAGCCAGGCATGAAAGAACGTTTGGGTCTCACAGACGCACAAGTCGAGAGAACGCCATCTAATAATACTTTTTTGAGTGCCGACGTGAGGCGTGGATTGACCTTGATCCATCGGAATTCAGGAAGCTGTATAGGGTGGGTCCTGAAATTGGGGCAGGCGTTGCGGAGAGGCTGCAAGACCGGTGGCAAGGATGGAGGATCACTGCAATATCGGCAGAGAAGCAGGTAACTTATATTAACTATAATTAAAATTATGAATTTTATTGAACATACTCCTTTGAAGGTGTTGTGTGCATTACGTTTTTATGCTACAGGATGCTACCAACGGCCTGTTGAAGTTTTCACCATTTGGCGCTCATTGGCTTTGATAAATTTTGCCATTGTCAACGATTTGATTTTTGCTTATTATGTCATAATGGTTTTTCTCTGGAGTATTGCCTTAGTTGTTTGCTTCTATGGTTGGTGTGTGGTATACTCCTTATTCCTGGAGCTTACGAACTTAACAAAACTGGAAGATTTAGCACATTTACGCGTAAGTAAAGTTATTATGAGTAGGATTTCGAAATCTCTTTTTAAAACTTATTTGCATTTTAGATGGGCACAATGGCTTCCTTGCATGCATCAGCTGCTAATTCGTTGGCTGGTTCCCGTCCAACAACACCACACAGCACAGTGTCCACGATACCTGTAGGCTAAATATATAGCTATTGCGCTGATTTCAAACAACGATACTATATTTTTACTTTTCATTAATTTTTGACAATTTTACAAGCTATCTTAACACAAATCAAACCGTCCAAAATCATTTAATACATATACATATAAAAAAACATTCCAAAATTACGTGAATTGAGTTCATCTTCTAATATTAAAAGGTATAGGCAATGAGCCTTTAGCTTGGAATGCTTATGAAAACAATACAAGACAGTGCCTTTAATCTTTTAAAGCCAAGAACTACAATTTGTGTTCTATCAAGTTAATTAGATTGTAAGTTGGATACAAATAAATAATAAGGTTAATATGTATGTGATTAATACATTAATTTAATGTCAGCGTACTTTTATATTCAAATTTCATTAACAAATATATCCAAATAAATGTGCATACATACGTTACTTGATTTTAAAATTGATATTGAGTTAATTTTAACAAAAAAAAGTTCCCGTCAGTTTGCTCCAACGATTTGATATGACTACCTCGAACCTTCTAGGTCATAAAAGACGCAACCACACTTTGAAAAGTGGTGTGTCCCGGGTATCAATCAACTAAGCCTCGCTCACTTTTTTAATTTTGATCAGCGAGGGTTGGATTTGTAAACTTACACCGAGCCTGTTGTTTAACGAGCGTTTTTCCTATTAAAATAACAACAACATTCAATTCAGTTAACTATGATTTATTTTTATTAAAAATTTAATTTTTTTGTGGATCTATACTGGAATACACTTGAATGAAAACAAATTGTATGCATTGCGGTGGACTATAACAAATGTTTATCAAATTTAGCATATTGTTTACAAAACTAATATAAAAGAACAATCTTACATTAAACGTAAAGGTTAGCGACGACAGCTATGAAGCCGAGCTATTATTTTCGGTTGTATTCACTTTCGCTAAATCCTCAACCAACGTGTCGAGTAGAGATCTAAGCTCTTGCTGTGCGAACTCTTGAGGCAATGGCAAACGCTCTAATGTAATTTTTATAATTAAACATGGATTCAGCACTGGACAAACGAGTAATTCACCGCGTACTAGACATGCCAATTGTGCAATTTCACTTTGACATAAACGATGTTTCGCCGTGGGACAAGGTAATTGATTGATGCGTGAACATAAGTCAGCTAATTGTGGTTTTAGATTCTCCCAACGTGCCTCAATATCTGCTTCTGTTTTCAGCGTCTTTAGACTGTTGAACTGTAATCAGAAAACGGTTTAAATATGTTCGAAAAATATTATTACATCCTTTCTTAAATTACCTTATCATTGATGTCAATGAAATCTAAAAATATTTGGCCCTGGTTTGACCAATTTGGTACTTTAATGGTTTTATTCGCCGCAGCACCTTCAAACTGACTCAACAAGTTATGTAAATAATCCAGATTATCTGTAGTGAAAATAAGAAAGTAACTGTATTGTCTTTTCAATAGCTTTTCTACTAAAGCGCTCACCATTTATAATAGCATCTTGTGCAATGTGCTGGAATATAACATCATGCGCTAGTGCCCATTGTTTTGCTTTTAGCAAATATTTTGCTTGCATGTGATAATGTCCAAGAGCTCCAGCTTTTACTGCTTTTGCGTAATCAATCCATTTTTCGTGCACTCCCAAATTGTTTATAACAAATTTTTCCTTTTCTGAAAGTGCAACATCATTTGAAACACTAATGTAGCGATAAAGAACATTTTGAACATCCAATTCTCCTTGATTGCGATTTTTTATATGCAATAAAACGAATACAGCCCATTCCCAAAGATCATTATTTCCTAGTTGACTTGCGAAGCCGATATGAAGCTGACTTTCACTTAACTCTGAGCAGTGCCTATAACCAATCGCCTCCAAAGTTTGCAAAAGTAGCCAACTGTAAAAGAAAAGCAGAAACAGAAACTAAGTTGATTAAATAAACAAAACAGTAAACTTTAAGATAACCTCAAGCCATAGTCCATAGGGTCTGAGGTGTGTGTTGCTGGATTCAGTATACACTCCATAGGGTGACTGCGTTTAGAGAATAATTGCATCAAATGGTGCACCTCCGTATTAATTTCTTGTGGAATGCTCATTATAGAAGCAGCAGACGACGGTGGCAAGGATAATGGTTGCATGACAAAATCTACTTGACTTGATACCTCCGAAAGAGTACCACCATAACCCGGCTCCTTTAAGAGTGATTGCGTTGAGTCAGCATTAATACTTTGTAAGTTTCTTTTATATAAACCTACACGGCGATATTTCTTCTGAAGAAACAAAGAAAAATAAAGGGCAGTAAGTGAATAAAAATATAAAAAATATCAAAAATACTTCCCTTTGCTGAAATATCTGCTAAAAAATTGTGCGAACAATTGTTTTTCTTCTATTCCTCTTTGCACTTTTCGTAAATTTTGACATTTCAGTACCAGTGATGCCCCATTTTCTCAAATTTAAACCATAGATAAAAAGTGTTGTTAAATCCGAGTTAGTGAATCGCACAATTGTTAAATTAAACAGTATACGTTAATGTTAAATATCTCTATTGCGGGATTGTTAAAAGTTAGTGAATCGCGCTACAGAAACGGTAAGTTAATAATTTATTTACAGGGTGCAAAGGTACGAAGGTAAGTATTTTAGGATTTAAATATTCGAAAGGTAAGTATACAAAATTCATGGTTTTTAACTAATGTAAGTATTTAACAGGTAAGTATTTAAATATGTATTAAAGGTAAGTAATTACTTTGAAATGGTAAGTATGTACGTATTTGAAATTTTATGTTTTTCAGCAGATAAGGTCAATCATCAAATTCGATGAGATTCTCGCTCATGTCCTCGACATGCCGGCGGGCCTGCGGGGAGATCTCTACCAGATCTTGCAACCTTTGTATGCTGAGTACCGTCTGCTCAAATAAGCCCCGGATGCGATTTTGTAATGTACTGTTAGTAGGAACGCTTCTGCGTACGACTCGGTTTTGAGTTGGTCGATTACCCAAACGGGATTGGACATTCATAAGAAGAGTGCGTTGCGGCTGGCGAGTATTGCGCTGGCCAGACGACCTCGAAGTTTGATTATCCGCCGGTCGTGGGGATGTAAATGCCGAGCGATGAAGTAAAGTGTGGTGCGCCAGCCCGCACCGCCTACAGACATCTGGTGAATCGCAATCACCCGTGTTGTGAGACGTGGCAAGGCAATTGATACAGTAGCGATGAGCCCGCGCTGACTCGTACCTTTCGTCCGGTGTCATCGCCAAAAATGCTCTGCAGTATCGGAGCGAATTCCTCTGACAGCCCAAGCGACACGTGCTGTAAGCACGGTTTCCGTGGTTGCTGGAATGAAAGAAAGAGAGAGAAAAGAGAAAGAGGCGAAAACGAAAAACGTGATTAGATAAGAGTTGTGATCGAGCTTGAAGTAGGGAGTAGAGAGTGGACTGTAAGTGGGGGTAGACTATGGAGGTGGTGGCAAACAGAGTTTGGTTATGTTGCGTGTAATGGTGCCGGCTTGATTACGGATATCCACCACTCGAACATTATTGTCGGGAGCGGGATGAAGGGCTACGATGCGTCCAAGGCGCCATTCATTTGGAGGCAGTAGATCGTCCTTGACGACAACTAGATCTCCCTCGCATATATCGGATTGCTTGGTTTTCCATTTACATCGTTTATGGAGCTCCTTTAGGTACTCAGTTTTCCAGCGCTTACTGAATTGTTGATGGAGTACTCTTAACCGTTGCCATTTATTTGCTAGGGAGAGATTATCAGCGTTTGGTTCAGGAATTGACAGCAGAGGAGCGCCGCGTAGAAAGTGACCTGGCGTTACGGCTTGCATATCATCGGGGTCCTGAGACATTTGGGAGAGCGGTCTGGAATTAAGGACTGCCTCAATTCGAATTAGGAGAGTGTTGAACTCCTCTGTGAGGACCCCAAAATCACCGGTTTTGGAGCCCCACACGCGAACCCACTCGTACCAACTTTACAATGTCATTACTTTGAATTTTTGAATTTGTGAATCTATAAAAAAAGAATATATTTTTGAACACCCTATTGTACACATTTACATACGTATTTATATATATAAATAACCAACCATTATACCACATGAATTCCGCGGTATAAATTGTCACAAATATATATATTTTTGGATGCGCTAATTTACACATTTTTTTGGAACACCCTAATACACACTTTAACTAATTTTGTAAAAATTAGATGAGCCGCTAACCAAGCCATATTTTAGTTCCAAGTAACAAAATAGCACACAAACAATTGCAAGCAACCGGCATTCCAGCATGAAAAGGGTCGGTCAGCCAACTCAAGGCAGCGGTGCTTTGCTAACAAACCAACATACATACATATATACACAATAAGCACATAGGCTACCGACACGGGTAATGCGAACGGACATCGCACAAAGAAGAAATGGAAAATGCATTGCTAGCATAGCAAAGACAATAGGCGGTGGGAGTTCAGCAAAACAGCCAGCATACATATTGATGTCAATAGCATGTCCAGCTGATCGATGAAGACTTGCAGCTGATCACAATGGGGGCATTCCGGGTGCAAGCGAGCACGTAGCAAATGCTGTTAGGGACTTAGAACATAATGTGTAGTTATATCGATGTAATATATATTTACATACAAATCATGTAAATAGAGTATTAGCATACATTAAGGATTTTTTATTGTAAAATAACTGTCCGCCTGTGCTCAAAATAGTATAAAAGAAGAGCATTTTGCCAATAAGATTCAGACGTTAGGTAGGCATAGTAGCTTGTTGACGCCTTGCTCAACAGTGAAGGAACTCCTGGGATTTGCAAGCTCACGAGTTTTCAAAGTTATATACAGTGGTGGTTTCCTACCTCCGCTGTCCGAAAGTTAGTGGTGGTTTCCTACCTCCGCGGCTTTTACTAGCTTATTTCCGAAGATTAGTGGTGGTTTCCTACCTCCGCAGTCTTTAAGAGCGCAGGAATATTTTTAAGCTATATACCATGGTGGTTTCCTACCTCCGCCGTCTAGAAGATAAGCGGTGGTTTGCTAAGAGATTGGATTTTAATTAATAAACTGAATGAATTTTTATATATTTTAAACGAAAACCAGGGTTTTTCTCTTTAAAAGGAGACGTTAGGGATTTCTCTAATCCACAGGAGCCCTGGACGGACTGAGCTTAACCCCGGCTTAAAGGAAAAGTCCGTCACAAATGGCGCCCGAGCAGGGACACTAAAATACGAGTACTCCGTTATTAATTAAAGCACGCAAGAATAATTAAAAAGACGAGGGTAATCATAAAGGATACAGCGGTGAATACACAGAAGTCACCCAACAATTACGTGAAGAAACAAAAAGACAATGGCGAAAGTTACCTGGGTATATTACCTCAGCCGGGAGGAGCTGGTAAAATACGCCACAGAATTTGAATTGGAGAGCACTGGGACGGTGGATGAGCTACGGAGGCGCTTGGCAAGCTTCATCCATGCGAAAGGTAGCGAGTCAGATCTCGAGGCTCGCTTCAACGAGCTAGCGCTCCAACACCCGAGACCGACAACTACAAGGCCTGGCGACCAACTCGGCTTACCAGGCGGCAGTGGCGTCTCAGCCGCAAGTAGAACAATGGAGTCGAAGAATCCGGCTGAGTCACAAACGCACGAGGCAGCCACGCAGCAGCAACCATACGTAATGTACCAGCCATCATCACACGCAAATATAATGGACCGAGTACGTAAGTGGGGCTTAAAATACGACGGCGGCAAGGACCCACTATCTTTTATTGAACGGGTGGAGGAGCTGGCCGACAGTTATGAAGTTGGTCGCAACTCCATCCCAAAAGCGCTACCGGAGCTCCTGAAAGATAAGGCGCTGGTATGGTACCGCAACAACAACAGGCACTGGCAAGAATGGGAAGCCTTCAAACGGGACTTCCTGAAGTTCTTCCTAAGTTCTCGGTATTTTGAGAATTTAGACGACGAAATCCGGCAGCGAATCCAACGACCAGGTGAGTCATTTAAAGATTATGTACTATCGCTACAGGGGCTAATGCGGCACGCCGACTATACGGACGAGAAATTCCCGGCGAGAGTACCAGCTGTACGTTAAGAGGATCGAATTCACCAGCCTGGAAGGATTCGTGAGCCTGGTCGAGGACTACGACAACATTGCGCCAGAAAAAGAACCACTGCGACCAACAGCCAAACCATTTACGCCGAGACGACCAGAGGAGAGGTACCACTTCATGCAAGCGGGCGAGCGAGAACACCAAAGGCAGGAGACCACCGGGGCACAAAACAGCGCAAATAGACCACAACAAGCGACCATAGACCCAAGAAGCGCGTGCAGGAGATGCGGGGAGAGCGGTCATTTTGCATATGGATGCCGCAACGAACGACGCGAATTTTGTTGGCAGTGTGGCCGACCACTAGCTACAAGGAGCTTCGTGAACGAACAGGTAGCATCGAGGTTGGACACGCGCAGATTTAGGCAGGTGGAGACACGAGTGGTAATGGGTGATGGTAGATCGCAGAGGGTACGGCAAGCAGTAGACGCAGAGATAAAGTTGGGCGAACAAAGTCGTGTGAGTGAGTTGCTAGTTTTTCCTGGGCTAGTCGACAGCGTGGTGATCGGCACGGACCATTTGGCAAAGTCGAGATTGGAGCTGAAGTGTATCGGGGAAACATTAGTGTTGCAAGTGGATGAGCAGAAGCAGACCGAGGTGCATGTACAACCATGATAGACCGAGCGGAGAGCAAATGTGGCGAGAAGATAAGGAGGCGTGGAAAAGAAGTTCCAGTAGCGGAGGAGGGCACGGACGATGCGGTGAGTAACTTTCTCAAACACGAGTTACAGATTTTTGAAGAAATGTCCGGCTTGGCGAACGTGGCCACAAGATAGTAATGCGCGATGATCGGCCAATAAAACAATGATACTTTCCAAAGAATCCAAAGATGCAAGAGATTATAAAAAAGGAGATAGACGAGCTCTTAGAGAAAGAGTACATCGAGCCATCACGTAGTCCACACAGCGCGCCGATAGTTCTGGTCCGAAAGAAGAACGGCAAATGGAGACTCTGCGTCGACTATCGACAACTTAACGCCCACTCAGTACCAGATGCCTACCCATTACCCCGAATACAACACATTTTAGATAGATTACGCAGCGCACGGTTTATAAGCAGCTTGGACCTCAAAAACGGTTATTGGCAAATTCCGATGGAAGAAAGTAGCAAGCAGTTCACAGCATTTACGATGCCCGGACGAGGATTGTACCAGTGGAAAGTGATGCCGTTTGGATTACACTCTGCTCCAGCTACATTCCAGAGAGCACTTGATCAAGTAATTGGCCCGGAATTGGAACCACACGCGTTTGCCTACCTGGACGACATAATAATCACCAGCACGACACTAGAAGAGCATATCGCCCACCTAAAAGAAGTTTTCGAAAGATTGAGACGAGCCAATTTGAAAATTAACCCGGAAAAATGTGCGTTTTTTAAGAAAAGTTTGAAATATTTAGGTCACGTGGTCAGTGAAGAAGCCATCCATACGGACCCAGACAAAATTGCGGCCATCGAGGAGCTAACGCCACCACAGAACATACGAGAGCTAAGGCGATTCCTGGGAGTAGCTTCGTGGTACCGAAGGTTCGTACCGGACTTTTCACGAGTGGCACAGAAGCTAACTGCAATGTTGAAGAAAGGAACGAGGTGGAAATGGGGCGAGGAACAGCAGGCGGCGTTCGAAGCGTTGAAAAGCGCACTAATACAAGCACCAGCATTGGCACGCCCAGATTTCACGAAGAGGTTCCGATTGCAGACAGACGCGAGCGATTACGGTCTTGGTGCAGTTCTCACCCAGGGGCTGGACGACGAAGAGCGGGTGATAGCATACGCGAGCCGGCGGCTGAACAAAGCCGAAATCAACTACTCGGCAACGGAGAAGGAGTGTCTAGCCATCGTGTGGGCCATTAGAAAGATGAGGCCATATCTAGAAGGGTACAATTTTACAGTAATCACTGATCACTTGGCGTTAAAATGGTTGAATGCGATCGAAAGTCCATCGGGTCGGATCGCGAGATGGGCGCTCGAACTACAACAATATTCATTCGATGTACAGTATAGAAAAGGCAAAATGAACGTGGTCGCAGGCGCACTATCGAGGCAGCCGCTGGAAGAACAATTGGGTATTATGCAGGAGGAAATTATTACATGTAAATGGTACACCGCAAAAATGGCCGAAGTGAGGAAGGAGCCGGAGAAATTCCCCGATTACGTGGTAGAGGAAGGTCGGTTATATAAAAGAATTGGAGGTCAAATGGATGGCGAGGATGTGATACCGTGGAAGCTATGTGTGCCGACATAAGAGAGGAAGAGAGTGCTCAACGAGGTACACGACACACCGAGTGCAGGGCACATGGGAATAAGGAAATCCATCGCGCGTGCAATGATGAGGTACTACTGGCCTGGGATGTTCAGAGACGTAAGAAAATACGTACAACAATGCCACGCCTGCCAAGTCTACAAGCCCAGCCAGCAACAAGCTGCAGGTAAGATGCTCACGCAGATTTCTGAAGAACCCTTTGCTACTGTGTGCGCAGATTTCGTTGGACCACTGCCTCGCTCGAAGCACGGAAACACGATGGCATTAGTTCTGGTAGACAAATTTTCAAAATGGGTAGAGGTCGTAGCAATTCGAAAGGCGACAACGGAGAATCTGATTAGAGGAATGAGGGAGAGGATTTTGGCCCGATTTGGCGCGCCAAAATTCCTAATCACAGACAATGGAGCGCAGTTCACGAGCAGGCATTTCAAGAAGTTTTTACAAGAAGCTGGCATCAAGCACCAGCTAACGGCACCATATACACCGCAAGAGAATCCGACGGAGAGAGCGAATCGTAATATCAAGAGGATAATAGCGCAATTCACTGGGAAAGAGCACAAAGTATGGGATGAGTTGCTGCCAGAGATGACACTAGCACTGAACACGAGCGTATGCGAGTCAACAGGCTACAGTCCAGCATTCGTAGTGCAGGGTAGGGAACTAAGGATCCCCAACGCCCTCTACGATGAGCAAACATTTGGAACAGGCGAAGAAAAGGTAGCTCTCAGTGAAAAGATGGCGAAGATGAGGGAGGTCTATCAAATGGTACGTAGAAGACAACAGCAGGCGTCCGCGGAGCAAGCAAAGCACTATAACTTACGTAGAAGGCAGTGGCAACCGGCCGTTGGTGATTTGGTACTAGTCAAGGAACACCAACTTTCCAAGGCAGTGGAAAACTTCGCAGCAAAGTTAGCACGCAGGTACAGTAGGCCTCATCGTGTAACGAACTTCGTATCCCAGGTAATCGTCGAGCTAGATAAGGTGCATAATGGCAAAAGGAGAACGGCACACGTGAGCGAGTTGAAACCATATCATCAGGCGTCAGGCGAAGAAGCAAGTCCGGCAGAAGAGACACGAGTAAATTCATCTCCCGAGGGTGGTAAGTCTAGGGCGTCCCGCCAATCCCCGCCTGGGGGCTTCACCGAAGTTCCCACCGGGGAACAAACGAGGCGTCCGACGACGATAGCAACACAACAACTAGCACCCCCATCAGCGGTCAGTAGAGGAGAGCAACTGGCCATAATAGCAACAACAACACCACGCGTTACAAGAACCCATACCGTCGAAATCTCGGAAGAAGAACATACGGATTGCAACACAGTGGCGATATGTGGATCGCTAGCACTGGCCAATCCAGTTCCAAACGGTCGAAGAGTCGAACACACAAGGGTAAGCGGCGAGCAACAGGTAGTAAACAGTGACCAGAGTACATGGCAGACAACAAAATCGCAAGGACAAGCCCCAACAATGGATACCGGGATCCAGATGGCGATGAATTATGCCAACAACATAGCCAGCCAGTGCTATAATCGAATAACTGAATTTTGTATCACACTCCATTTTAGAACAAGGCCCAGATCGCGAGAGATCATTTTATAGAGGAAAGAAACATCGGGTACATCTAACTAGCACCATTGCGTACATCAAGCACAATCCCCCAACAAACAGGCATCAGGCACCACAAAACAAGTACCAGGCGCACATAAAGCATACGCACGTCGACACACACAAACAATAGCACACTACCCCAATGGAGCATCAGCAGGCAACAGAAATGGATACATACCACCCCAACGGACATATTGATATACGTCGATACATAGATATAATAGAAATTGGCACATAAGCAGAACCACACAAACAAAGCGCGCTGAAGCATACGAAGAAGTGGAATTATCCTGCAAGAACAAAACAAAGGGGAACCGCAAAGACAATGCTGCTGGAAAACAACAGTTAGAAGAAGGAGGCGAGGACAGGTATAAATAGGAGGCGCCAACGCACAAATAGATCAAAAGTAATTAATCATGGACAACCGCGAGTCAAGTGTTTATTCAAGCGAAAACGCCAAAGATGGGTCTCTCCGCGTGTGGATCAGGCGGAACGGAGGAGGAGCGAGTGAGAGGGTGCCCAATGAAGACGAGCACGAAGTAGTGGTCATCAGCGACGAGGAGGCGAGCAACAACGACCTAGCCAGCGTAGGGTCAGATGAAGAGCACTATAACGAGGAAAGGGGCGAGGGCGACAGTCAAGGCACCGAGGAGTTTGGCCATATGAGCGAGGGCGAGTCCATCCGGAGCCCTGAGTACGAGACGGTGTCGGAGTGTGGCTCGGTGGAGACATATGGCGACCGGGGTAGCCAAATTAGGAGCCCGAGCCCAAGCGATAACGAGGCGGATCGTGGAGCGCTGGTACCGGACGACACCCCCGAAGCCGAGAAAGACGCCTACTACCGCTGGAGGCACCCAAATTTTTATGTAGTATCAGTGAGAGAGGAGGAGGAAAAAGCACCGGGCCAGGGGTACAGTGAGTATACAAAGCGCCTCAACATACGTCACCGCCGTTACAATGACTTTGAGACGCCACAAGAAGAAGAGGAAGAAGCAGCAAACCTACCCCCGGCCAAGGTATACATATGCGATGCCGTCGAAGGCAGCGATCGTCCAGAGGCAGGCGACCCAGCCGAAGAGAGCACACACGAACCAACCGAAGCCATATGCGACGCGAATGAAGACCACGCACGCACCGAGATGAGCGACGTGCTAAGCATCACCGGCAGCGACATAATTACTGGCTTCAAGAATGGCGGCACCGACAACAACAACGATATCGTATGCGAAATCGAACAATGGCTACGCAACGCAACAACGACAACAACGACAGCAACGAGGGTCACGTGGGTGAACAGGTCGGGTGTAGACCCCCTCCCAGCAGACTTGGTGCGAGATATACAGGCGCACATCGAAGCAGGCGAAGGAAGAAGACGTTCCACCGGAACATCGAGGGTCGGAGTTATCGGGTGAGAATCACCAGAGCTGGATTGGTGACGATAACTCTCGTCGCGGCAGGTGAGGGGAGAGTGTGAGGACCCCAAAACCACCGGTTTTGGAGCCCACACGCGAACCCACTCGTCCCAACTTTACAATGTCATTACTTTGAATTTTTGAATTTTTGAATCTATAAAAAAGAATATATTTTTGAACACCCTATTGTACACATTTACATACGTATTTATATATATAAATAACCAACCATTATACCACATGAATTCCGCGGCATAAATTGTCACAAATATATATATTTTTGGATGCGCTAATTTACACATTTTTTTTGGAACACCCTAATACACACTTTAACTAATTTTGTAAAAATTAGATGAGCCGCTAACCAAGCCATATTTTAGTTCCAAGTAACAAAATAGCACACAAACAATTGCAAGCAACCGGCATTCCAGCATGAAAAGGGTCGGTCAGCCAACTCAAGGCAGCGGTGCTTTGCTAACAAACCAACATACATACATATATACACAATAAGCACATAGGCTACCGACACGGGTAATGCGAGCGGACATCGCACAAAGAAAAAATGGAAAATGCATTGCTAGCATAGCAAAGACAATAGGCGGTGGGAGTTCAGCAAAACAGCCAGCATACATATTGATGTCAATAACATGTCCAGCTGATCGATGAAGTGCAAGTGGGCAGCTGATCACAATGGGGGCATTCCGGGTGCAAGCGAGCACGTAGCAAATGCTGTTAGGAACTTAGAACATAATGTGTAGTTATATCGATGTAATATTTATTAACATACAAATCATGCAAATAGAGTATTAGCATACATCAGGCGCGTATTCAGGTTGGGGGAGGGGTTTCGGGGGTTCAAAACCCCCCCGAAATTTCCGAAAATTAAAAAATATGCGTCTGTACTAGAATAATTACTCTATTCACTTTTAAAACCCCTGTTAAGAAAGTAGCATTAATAGCAATAATGAAAATATGAAAGAATAAAATTAAATAATATTTCACACTGAGAGAAGTTATTGGTAGTCGCTAAACAATTGTCAGAGTAAGTTTGAGAGGTCACAACTAAATTCCTGCAACGGTTCACTCACTTGGCCCTTTAAGAAATTCGCGCAAAACTATCAGACTTGTTCTGCATAAGATCAACTTAGCATCTCAACTACATAGCATGTTAACAACAGTAAAAGTGATTCGAACTAAAGTCTGTTGAAATTTAAATTAACTGCTTTTCGAGCTATGAATACAGCGGGCAAAAATCGTAAAAATTAGTGTCCCTCGTTATTATAGTCACGGTTGCCAGAGGTTTAACCAAAAAAATGAACAAGAAGTTAGTTTCCAAAAATTACTAAGCTGTACACAACGCAGTCGTATTGAATTATCTGAGAAAGTAACAATTAAAGTGTGCTTATACTTGTGAGGTGATAATAAAAAGTGACTCTAATTTGGCAAAAAAGGATTGAAAAAGTTTAAAAGTAAAAGCCCGGTATGCTGTTGAAAAGAAAATGCTTAAGAAATATTTTCAAGTATTTCTTGACTATGAAATTGTCATGAATAGCCAACAAATGTTGACGTTCCGTTTTGCATGTTGAATAATTGCAATTTTCCGCTTTTTATATGAATTTCAATGTTATTTTATTATATTTTTGTTGTTTGGAATTTCCAGTAAGATTAACTTTCTTTGACTAATTTAATTATTTTTGTATGAAAGAATGTGCAAAAAAACAACAAAAATACTGCGACTCAAAGTTAAGAACGTTGTGGAAAATTCATGAAAATTCAAGCAAACTCGAAAAAATTTCATAAAAATTTCTAACTTTTTAGTAAAAATATTTAAATTTTTTCGAGTTTTCAGTTTTGTGGCCCGTTCAATTAAAGTGAACAAAGATAGCAATCTTAAGCCGCTAGAAGAATTACTCGATTTTTGGCAATTTGTAGCTAAAGTGCATTATCTTCCATACAAATTTATAAGCGTAATATTTTTATATTGAAGAAAATGCTCTTGGTCAGCTTTTGACAATTGAACGAGCAGCAAAACTGCATACTCGAAAAAAATCCAAAAAATTTTACGAGAAAGTTAGAAATTTCGATGAAATTTTTTCGAGATTTCTTAAATTTTCATGAATTTTCCACAAACTTTTGAACTTTTATTTGCAGAATTTTTATTAAGTATTTGCACATACTTTCAATCAAAAATAATTAAATTAGTCTAAAGAAGTTAATTTTACTGGCAATTCCAAAAAAAACCCTTTGAACGCAGACATACTGGTGTAGGTGTATGACCAAATTTGGTTTAGAATTAAAATTACGCCGGTTGTCATAGAAATGCGCCTAGTAAAAATTATTTAAATTTTATACCGAAAATGTTGTTCAAAATTTTTTATGTTTTTTTTTTTTTAAATGTTAGGTCTCTCGGCCAAAACCCCCCCCGAAATTTTTTTCTGGCTACGCCCCTGGCATACATTAAGGATTTTTTATTGTAAAATAACTGTCCGCCTGTGCTCAAAATAGTATAAAAGAAGAGCATTTTGCCAATAAGATTCAGACGTTAGGTAGGCATAGTAGCTTGTTGACGCCTTGTTCAACAGTGACGGAACTCCTGGGATTTGCAAGCTCACGAGCTTTCAAAGTTATATACAGTGGTGGTTTCCTACCTCCGCTGTCCGAAAGTTAGTGGTGGTTTCCTACCTCCGCGGCTTTTACTAGCTTATTTCCGAAGATTAGTGGTGGTTTTCTACCTCCGCAGTCTTTAAGAGCGCAGGAATATTTTTAAGCTATATACGACGGTCTCCACCGTCTAGAAGATAAGCGGTGGTTTGCTAACTCCGCTATCTTAGCATAAGAGATTGGATTTTAATTAATAAACTGAATTTTTATATATTTTAAACGAAAACCAGGGTTTTTCTCTTTAAAAGGAGACGTTAGGGATTTCTCTAATCCACAGGAACCCTGGACGGACTGAGCTTAACCCCGGCTTAAAGGAAAAGTCCGTCACACCTCAAAGGTTTTTGGTTTCCAGTAACTTTCGTAAAGTGAATTTTGAAGCTCTTAACTGCTGCTTCCCAGAGACCTCCCATATGAGGGGCGTATGGAGGGATGAACTGCCATGAGAGGCCGTGGACTGCATATTTATTTCCGATGTCTTCGGCGGTTTCCTTAAGAAATATGGAGAATTCTCTTTGTTGGCTTCGTTGGGCTCCTATGAACGTCTTGCCGTTGTCGGACATCATTTTAGAGGGTAGGCCTAGGCGGCCAACAAAACGAGCAAATGCCGCTTTGAAAGATTCGGTGGTGAGGTCTGAGCAGACTTCTAAATGTATGGCTTTGGTAGAAAAGCAGACGAAGACGCAGTCGGAGAATTGACGTTTTCTCGAGGAATGGCCCTGCAAAATCCACTCCAGTGGTATGAAAGGGTAGTGAATAAGTCACACGTTCTGGGGGTAGAGCTACCATCCATTGAGATTGCATCTGTTGTTTGTATATGGTGCATTTCTTGCACTTAATTATGCATTTTTTCACCTTCTGTTTTAGGCGGGGAATATAATATTCTTGTTGTACCATGCGAATCATTAATTGTTTCTCGGCATGAAGTAGTGGTGAGTGTAGGAATTCCAAGAAGAGAGTGCAATATCGTGAATTGTTGGGTATCATCAGTTTCGGGTGACTCAGTTCTGCATAGACGAGGCGTCCATTAACTCGTAATAGCCCCATTTCATCCACTCTTTTGTCGAGTGACTTTGCAGCTTGGAGGTCTGCGATCTCCTCTCCATAATGCTTTTGCTGAGCGTTCGCAATGAGTTGCACCTTCGCCTGGTGAATCTCTTCATGGGTGAGGTCAATGGAAGATGGTATTAGCTCGTTTCTGGTGTTCAGGATAAATCGGCGACTGTAGGCGTGGACTCTCAACGCTCTAGAGAATGACGAGAACCGTTCCATAAAGTCATGATCTACCAGTGCGTGGAGGGCTTCTATCCGTCGTTGTTCTGGGGGTGAGTCATTTTGCTGGATATCTTTGGGCCAATTAGTGGGGGAATTTAAGAGCCACTTTGGGCCGTTCCACCAGAGAGAACAGTCGATCAAGTCCTGCGGCCGACATCCTCGCGTGCCCAAATCTGATGGGTTGTCTCCGCAAGGCACATGTCGCCACGTAGCGTTACTGACTTTGTTGAGTATCTGGGATGCGGCTTGCTACATATGTCTTCCATGTATGTGGCGGCTTTTCGAGCCAAGCCAGCACTATGGAGGAGTCTGTCCACAGAGTCAAGTGGCTCTCTGTGAGTTTAAGTGAAAATCGGATATGCTTCACTAATTTGGAGAGGAGCCATGCTCCACAGAGCTCTAATCGGGGGAGACTTACTGTTTGTAGAGGTGAGACTTTACTTTTTGCACAGTATGCCTTTTCAGAGGCATCGCAGAAACCATGTATCTGAGTGGGCTCGTTGGGTGTGAATTGAAACCAACGTGGGATTTTTATATCTCCAATTGATGAGAGATTTTCCGTAAAGGATTTCCATTTGAGAAATGAACCAGGTTTGACGTGCTCATCCCAATCCGTTCCTTCCATCCAGAGCTATTGCAGGAGAGTTTTTGCTACTATCATTATAGGCGATAGCCATCCTGCCGGGTCGAAAAGTTTCGCGACGGACGAGAGTATATGACGCTAGGTTGCCGAGTTTGCGTCTGGTATGGGGTCGTAAGAATAAGAGAAGGCGTCTTCGATTGCGTTCCAGCGAACTCCGAGAGTTTTTGTGGAGCTTGAGTCGTGGAATTTTAGAAAGTCAGCATCGAGAAGATCACACAAGTCAGCATCGAGAAGTGCACAGTTAACACCGAAGGTTACTGTTTTTAATTTAAAATCTTCAACTTGGCCTTGAGGAGATTGACGAAAGAGTATTCGTTGGAAGTCTTGATCTTCCTTGTGGAAGTATATTTGCCGATACATTTTTTCAATGTCGCCGTTAAATACATATTTGTAGAGTCGCCAGTTGAGTATAACGACCATTAAATCATTTTGTAAAACGGGACCTGTATGAAGCACGTCGTTGAGTGATATGCCGGAGCGAGATCGTTTGGATGCATTGAAAACTACTCGGACTTTAGTAGTTTTACTACCGGGTTTGAGTACGGCATGATGTGGTAAGTAAAATGAGAAATACTTTCCATCACGTATAATTTCCCGAGGGTTTGTGGGCTCCATATGATCTAGGGTTAAGTATCCCGCTAAGACGTTGGAGTAGGTCGTTCATAGCTCTGGTTTTTTCTCAATGCTTCGTTCTATGCTGAGGTATTGTTGTTGAGCAGTCTAGAGTGCCCTAAAGCTATTGAGTGGGGAAACGAGTCTTTAAATGGGAGTTTTACTACGTAGCGGCCATCATTTCTGCGGAATGTGGTACTTTTGTAGAGCTCTTCACATATAAGGTCATCGTCTTTAAGAGAGGAAGCCGATGGCACTTCTTCTTGCTCCGAAAACCTTTTGAGTAGGTCTTCAAGGGAATCCTTTTGAGTCTCAACTACTTGAGTTGAGAAAGTTGAGATCTGTTCCTTCAGTGGCCCGCTTAATTCCACCCGAAGATTGTGTTCTGAGCTATTAAACTTCCAGCTGCATTGATTTTTAGGCCCGGAATCAGTATTTGAGGGAGTATGTCGCTACCTATTACCATATCTATCTTGGCAGGTGCGAAGCAGTTAGAGTCTGCTAGAGAAAGGGTTGAGTACTCTTTGAGGTCTATATAAGATACTTTAAACGTTGGCAAGAACTGCGTCAGTTGAGGGAGTATGATCGCCTTAGTTGCGATTTTAATATTGAGATCTGGAGAACATATGGTGATAGAGCACACCTTATCTGCTTTGTGGACTGTTCGTCCGCCCATTCCCAATATTTCGTAATTGGTATTCTGAACGGGTAGACCAAGTAGCTTTTGTATTCTAGAGGTTACAAAAGTTTTTTGGGATCCTTGGTCTAGAAGAGCACGAATAGTAAAGGTTTCTCCTTTGTTTAGCACGGGAATGTTTCCCGTTGGGAGCAAGGTTCGCTCTCTACTACTAGAAAAGTGTGAGAGTACATTCTCCGTGCTATTTGGAGTAGTTGACTCCGAGTTCACCGATGCCGCCTGTTGAGAGGTACAAGGCTTTTCTCCATCGATGGTTACGTGAGATGTGACGAGATTTTTTTTTGGTTTCGCATTATTTTGCGTTTGGTTGCTGGCTGAGTAGTGTAGGAGGGAGTGGTGTCTCTTTTGACAGTAAACGCAAGTGAAACTGCTTCCGCATTGTCGTTCTGAGTGGGAGGAAGCCAAACAGTTCCGGAAATATTTATTTTCCCTTACGAATTTGTTTCTGTCTTGGACTGAGAGCTCTTTGAATTTGACGTAATTCATCAGCGAGTGATTGCTGTTGCATAATTTGCGCGAGGCTTGCCTTTTTGGGTCAGTGTGCAACGAGTGTGTCTTGTTCCTTGAGTGGAATGAGTTATTGGTAGGAGTAGAAGAACGCGAGGTGAAATTAGGTTGATTAGCCTTTGGTTTGTTAGGCCTATATGTGGTTAGGCGTTCAACTACCTCATACCGAGTAGTCAGGAACTGGTCCAATTCGGACCACAGAGGAAGTTCCTTGTGGGAATTCAGTGACTGCTCCCATAACACTAGAGTTTCTTCTGGGAGTTTGGGGGAACAGAGGTGTACTAGTATCGGGTCCCAATTATCTGTGGAAACACCGTTAGCTTTAAGGATTGAGAGGCAATTATTTATTGTGGTTTGCACGTACTGTATCCGTTCTCCATTTTCACTGGTTACGGGTTGTATATTTAAAAGGGTTTTAAGTTGATTGTCGACGAGTATTCTTCGATTCTCATATCGACTCTTTAATGCGGTCCACGCGAGTTCAAAACTCTGATCATTTAATAGGTAATTTTTTATAAGGAGGGATGCTTTTCCCCCTTAAATGGTAGAGTTTTTGGGCCGGAGAGAGTTTGGGATGGCTAATGTACACTGCAGTGAACATGTCCCGAAAGGATGGCCAGTCTTCATATCCTCCGTAGAAGACCTCTGTGTCACATGCAGGTACTTTTAAATAAGTTGAGTTACCAAGAGGGGGGAGAGGCTGGAACTGAGTTGGGACATTTAACGCTGCTGCTGTTGGAATCGGCTGAAGTCTGCTGAGGAGCTCATTAATTCGAAGTCTTGTACCTAGTCCGGAATCGTTTTCTGCATCATAATTCGTTTCGCTTGCTGCTCGGTGTTTTCTTCAATGCTGCTCATTTGAAGATTCACGTTCGCTGTATCCACCAAAGCCATATGTCGGTTGAGTTGGTCCAGGTATGTCTTGAGACTGTACTCCGTGTGATCAACCTCGCTTGGATTCCAAAATTTTTGGCAATATTTCTCAAGCCTAGAGACTTCGTATTTAAATTTTTTGTGCAGTAAGATCGCTTCTTCCTCGTCACTTTGTGATTTCGATCGCGTTTTCACTCCTTGTTGGGGTTGGAGAGTTTGGGGTTTTTCTTGTTTGTCTTCGCCTGGACCGCCCATCTTGTATATTTATAAATTAAGGATCGAGTTTTAAGGGGTTAAGATTTAAATAAATTTTACTTCAGATTTGAAGTATTGTGTCCCACTGTATTTGCTTGGGCAATTTATTAAGAGAGGGATTACTTGCCTTAGCGCTTCTAAGCACAAGAATGTGTGTGTTTAAATTTTTCCTTTATTGGAAATTGAAGACAACCCACCAAAAAATGCATCTACTAATGGAGTTCGAAAAAAATATAAAATGCAGGGTGAGTAAGTAATTGCTTTAATTTAGCTAATATAGTTTTGGGTTAATATCTATTTAAATATGAATAATTATTTGAGTAAAATTGTTTGTTTAATTTTAGGGTGGAGCACCGGTTATTTAATTTTATGTCGCAACGGGATGTGAGAGAGAGTATAAAAAAACAGTATACGTTGGAATTCAGGAGAACACTTCCAGTGGAGTCTAACGGGTAAGTATGTGATGAGGTAAGTATATATAGTAGGTAAGAATATGACAAGGTAAGTATATGAGGAGGTGAGTGTTTGAATATGAATATATACGTATATATATAAACGTTTTTAGAGTTAGAGAAAAATATATATGAGAAATATATGTATATATAAGACGAGTTCGGCGGAATTTTTATTATGTAAAATGAGAAAATTAATTTTTTTGAGAAAAACGGTATTTTGTATTTGTACCCAAGGTGTCGTCAAAATTACCGTTTGTGAAATGGAATTTTGAGTATAATTCCGCCGTACTTATATATGCGTATGTTTTGGGCAAGGTGTACTTACTTGGGCATATTTTTACTTTACCAACTTTACAGGACTTAGAATTTGGAGTCGGAGTTGTTGTTGGGTGGTATTCCTTGTCGTTGATCTGCTGAGCTTTGTGTAGGTTGTAGCTTGCTTGGTGTTACTTTTGCTGGGAATTCTCTTTTGTTGTAGTTAGGTTTGCCGCTGTTTGTAGGTACATATACTGCTCACGGTGTTAAAAAATTTGCTAAATATATTTAGTGCCGTCACTTTTTGTTGGCCACTATTGCAGGTATACTGCTTGTGGTGAGAAAATTTATGTGCTCTTGTTTGTTTCTTTCAAAAATTTATATATTTATGTATGTAACCAATTTTTTTTTGTTAAAAATTTTCAATTTTTGTATACAATTTTTTTTGGTTTTTTTTTTGAGCACGGGCTAATTTTCGCACTTTTTGCGCACGGCGTAAAGTGGAAGAAAACAACTTTTTGCAGCGATTAACTCAACTTTTAAACTTTTCTAATTTGTAACTTTTCGGTTTTTTTTGATACGGCCTAATGTGTGCACCTTTTTTTTATTTTTTCTTTTTTAATAAAAATATACATTGCTTTTTGCCCAATTTTCCATACAAAATTTTACTCCAATTTTTGTTCGGATTTTTACACAAACTGCACCCTTATTTTTGCAGTACTAGGAAATAACTGCGTATGTAAGTATACAGATTTTAACTTTTTATTGTCACCCACTTTGTAGGTTTCACTTAGCTGTTGTTTTTCTCTCACAAATTATGTATATGTTTATTATTTTTTGCTTTTATGTACATATATGTATGTATGTATGTAGGTATTCTTTAAAAAAAATTTACGTAGCACCTTGATATTTTTATTTGATTTAAAACTTACACTTTTAATCACTTTATGTATATTGTTTAACTAATTTGTATTTTATATATGAGCCCTCTAAAGCACAAGTGGTATAACTCCACTTTTTCTTCTATCGAGATATTAAAGGGTTTGCTAAAAGTTGTATATAAAAATCAGTATTGAACTTTTGGACTACTTTTTTCAATAAAACTTCAGAAAAATGTCTTCTTTAACTTAAATTGATGTTTTTCAAACTTTTTGTCCATTAACTCTTGTTTTATCGAGCACCGAAAATTAATTATACCACTTGTGCTGTAAACGATTTTAAGATTTCATTTAACTTAAACATAGTTTGAAATCTGTTTCGTTTTCTAATTGCAAACCTTTCTACCGATTTTAATGAAATTTTGAAACATTAACTCTCTAGATGCTCGGCATGATTCTAGGTTAAAAAAAGTTTAAAAATTATACGAGATTTCGAGATATCGGTCAAAATGTGAGACGGGGTTATCTTAGAAGGTCTTTATGCGATATGGGTATCAAATTAAAGGGGTTGCTTGGGGTTTTAAAAAGGAGGGGTTTTCAGGTACACAGGTGAGTCCGCTCCGAAAATATTGACCAAAACGTGGACCAGGAGTGACCCCAAAGGTAATTTCTGCTTTTTATGAGGATGCTATGGGAACTAGAAGCTACCACGTTATTGCATTAAATAGAATACATTTTTCTCCATACAGTACCATACCTAACTAAAAAAAAAAAAAAGTGGAGTTATACCACTTGTGCTTTAAAGGGCTCATATGTATGTATGTATGTCTAAATTGTTTGTTTTGCACTTATATTTATATTTTTGTTTTTCAGCGCGCCGCGAATGCCGAATTTATACTTATGGTAAGTTTTGTTAACTTTCATAAATTATATTTTATTTTGTAATGTATGTATTTTTAATTTTTGTTTATATGTAGGTCACTGATGTTGCCATATTAAGTTAAACTCCAATGTTATGTGGCTCAGTGCCGAATTGATAATGTTCTGTAGCATTACATAAACACATTGCCCTTTTACTTTAATTGTCATGTGCACATAAAAAATGTATAAACAAATATGAATGTATATAAACAACATTCTGCCCAAATTAGTTACATTGAACTCTGCGGGAGTTTATACAAATAGTGCACATGCCGCTCACAACGAGGATCTTGTTACACTTGTGTGGACGGTCAAAGACACCGCCACAGACAGTCGCAATGACCAACTGAACACAACGTCAGTTTGTCAATGCGACTGATATATTTATTGCAACCATATGTTGACTTAGCATATTTTAGAATTATGCATTTTAGTTTGTACGTATTAGTAAGCTACCTATTTGTATATGTTTTAGTTGGTAAATAATTTGTATGTATTAGTGTAAGATTTTGTATAAAAGAAAGAAGAATTCAATCGATTCTATACACTGAACAACGGCTCATCCATTAGCCTCTTAGGTATAGATATCGATACGTACATGGCGATCCTGCCAGGCTTAATATCAGTCATAATCCCGCCAGGATATTTTATATAACGTTGACAAGTGTTGCGCCATATTTGGACTTCTTGTCGGCAAATGTTTTTGAATGAAACCTACAACAGCATAAAGAAGACATCCAGAAGACTGGCAGCATAAGTATTTTTCGGCAAATATTTCTGAATGAAATCTCCAACACCACCAGAAGACTGGCAGCATAAGTATTTTTGGGCAAATATTTGTGAATGAACCCTCCAACACCAGGAAAATGCGAATAAAAAGGGTGGAATACCTCCAGGAAGAGTGACTAGGAGCAACGATACAGGAGTGACTGGCAGCAATTAGTTATAAATTTAAGTGAACATTTTTAGAATGATTTGAGCACGCCTCACGGCCGCTAAACCATTGGCATTTAAATATGCCTAGGGACTAACACAGAAGAAAGAAAAATTTGTAAATGTAAAAAAAAAAAAAAAAGATAATTCAAAACACTGTACCGCAGGAGGAAGTTAGTAATTTTCATAAAGAATTCGATAGGATATTCCAACGGTGCATAGACACCTTTACAAAAGCTAGGGAACAAATAATTCAGAACCAAAAGTCGTCTGCAAAAATAGGGCCAAAACCGATTACTATAGAAGAATACCGGCGTAGGAATAAAATTAATAAGGAAGAAATTCCAAAAATTCCTGTCCATACAATAGTTCGTAAGAGAAAAAGGGCAGGAAAACAGGTTAGAAAAAATAAAGAAATAGCCGAAACCTACAGGCTACTAAATTTAACAACAGACAATAAGGAAAGATTAAAACTAAAACAAAAAATTAGACAATTAAGAAGCAGAAAATAAAATTAACTTAAATAAAACTATTTTTTTTAAAAAAATACTAAAAAATTTTACAGTATAAATAAATTTTTGAGTAAATTTGAATTGCCAATTCTAAAACCATTTGAATAACCTTTTATTATGGATAGTGCTTTGCCAGACTATCTTGACTACGACAAAATAAATTATATCGTTGATAATTTAGAACGCGAAGACGCAAACGAAGTACGTAAGTCAAGATCTCGTAGCAAAGGAAGTAATAGAAATAATCTATACAAATTAAAACAATTTTGTTGTTGGTTTTTGCGGTCTTTCTTGTTTTTACATATTTGTAAGTTTTGCAAGCTCGAGACACAGAGAAACAATAATTCGTAATGAATTTTAATTGTCAAACTAACAATTTTGGTACTATATAGGAATGGGTAGAGAACCCACAATGGAAGATTTGCTATACCCTTCCACGTTAATAGAAGAAACATACAGATTATTACCTACAGTACATCCGAATTTAAAAAAAAAAATATATATACATATATATAAATAAATGAATAAATAAAAAAAAAAAAAAATTTTTCCTTTACTAATGAAAATTTCTTTAAAAATGGCATGGTGGAAGATCGCTTTGAACGGTATTTTAATAGCTATAGCAGGATATGAGGTAGGTAAAGAAACCTCTGAAGATAGAAGTCAGGAAGACAAAATAGTCAAATATGAAGGATACCCAATACTAGAAGAGAAAACAGAAATCTCTGATAAATGGTTAATAATTTTTGTATGCGTAAGTGCATTTTTAATTGTCGCAATTACCATTTTAATAAAAAATTATATAAAGAACAAATTGAGACAATTAAATAATGCCCAACAACGCATCTAATTGGCAGGATATATGTATATAACAAGCTATATGAAGAAAAATCAAAAGCTGACAAAGCATACAAATGCATTAACAAAAACATCCCAATAAAAACGGAAACAATAATTAAGCATTTCACTTCAATACTAGAAGCCTTAAATAGCATAATACAGGTGGTCAATAGTGTAAATAGCATACTTACCAAAGAACACCAAAACGAAGCCTACCAATTTTTCCCACCGTACGAGATAAATTGGTAGCTGCTTTAGCCAGATACAATATTGAAATAACAATACCCACTACAGTGGAAAAGGAAATCGTCATCGATTTCAGTTTAATATCATCAGATTTTACACAGAGCCGGACCCCATCACCCATTCCGAGCCATTCCTCAACTGTAGACAGCAAACCGGTAATTACCCCTAACCAAAACGTTAAAATGCCACAAACTGCAGTCGAATTTATTAAAACTGCTTCAGCAGTATTACCAGAGTTTGATGGTAAACCGGAAAATCTACAAAGCTTTCTAGATGCACCTGATATACTCGAGCAAATCAAAGATATACACGAAGCATTGGCCATTACCATGATAAAAACCAAGCTGAAAGGTACAGCAAGGAATTTTATTGGTAATCAGACCACAATCATACAAATAAAAAACAAATTAAAGACCGCAATAAAGGGTGAATCAGTGGAAGTTTTGACCGCTAAACTACTGAACATCCAACAGCGCAGCAAAACTGCAAATCAATATACCGATGAAATAGATAAAATCACCAGGTCATTAGAAGGAGCTTATATTGCGGATGGACTCTACCCAGACTTAGCAACGAAATATTCAACACAAGTAGCAGTCAAAGCTACATATGTGTAAAAACAGCTCCAACGACAAAGTCAAAATGATTATGCAAGCTGGAACGTTCACCACAATGAACGATGCAATATCCAAATTCACGAACAGCTGCACAGAAATAACAGGAAGCTCAAACACGATCTTAAATGTACGACAGCAAAGTCAGTATAGGAGTAATTTCCGTGGAGGTTACCGTAGTAACAACTATGGAAATTACCAAAATAGAAGATACAGACCACAGTCAGGCTACAACAATAATTTTAGATCAAACAATAATTACAATAGTAACAATAATAGAGGATCACAATCCCGAAATACAAACAGACCATACACACAAACCCGTAACGTGCGCAGTTGTACCGAAACGGAAAACTAGGAAACTCCACTTCAAAATTAACAAAACGAAAAATATGCGTACTTAATCTAAACTTAAACAGCTATATATCTACAAGGACATCGTTAAACAATTCATACTCTAATTTGTTAGTTGATACTGGAGCCGATATCTCCATAATTAAAAAACAGAAAATAGATAATAAAGGAAAAATAAATACTGAACAAATCACAGATTTGAAAGGCATTGGTCAGGGAATAACTAGCACACTAGGTACAGTTAAAGCGGACTTAAAAGTCGATGACCTTCTAATTTACCATAAATTTCATGTTGTAGAAGACAACTTCCCAATTCCATGTGATGGAATAATAGGCCTAGATTTCATAAAGAAATACAATTGTATTCTAGATTACGGAAAAACAGAGGACAAACTAATTTTAAGACCATATGATTTCCCTCAAACAATAACAATGAATCTAACAAACTGTCTGTCCGTCAACACAATAACAATTCCAGCTAGATCTGAAGTCATTAGACAAATTAAAGTAAATACCGATAACAAACACATTTTTATCCCACACCAAGAATTATCTGAAGGCATTTTTATAGCAAATACAATCACAAACAAGGATCAAACTTTTGTTAGAATCATTAATACTACACATAAAAACACAACTATCCAAAATTACAGAATTCAGACCGAAAACTTAGATGATTACACACTAATTAAAACAGAAAAGCACAGTAAAAATTGCAACGATACAGAAAAATTAAAAAGATTAACAAACAATTTTCCAAAATTCGTCAACCCTCAATTAACAACACTTTGCACAGAATTTATAGACATATTTGCACTAGAAACCGAACCAATCACCTCTAATAATTTCTATAAACAGAAATTATATATGAAGGATGACACCCCAGTTTACATAAAAAATTATAGATTACCTCAAACCCAGAAGGGAGAAATAAGCAAACAAGTAAATAAGCTAATAGAAGATGATATAATAGAACCCTCCATATCAGAATATAATAGCCCAATCCTACTAGTCCCTAAAAAATCACTTCCAGGAAAAACAGAAAAAAGATGGAGACTAGTAGTCGACTACAGACAGGTAAACAAAAAGCTAGCAGCGGACAAATTCCCACAGAGAACCCCAAAATATATGAAGCGCTAAATAAATTTGAAGTAAAAAGACATGTCGAGCTCGTTTTCAATCCTCCGAAATTGTATTTCAAAAAAGGAAAGAAAATTTGTAGCAATTTTGATACAAGCAACCTAATTGTTGAGGATAAGATTGACTTAGGACAATTCTTTACCAGGCTTGAAAAAGAAGCCGGCAATTTAGGACTTGTACAAGTACAGTTGTCCTTAGGGGACAAATTGTTTAAAAAGAATTATACTGCAGTAGGCAAATTTATGGAAATGGGTAATAAAGTTCTCAAAAAGTTAACAATCGCTCTAACCCCAGAGGTTATATACGTGACAAATCCCGGGAAAATTAAAGAAATTCTGCATAAACATCATGACGATCCTATTAGTGGTGGCCACCCAGGAATAAATCGCATGACAGATAAAATCAAGCAGAAATATAGCTGGCTGAATATGAAAAATGACATACGAAAATACATAAAGAACTGCATCCACTGCAAGAAAAATAAAACAAATAAGCACATAAAAGAGCCTATGACAATAACGGAGACACCTCCGAAGGCGTTCGATATTGTACAAATAGGTACAGTCGGACCATTACCAAAGTCCATAAATGACAACGAGTATGCAGTTACCATTATTTGCGACCTAACTAAATACTTAGTAGCCATTCCGGTCCCAAGCAAACACGCAATTACAGTCGCTAAAGTCGTGTTTGAGCATTTCATCCTAATTTATGGACAAATGAAAACAATCCTGACAGACATGGGCACAGAATATAAAAATAGCCTATTCCAGGAACTGTGTAAATTGTTGAAAATTGAACATAAAACTTCAACACCATATCATCATCAAACTTTGGGTACTGTGGAACGCAGTCATCGGACATTTAATGAATACATACGTTCATACATATCCTGTGACAAAGACGATTGGGATGAATATCTCAAGTATTTCGCGTATTGTTATAATACAACACCATCTACCACACACAAATATTGTCCATTTGAACTCATATTTGCAAAAAACCCACCGAATTACGAATTCCTAATGGAAAATAAAATCAGCCCATTATACAATCACGAAGCTTATGACAAAGAAGTAAAATATAGACTTCAAATAGCACAGCAAAGAGCTAGAAAATTAGTCCAAGAGTAAATTACGATAAAAATAGCTATAGTAAGGAAATTAATAAAAATAACAACTACACTTTAATTCCACATAGCATAGGAGACAGTAACAAAAACAAAAAGGAAATCTTAATTCATAAGAATAGGCTTAAACCAATTTAAAACTCGTATCGTTAAAAATAAAAATAAGCAATGCATCATTCATAATAATTCAGTAATAACAAAAAAAAAATCCATAAGCATTCCAAATTACTCAATCTTATACACGGTACAAGCCAAAAGAAAACAATATCAAGTATCAAATAAAGTATACAAACAAGTAGAAATAAAATAAAAACATGTGACAAAACAATGGTAACAAGATCCTAAAACAATTAAAATTTTCAAACAAACATCAAGCGGTTCAAATAGATATATATAGTTGACTACAAATATATATATCTATTTTTTTTTTAAGAGGGAAGGTGTAGCATTACATAAACACATTGCCCTTTTACTTTAATTGTCATTTATTTATTTATTTATTTATTTAAGCAAAGTGGTTGTGACTGTAAGCCAAGGACTTTTATAGCACATCATCTGTTTTACATTACAGAAAAAATAACATTAAATCTAATTAACATTAAAGTACATTTGAAATTAAATGGTAGAGTAAGGTTAAAATCTAAATTATTATAACATTTTTAAATCCTTAATTCTAAAGAGGTTTTTTTTTTTTTTTTTTTTTTTTAATTAAAGTGGAAAGAAGATGAAAAAAGACAGATAGAGTGAAGTAGTTATGTTCTAATCACATGCATCACGCTAAACTGAAGTAATCATAGATTTCCCCTTTGTAGTTGCTCCTGCTCAAAGTGCCCTTGATAGAGTCAGGAATAGAGTTCCAGAGCCTTACAGCATTTACAAAAAAAAGCCTCGATGAGGCCAAGTATGTATATCTGGGAATTATTAAATTGCCTACAAGACTTGGAAAATTTTAGTTTGTCATAAAGATATTGGGGTGTTTTAAACTCAATTAGCTTGAACAAAAATATACATATTCGAGGCGCAATGTAGTTAAAAATACTACATCCAAGGATTTCACGCTTCCAGGGAGAAATGTGATCATATTTTTTTAGGCCATAAACATAGCGAGTATTATTGAATGCAATATCAATTTTACGACGTGAAGCAGAATCAAATTGGCTGTATACTAGCTCTGCGTACGTTATGTGCGGAACAATTAGTTGAACAGCTAGCTTTTTTCGAGTTTCTAAAGGCGTAAACGAGGCAGATATTCTTAATCTCCGTAGGACAGTATAAACATTACTTAAAATTTTACTTACATGGTCAGTACAGTTTAACTTAGAATTAAGCACAAAGCCTAGATTCCTAATTTTATCCGTAAAAGAAAGGACGCTACTACCAACAAACAGACTAGGAATAGATTCGACATGCACAACGCTGTTACAGATGGGCAACACATACGACTTTTTAGCATTTAAGCTGAGACAGTTATCACATGCCCACTTCGAAATTGCAGACAAATCACTATTTATTTTAAAACATAAATCTTCAACAAGACCAACACGGTTAGATAAATACAGTTGAATGTCATCTGCATACGCATGAACATTTACATACTGACACACAGAAAGAACATCATTGACAAAAAGGCTAAACAGAAGAGGACCAAGTACAGAGCCTTGTGGTACCCCCGAGGAAACAATACGTGGTTTCGACGCTAGGCCTTTGCTTACCACCTTCTGGGTCCTTCCCGCCAGATAACTTGCCATGAGTTTGACAGAACTGTCCGTGAATCCAAAGAAACACTCAAGTTTTTTGCATAGAAGGCTATGATTGACTGTATCAAAAGCCTTGGAAAAATCTAGGAGACACAGTAAGGTTAGGTAACTGTTATCAAATTGCAGTCTAATGTCATCCAGAATTTTTACGACAGCAGTAGAGCAACTGTGGTGCGGTCTAAATCCTGATTGCAACGGGCTTAGGAGCTTATTAGCAGCCACATACGCTGATGTTTGGGCTGCCATCAGGGACTCACACACTTTAGCAGAGACAGGTATAATGCTAATAGGCCTGTAATGACTAGGTTCTATAGGTATATTGGTTTTGGCAACAGGAATGATCAAAGCCCTTTTCCATTCAAGTGGGAAGCAAGACGTTGTGAAGCAGTGATTAATTATATGCGTGAGTGTACCTAAAATAAATGGCAAAATTAGTTTCACAAACTTCAATGATACCCCATCTTCTCCAACTGAGTTCGACTTGATGCTCATAATAGATTTTAACACCTCCAGTTCAGATACCACCCTAAAATCAAATTTATCTTCCGACACGAATGAACTGGTTAGATTCTGAGGCACAGGATTGTCAGGCAAATTGCACGAGCTAACAAAAAAATAATTTAGTGTATCTGGATCAACCTGGCACTCAGTTATACTCTTTCCATGCACATTAAGATTTTTTAGATTTCGCCATAAATCTTTCGAGGGTAATAATGGGCTAAGCTTACTTTGGCAATACATATGCTTCGATTTTCGGGTGATTTGAGTGCCTCTATTACGGGCAATCTTGAATTGAGACCAAGCCAACTCAGTTCGGCTTCGCTTCCATTTGGAATACAGTTTATTGCGCTGCTTAATGGCTGCCCTGACTTCCCTATTGAACCAAGGAACGCTGTTGAAACTAATACTAACTTTTCTAATGGGTACATGAGTGTCATATAAGTTTAAAAGTGTTTGATTAAAAAAGTCAAGTTTACCATCAACCGTTGCAATAAACCAACACAAAGTCCAATCAACATACGACAAATCAAGAAACAACGCATCTACATCTACAGACTTAAAATCACGATACACAGTAGTAACAGAAGCTGGAGTGCAATTAAACATAATGTCAAGTGTGCAGAAAATCAGTCATGGTCAGAAATGAAGCTAATTTGGTCAAACTTAAGTATATGGTCAGGACTAGATGCAATAAAGAGGTCTAACAGGCTTGGTGTCGAATTATGGGAATATCTTGTAGGTATCTGTCTATAGACAATAGTAAGACCAGCAGTCGAGACATGGTCGTACAATTTATTGGCATGAGAGTCGTCAATTAGAATGTTTACATTAAAATCACCACATATAACAAAACGTTCGAAATCAATCAGGAACAAGGACAACTCGCTAAAAAAAGAATCTAACAAATAACATTTATGTGGATTATACACACAGGATACTAATATTTTATTTACAGTGTCCGAGACTTCCGCAATGATAAATTCCGTATCAGCACCTTTAGATTCTGCTAGCACAATTACTTTAAGAGAGGTCTTGCAGTATATAGCAACACCACCCCCTTTTTTTTCTTTTCTGTCAACACGCGTAAGACTGTAGTTAGGAATACTATACTGTAAATCAAAAATGTCTGGCGAAAACCAGGTTTCGGAAACACAGATTATATCCACATCCGATTTTTCAAAAGTATGCCTAACATAGTCCAATTTCTCACAATTCAAGCTACGGGCATTGAAATGTACCACACTAATACCACTCGCTTGCTTGCATAATATATTTATGAGTGTCTTGTGGCTTCCGTAATTACTGAAGGCAAATTTCCTACCGGGGTTTAACTCCATCGGTCAAAGAGGGAACACATACAAAAGGTGATATATTCATAATAACAACAGCATGAGCATAAATGACTATAATCAAAACTAAACGTTACAAGAAGAAAAGGTTCAAGAAAAAGTGATAAGAGTTCACACATAAAATGCATTGCAAAAAATGTATAAGAAGATATATTTTGAAAAGTAGAAACATGTTAAAGACCAGAGATAGAAAGAGAGTGTGAAGAAAAATTATTAAATTAACAAAACGACACATTCGTACATACATATGCTGGCTAAGTTATTTTTTTATACATATATTTTGCGCCTATAACTGCATTCACTTCTGCAATACTGTTGACTTGTATGGGTTGCTCGCCTGGCTTGACACGAACGTAAATTCTGCCGCGAATCGAAAACGCCGACGCTAGCTGTTTTTTTCGTCTGAGCGCAGAAGCATGAGTCATCACCTCCCGCAGTTTCTTAGGTAAACTTTCATGCATAAAAAATGAGCCGTAACCTGGCAAATTAATATCAGCAATCGTAAGCGATCTATTTTTATACCTTTCATGAGCATGAAATGGTATTATAACTTTGGTCCGATGTTTGTAAGTATGAGAAGAAGAAGAGATAGAGCCACCATTAAGTATACCGAAATGATCAGGGCGACGAGCTGAGTTGATTTAGCCATGTCCGTCTGTCCGTCCGTCCGTCTGTCCGTCCGTCTGTTTGAACGCAAACTAGTCCCTCAGTTTTAGAGATATCTCGATGAAATTTTGCAAGCAGGCGCCATTTTGCATATGATTAATCATTTGTCGGAACCAGCAAGATCGGACCGATACAACGCATAGCTCCCATACAATCGATTGTTCCGATAAACGGGTTTTGGCCTCTAACTCTTGCAATTAAGAAGCTATTAGAGCGAAATTTCGCAGGTTTAGTACATGCTATATAAGTAATGTGTGTAGTGAAAATCAGCTAGATCGGACCAACATAACATTTAGCTCCCATATAATCGATAGTTTCGATAAATGGGTTTTGGGCTATCAATTTTGCAGTTAAAGAGCTAGGAACGTTAAACTTTGCACGTTTGCTACATATTATATATATTATTGAACAGGGTCGGGGGTGGAGTTTTACTTGCAGTTCACTCCTCAATACCTTCAGAGGAGGTTGATTTACCTAACATTGATTCCATTGAGTTCAAATGCATCCGCATTCAGCTAGCAAATGTCTCCATGTACTTATTTGTTTGTTATATCCCTCCAGCATCAGATCTTGCTTTGTACTTACAACTTATCTCTTTGCTCAAAACGGTTCACTTTTTGACTAAAGATTCTGACTCGATGATTGTTTTGGGTGATTTTAACCTACCTCATATATCGTGGAAAATAGTCGATGGAAATATTATTCCAAATCCATCCAGACCGGGCTACAATGACTTTTTAGATGGAATTTCCGATCTCTGTCTTAATCAAATAAACGTTACAGCAAACAAGTTTGGCAAAGTCTTAGATTTAGTTTTTGTCGATGATAAAAATAAATTTTCTGTAAGTCGTTGCGATCCGCTGGTTTTACCAGAAGACGTCTACCACCCTTCTATGGAAATATTTCATGAGACCTTACGTAATGCCCAATGTACACAAGGCTGCTCAAGTAGTAACTTTGATTTTAACTTCTCAAAAGCCAACTATAAGAAATTAAATAGAGAACTGTCTAAAGTAACTTGGCCTGAGCTGTGTGGCGATATCGATTCAAACGTTTTACATTTTAATCAAACTATTTACAACTTATTTGAGAAGATTGTTCCTAAACGTAAAATAACATATGATCATCCAACGCAAGCTTGGTTTACTAAAGAGCTTATGATGCTGAAAAATAGAAAAACGCGTTCTTTCAAATTATTTAAGAAATCTCGATTAAACAAACACTACTTGTTGTATTCTGGTCTACGTAAGAGGTACATCGACTTAAATAAAAAGTGCTATAAAGCCTATATCTCTAAAACAAAAAGAGACATTATTCGCAATCCGAAGTCATTTTATGATTTCGTAAATTCTAAACGAAAAGTAGTGGGATTTCCCTCAGCCATGAAATATAAAGACATTTTATCTAGCGATAATCAAGATATCGCGAATTTCTTTGCGCAATTTTTCACTTCTAACTATTCTGCCGTCACTAATTCTGACTTTCTAAATTATCCCTATGAGGTACATGGGAACAATTTAATTAATTGTCCAACTATATGCGCCAATGATGTTCTTGTTTGTCTGAAAACCTTGAAAGAATCTTTTAAATGTGGTCCTGATAGGATTCCTACATGCTTCTTGAAGAAGTGCGCTAACAATATTTACAAACCCCTTACCAATTTGTTCAATCTGTCACTAAAGTGTGGTGTTTTTCCAACAGCATGGAAAGAGTCGTTTCTTCTACCGCTTCATAAAAGCGGAAGCAAGGCTTCTATTGAGAACTATCGTGGCATAGCAAAGCTGTCTGCCATCCCAAAAGTGTTTGAAGCTATTGTTACTAATCAGCTTACGAATCCTATCTCTACCTTGATTTCTGACTGTCAACACGGGTTCTGTAAGGGAAAGTCCACCGTTACAAACTTACTTGAATTTACAAATCATGTCTCAAACGGCTTTAGAAAAAATCTGCACACCGACGTTATTTATACTGATTTCAGCAAAGCTTTCGATAAAGTGTGTCACTCGTTACTTATTCATAAACTAGATCAGCTGGGTTTCCAGCCGGGTCTCAATCGCTGGATCTCTTCTTACCTTAGTGACAGAACACAAAAAGTAGTGTTTAAAAACTGTGAATCCGATGTTATTAATGTCTCCTCTGGAGTTCCTCAAGGAAGCCATCTGGGCCCGATTCTGTTCTTGTTGTTTATAAATGACATTTCTACAGTAATAAAATTTTCGAAAATGTTAATGTATGCCGACGATGTAAAGCTTTTCATGTCATTCGCATCATCCGAAGATAGCAATAAGCTTCAATCAGATCTTAATACACTAGTTACTTGGTGCGATTTAAATTATATGCCGCTTAATCTAAAAAAATGTAAATACATGCGTTTTTCGAGAGGAATTTCACAGCCAGCTTCCTATACAATTAACAATTATAGTCTTGAGCAAATGTATGATTTTGTTGACCTTGGGGTTACTATGGATTACAAACTCAGTTTCAACTGCCACATTAACGTAACAGTCAATAAAGCTAGAGGCGTTCTAGCATTTGTTAAACGATGGTCTAAAGAATTTAGTGACCCTTATGTAACTAAAACTCTCTTTACTACATTAGTCAGACCGATACTTGAATACGGTTCTATAATTTGGAACCCGCGTTACCAGGTCCACGTGGATCGCTTAGAATCAGTTCAAAAACAATTTTTACTATTTGCCTTAAGAGATCTTCACTGGGATCCCTTGTATAATTTGCCATCGTATACGAGTCGCTTAAAACTAATTAATCTTCACAGCCTTTCTAGTCGGAGGGAAATGCTTGGAATTGTCTTCATGATTAAATTACTAAATGGTTCAATCGTAAGCCCGTTTCTTTTGAGCGAAGTGAACTTCAATGTACCTTCTCGTCCATCAAGACATTTTAAACCACTTATCTTGAAACAGTGCCGAACTAATTATGAATTAAATGAGCCTTTTCGTTGTTTGTGTCAAGATTATAACTCTCATTCTGGTACGTTTGATATTTCAGACTCACTATGCAGCATAAAAAAGTCAATTCTTTCTATCCTAAATACATAGCAACAATTTTTTTTCATATCCTTTGTTTCTTATCTTTATTCTTAACAATAAACTTTTCGCTGTCAACTAATGATTTATTAATTGTGTAATCTTTCTTACTTAGCTGATGAGGTTTTCTCTGTAGCTGAGCAGTTTTAGATCTCGACGATTAACAAACCAAAGCCTTTCAAAGACTCGGCACGAAAGAACAATCCGCGCGTCATGCGGATGCGCCCCTCGCGCCGGTCGGGCGTTATATGGTGGGTAATCCGTTGGGCATTATTATTATTATTAACATATGTAGGTAAAATCAGCCAGATCGGGCCAACATAACGGGTAGCTCCCATACAATCGATTGTTCCGATAAGTGTGGTTTGGCATTCATGAAAGGTATAAAGTCTTCGGCACAGCCGAAGACAGCCCTTTCCTTACTTGTTTGCTTTGCAAAATACAGACACAGATTTAAGCAGTAGGTTGCGGTCAGGTGCAGAGAACAGCTTAATGACGATGGGAGAAGCACATAAAAAATGTATAAACAAATATGAATGTATATAAACAACATTCTGCCCAAATTAGTTACATTGAACTCAGCGGGAGTTTATACAAATAGTGCACATGCCGCTCACAACGAGGATCTTGTTACACTTGTGTTGACGGTCAAAGACACCGCCACAGACAGTCGCAATGACCAACTGAACACAACGTCAGTTTGTCAATGCGACTGACATATTTATATATTTATTGCAACCATATGTTGACTTAGCATATTTTAGAATTATGCATTTTAGTTTGTACGTATTAGTAAGCTACCTATTTGTATATGTTTTAGTTGGTAAATAATTTGTAGGTATTAGTGTAAGATTTTGTATAAAAGAAAGAAGATTCCAATAAAGAATTCAATCGATTCTATACACTGAACAACGGCTCATCCATTAGCCTTTTAGGTATAGATATCGATACGTACAGTTCCCTTTATTATGAAATTCAGACTTATTTATAGTAAATTAATCTAAACATTTTATTATACATATTTACTCTAATTCTTACATATCTAAGCACGCGCACGCTCACACATATACACGTATTTACATATGTGCATAGCGCTAAGCTGCTTCAACGCTTTGGTCGTGGGAAAGTGTCGCAGCAGAGAAATATATAGCGTCAGCAATTACTTAGTTGCAGTTTGTTTACGTTTGCGACCAAGTAACTTAGACGGCGCTAGTGCTGCGTATTTTGTATGTAGATATGTATGTATTCATATTGGACACACTACACCTCCTTTCCTAAAAAGAATCGTTTATATACATATTTATATGAACGATTCTATTTCATTTAGTAGGTTTGAGTTTTATAGCTCGCCTTTTACAATTAATGAGCGACCGATCTTATTTCATTTAATAGCTCTGGCGCGTTGGACTTTTTGACTTTTTGTTTTGTTTTTATATATGCTGTGTTTACTTTTGTTACCAAGTTTTGGTTGTGTTTACCTTATTTTCAAGTGGACAATACATTAATTGATTTATTTATGATTTTTTGTTTGTATGTTTCTTTATTTATGCGATACATTTTGCTTAAGTGTTTAGTTACATTGAGGGTAATGACACGATTTTTTTTTTTTTTTAATAAGTTTTTATTTGCATACAATAAATTTCTGAATGTATGGGTTTATGTGTCAGTGTACAATAAAAATTTATGAGTGAACATTTGAGTTAAAATGCAGTGTATTTATTCTAACAGTTTAAGTCTATTCTTATGAATTAAAATTTTCTTATTCTCATTGCTTATAATATACTTATTATTTCTATCTATGCTTTCTAGTTTATAGGGAATTAGAGTAAAATTATTATTTTTATCAATATTGTCTACCTTATAGGGCCCTTTATATTTATTGTCTAACTTATGACCTGCTTCATTTTTTACTAATACTAAATCTCCTATATTTATCTCCTTATATTGTACCTTCCTATCATAACTAATTTTCTGCTTTTCCTTAACTTCTTTTACTAATTTATAAGCTCTTTGTTGAGCTACTTGTAGTCTATATTTGATTTCTTTGTCATATGCCTCATAGTTGTATAATGGGCTGACTGTATTTTCTAGTAGGAATTCGTAAGTCTGAGGTTTTTTACCAAAAATCAAATCAAAAGGGCAATAACCGTGTACTGTAGATGGTGTTGTATTATAACAATACGCAAAATATTTAAGATATTCGTCCCAATTGTCTTTGTCAATGGATATATAGGAACGCATATATTCATTGAATGTTCGATGGTTTCGCTCCACCGTGCCTAACGTTTGGTGATGATAAGGTGTTGAAGTTTTATGTTCGATTTTTAGAAGTTTACATAATTCCTCAAACACGCTATTTTTATATTCGGATCCCATATCCGTCATGGTGGTTTTCATACGTCCATATATCAGGATAAAGTTTTCGAATATAGACTTGGCAACTACATTTGCGTGCTTGCTTGGTATTGGTATCGCAATCAAATACTTAGTTAGGTTACATACAATAGTCACCGCATATTCATTGTCATTTATTGACCTTGGGAGAGGTCCTATGGTATCTATTTGTACTGTATCGAACGCTTTTGTTGGCGTTTCTGTAATGGTCAGAGGCTCCATTAGATTTCTATGTATTTTATTTTTATTACACTCATCGCATTTTTTAATGTATTTTCTTATGTCAGTTTTCATATTTTTCCAGTAGTACGTTTGTCTGATTTTATTTAACATACGATTTATTCCTGGGTGGCCACCAAAAACAGGATCGTCGTGATACTTTTGAAGAATCTTTTTAACCTCCGGAGTCAATGCAATTGTTAAATTTTTGAGAACTTTGGTACCAATTTCTTTAAATTCATTTACTCGAGTATAAATATATTTAAACAATTTGTCTCCTAACGACAACTGTACTTTTCTTATTCCTAAATTGCCGGCTTCTTTGCTAAGCCTGGTAAAGAATTGACCTAAATCAATCTTCGCCTCAACAATTAGGTCGCTACTATTTATGTCAACACAAATTTTCTTTCCTTTTTTGAAATATAATTTCTGGGCTAGCTTTTTCACTCCGTATTTGTATAGCGCTTCATATATTATTGGGTTCTCTTTGTGACTTATGACTTCTTCATCTTTAATACTACTGGTAGGCTTTTTAGTTTCCGATCTTGTCGTAACTTTTAATATCTTATAAGCCTGTAAATGACGTAATGTCTCTTGATTCTGGACATAATTCTATCTGGTGAAATCCAGACATTAAGTCTAAACATGAAAAATATTTAGCTCTACCTAGTTGGTTAGGGGGTTAAGCTGATGCGGGGTGTGGAGACTTGAAATATAGAGCCTTCCAGGCTCCCAGCCTCTCCCACACCAAGACCGTAGTGCACGGCTAAGCCCTCTTGCTGTGGTTGCGGATGCTGAAGGCTGCATGCTCGTATGCAACGGTTCTTCTTCAGTCAATACCTTCGGCCGGTGGAACACTGGCCGTAACCTTCACGAGGTGACCCTGTTTGCACAGAACACTACGGATCTAGACACGGAGGGTGTCGATCTTACCCTCTCCCCTAACCCAAGGTGTCATGCGTTCCGTGCCTACTGGGTGGTTTGCAGTCAGGGGCTTCCGACTGTATTCTTACGGAGCCTCCCGGATACCGGTCCACCTCCGGAAGTAATCGGACTTGCTGCGGTATGGGGCGCTGCCGCAGTCGACCGTTCCCTTTCCCTTTTATATTTTTTATGGTCACCGAAAGGCCTCGCCTAAGTAGGTGACCAACGAACAAGATGATGGAAAAACTTAACTCCGCCTCGGATCCCTGCACGGGAAAAAATGCCGCCACTGGACAAGGCGTTAAACAAGTTCAAAACAGAGATAGCCCAGCCAGGGCTACGCGCCCGAGTACCGCTTCGACGGGTTCGGGCAGGCCTCCACGGCCAGCAGTCACCCCCTTTCGGTCGTCTGCGCGGAGTGGAGCGGCTAAACCCCTTGAGGGAAAGCCGTTACCACACCAGCCAAACCCCTTGAGGGGAGCAGTGGGCAGACGGCCAATCGCCCCAGGTCCATTCGGGGATCCTCCCATCCACAGCCCAAAAGTGCTGGCCCTAATCCCTCCACGGGAGGGGCACAGCCCCGATGGCAGCCAGCAGTGCTGCCCGGTCAGCACCGAAGAACGGGCGCGAAATCTCCCCCTCCGTTAGGGCGCAACGAGACCGCAGATCTGCGGCCAAGATAGTCTAGCGACTGAGTAGCTTGCCTCCCAGCGAACTAACGGAGGACCAAAAGGCCTCCCTAACTTGGGTAACCAACCTCCTCGCCGCTAGGCAGGAGCGAGAAGCCGGTAAGCCGCCGAGGGCACCAGCCTCTAAGAGACAGCGTTCTCAGGAAAACATCGCGAGTGACTCCAAGAGGCACAGACCCTCGGCGACCTCCCCGAGAACCGCTGCGGTGAACCCACCCAGGCCGTTCAGTGAGGTGGCCAAAGAGCACCTCACCCTCGCGGTACTGGACAAGGGGCACCCAGATGGGAACATTACACCAGACAACTGGAAGGCGGTGTTAATTGGTTTGTGCGGTCTACGGAAAAGTCCTCGAGAAGTTTCCGGGCCATGCACCTAGCATCCGGGATGCCGGTTGGCATCAGCGGAGAATCAAGTTGGTCTCTTGCTCTGATGAGCGCTCGGTATTGCTATACAAGGAGGCAATCTCCGCGTTAGGCGAGCTGTGGTCCGGGGCAGACCTGGTAGCCGTGCATAGGAACGAGATTCCTTGCAGGCTACGGGCCTGGGCCTGGATTCCAGCAGCCGAGCCGTCGACGCCAGAGGCCATTTTGAAGATTATCCGGGATGGTAACGCAGGACTACCCACAAGTGAATGGAGGGTAGTTAGGGTTAGTGAGGTCAGGGAGAAGCAACGCTATGTGACTCTAGTCATTAGCGAAGACTCTCTCCCTGCTCTGGAAGCCTGTGGTGGAGTCATAAGCTACTGCTTTTACTTCATCACCCTGCGCATCCAAAAGAAGGGTGAATCCGCAACGGATGAACTTGGAGCGGAAGAGCAACCAGGAAACACCGCGAGTGGACCTGGTCCCTCCACTATAGCCAGCGATGGGGGTATTTCAGACGTTAACGCCCTGAGCGGAGCGGTTGATGCCTCCATCGCCTCTGAGACCGTCTCAGGCGGTGAAGGTCCCACGAGAAGCACCTTGAGTGAACCTGCTGGGAAGGCGCACTCATTGGTCGGGTATGATACCGCGAACGAAGACTCCGAGAGCGACACGGCTTCGGTGTCGGGCGTCGTCGGGTCTACCTTCGGCCGGTGGGTGCACCAGTCCGAGAGCCAGCTACTGGACTCTGATGCGGAGGACGCGGCACTTGACATCACAGTCATCGCCGCTCCCGAACGCGTAGAGACGGTGGCGATGGACGAGGGCTCTGACACTGACCTGTAAATTTTTGATGATGAGGGTTCTACAAATTAACCTGCATTAATCCCTATTCAGCTTCGGTGGTTAAGACCCCAACTATAGGTAGGACCAGAGCTTGCATCCTTGTTAAAAAGACCCTCTCTTACTTTCTGTTATCCAATTTCAGCGACGCAGACACAGTGAGCATCAGCCTTGAAGTAGAAGGCAGGCAAATCTGGCTAACTGCAGCCTATATGGCGCACGATGCCCCCCAATTACCTTCCAGCTGCCTGGTAAACGCAGTAAAGGAGGCAAACCGACGGAAGCTGCCGATATTAATAGGAGCTGACGCCAATGCGCACAATACAGTGTGGGGTTCTACGGATACCAACCCTAGAGGTGAGTGCCTTCTTGATTTTATTTTATTACATAACCTGTATATAAGCAATTCTGGAAGCGAACCTACGTTCGTAACCGCAAATAGAAAGGAAGTCCTTGACATTACGCTAATCTCTGACCCGGCACTGGGTCAAATTGAGAACTGGCACGTCTCAAAGGACAACTCCTTCTCTGATCATAAATACATTTGTTTCTGTCTCCTTGTGAGACCACCCACTCTTGCAGCTTACAGAAATAGGAAGAGAACGGATTGGAATGTTTTCAGGAACATTCTATCACATTCGCTTTGTAAACACGCTTCTCACGGTAGACTCGGTCTACCGCAAAGATCTGATGAAGAGCACATCCATCTGGAAAGCGGGTCGGCTTCGATCGGTGAGCTCGACCCATCGTCTAAAATTGACGAAGCGGTAGACCTGATCACAGAGTCCTGTAACGCTGCCTTTAACGTCTCCTGTCCGGTTACCAGACCGAGGAACAAGACGAGACCACCTTGGTGGAGCTCCGAAATTTCTAGACTCAGGAAAAATAGCAGGAGAATGTTTAATGAAGCTAAGCGGACTGGTTCTTGGCACGAATATAAACAGGCCTTAAAAACTTTCAAAAAAGCAGTCAACAAAGCCCAGAAGAATTCATGGAGGGACTTTTGTACCAACATTGAAACTAACTCAGAGGCAAATAGACTGCGTAAAGTTCTATCTAAAAGTCCCACTGTTCCGACCTTCATCCAGAAACCCGATGGAGACTGGACATCGTCCAGCGGCGAAATGGTCGACCTCCAAATGGAAACGCACTTTCCAGACTGTTCCACGAAGCCACCAACAGCGTAAAATGAATGAGTTTTAAAATCTTTGAGCTTACAGGATTGCCCATATGCGTGAGCGTGTATAAAATTGTACAATTTTTATACCAAAATGGGTATAAATGTATACTACTTGCAGGACACCTGACTTCGATTCTCGGGATTCTCGGTGAATCGGGATTCTCGGTGAAGACAAAATAGGGAATTGTTTTTTTTTTTTTAATTCTTTTAAAGCAAGGAAAATTATTTAAAATGACGCCAGCAACTACTTATACTTTCCAGCGTCTACTTACAGCTTTGCTCTAAATGAGACAATTGGTAATATTTTTCTGGCCAATCTTCAATAAATTAAAAAAAAAAAATATTATGATAAAAGGTTTTCATATGTTACTATATGTTTCAAGGCAAATTTAATTTATAAAAAAAAAAACTTAACCTGCCCCGAACCCGTGCTCTTGAACCTGTACACGCACGCATCAGAGCCGGCACCTTTACCACTGCTGTATCATGTATAACATTTCTGTTGTGAATCAGAGACTTTATTTACTGGGTTGCAGATGTCGCTAAGGGTAGTGGTGAAATTCTTTACGAAAGGCGCGCACGGGTCCATCTATCGTACATCGAAACAGTTACATATTGTAGTTTTGGCTTTTGGTAAAAGCTTTTATATATGTTGTGCTGTTGGAGATTACAAAATAGTTGGAGAGTTCCGGAAAGTTTGTAGGCTCCTTTTTTGTTTAATAACCAATAAACAAAGTATAATTTTCAAAATTTTTTTTCGCGAGACAGTAGAAATAGTCCATACCAAGATGGCAATATAACTTTTATAGGGATCTATCTATAAATATTATATGAAGTTGGGTTGCGAAAATTACTATGGGGAGAGTGTTAGCCTATTAATATATAGACTAGTATCGCCCGTGGTCGAAATTCGACCAATTTAAATTTTCTTCAGCTCCTCTAAAAATAAAACTTTGAAATAAAATACTTATTTTCGAAAAAATGTTCCGAAATAGTCGGGAACTCTTTAGCTTTGGGGTCAAAGGGTAGAAGTTATGAAAAATGTTGAGTGCTACATCAAAACATGCGGTTCGGTGTCCCTGATAATAATATGCAGGCGGAAGGTCAATACTATAAGCCAGTCAAAATTTATCAACAAAAAACCTTAAGTACATTTTTACTTGGCCTTATGTTATTGATTTTGTTAGAAGCACTTCAGAAATTTTAAGTAAAGGACCAGCCCCCATGCACTCAACAACGGTTTTTATAGTGCTTTTGATCCTATCAATCCATATTTACCAATAAATTCAATATTTCATTATCAAGTCATGGCAGTGTTATATGATGCGTTTAAACTTCATTTGTACATATATTTTTGTTTATTTATGCCTGCAGATACGTTAATTTGTCATATTTTTTATAATACAAGTTTCGAAAAATTTATTTACTCCTTCAAAAGTCCAATTAAAAGCAAAACCTTTAAAATTCCCAAAATATATGATGAAAATACCATTACTCAGTTTTACTCCACTTTCACGGAGTGGCACCAATGACAAATGTTATAAAAAATGTGCATTTTGACAGCGCTCTCTCTAAACGAAGAGTCTCAAATCTATTTATCTATGGTTAGTAAAAGGAATGAGGGCAAAAAATTTGAAAATTTGAGCAAGTGTTTCACGCACCGAGTAGAAGAAACCAAATGCGCAGAAATTTTCGGCAGAGAGAATGGCGATTGCTCAATTTTTCGGTAACGTTTATAATCGCATGGCTTCCCCTCATAAGTATGTACATATATGAATGTATGTATGTAAAATGAATGAGTTTTAAAATCTTTGAGCTTACAGGATTGCCCATATGCGTGAGCGTGTATAATTGTACAGTTTTTATACCAAAATGGGTATAAATGTATACTACTTGCAGGACACCTGACTTCGATTCTCGGGATTCTCGGTGAATCGGGATTCTCGGTGAAGACAAAATAGGGAATTGTTTTTTTTTTAATTCTTTTAAAGCAAGGAAAATTATTTAAAATGACGCCAGCAACTACTTATACTTTCCAGCGTCTACTTACAGCTTTGCTCTAAATGAGACAATTGGTAATATTTTTCTGGCCAATCTTCAATAAATTAAAAAAAACTAGTAAGGAAGTCTAAGTTCGGGTGTAACCGAACATTAAATACCTAGTAGTGATCTGTTTTGGTATCCTAATTTACTCAGGTCTATTTTAATACATACCTGAAAATTTGTTATAAAGGCAACTGATATTTTTCGATAAAAACACTTCTGTTGTGAGTGGTAAATTAAATTATTACTAAATAACAAAATATAAATACCTTTCCTCATGTTCATGAAAGGTATGAAAATAAAAAAAAGGCAGTAGGGTGTTAACTACTTGCCCGTAAATCTTGCTTGTTTGTTATTCGATTTGCGTAATTTTTGGCAGGAGTATACTACATACTATTGGGAACCCTCTCACAAAATTTCATTGAAATACATTCTTAAAATTTCAAGCAATCGCTTTTGAAAATAGCAGAGCTTTTATGCTAAAAAGTGGGCGGCGCCACGCCTACTTCGCCAAAATCCACAAAATTTTTGTACAGTTCAGTTTTGCTTAAAAGGCTTATAATGTGTGTAAAATCTTATTTATATAACTTATACAATTATTGAAATATCGCGATTTTAAGTTTACGAAGAAATTTTTTAGAACTGTGTTCAAAAAGTGGGCGTGTCCGTTCTCCGATTTTGTTTATTTTTACAGCAAAGAGTAAGCTTTATATGCTGAACACTTTCTCTAAATATCGTTTCAATAAGTCAATTTTTACCGGAGTTATGGCATGGAAAGTTTTGTGGAATAATCCCCCATAAAGGGGCGGGGCCACGCCCATTTTCTAAAAATTTTGTGCTTTCGACTTTCTTTGCCCACGAACACTTCAGAGGTGAAATAGAAATTATATACAGCTAGTTTAAGCAAAGTTATAGCATATTCAATATATCTATGATCCTTTTCAAAATCTTTCGTATAAAATTGGGCGTGGACCTAAACCGATTTCGCTAATTTTTTTTCGAAATATTGCCTGTATTAATATATATATGTGTGCTGAATTTTATTTTGCTATCTTGAGCGGTTTTTGATTTATGATTAATAATATTTCCAAATTTGACTATATCAAAAGTGGGCGTGCCACGCCCCTTTTTAAAAATTTCTTCAAAAATGTATTTGTTGCCTGAACGCTAAAGCGCACACCAAATATTATCCTTATAGGTGTATTATGTACTGAATAATCACTCTTTTTGTATTTTCCAAAATATTATATATATAGAAAGAGGGCGTGGCTTTTAACCGATTTTGCCTATTTTCAATAGCGCTCGGAGATAAGTGAAAAGGAACCTACATACCAAATTTCATTGAGATATCTCAAGATTTACTCAAGTTATCGTGTTTACAGACGGACGGACGGACGGACGGACGGACATGGCTCAATCAATTTCTCTTTTCCTCCTGAACATTTTGATATATATAAGTCAATATTTATCTCGATTCGTTTATGCCGTTACATACTACCGTTAGGCGAATGAAGTTAATATACCTTGTGTGCGAAGCACTACTAGGTATAAAAATATTATGATAAAAGGTTTTCATATGTTATATGTTTCAAGGCTAATTTAATTTATAAAAAAAAAAAACTTAACCTGCCCCGAACCCGTGCTCTTGAACCTGTAAACGCACGCATCAGAGCCGGCACCCTTTCCACCTGCGCCACTGCTGTATCATGTATATCATTTCTGTTGTGAATCAGAGACTTTATCTACTGGGTCGTAGATGTCGCTGAGGGTAATGGTGAAATTTTTGCGCAAGGCGCGCTCTGGTCCATCTAGCGTACAATGAAACAGTCAGATACTGTAGTTTTGGCTTTTGGTTAAAGCTTTTATATATGTTGTGCTGTTGGAGATTACAAAATAGCTGGAGAGTTTTGTAAAGTTTGTAGGCTTCTTTTTTGCTTAATAACAAATAAACAAAGCATAATTCTCAAAATTTTTTTTCGCGAGACAGTAGAAAGAGTGCATACCAAGATGGCAATATAACTTTTATAGGGATCTATCTATAAATACTGTATGAAGTTGGGTTGCGAAATTTACTATGGGGAGAGTGTTAGCCTATTAATATATAGATACTGCTGAAATTTTTCATAAGGTAATGAAAACATGCACCAACTGAAGTGATTAGATTTCGGCTTGTAGTAAGGCTACAGATTATTTTCAACAACATTTTAAAGGTAATAACTCCTGCTTTACATTTCTTTGCATGGATTGACATTTTTCTTTTTTCTCTTCTATTTTTGAAAATTCCTCTTCTGGTGTTGCTATCAAAATATTTTATTCTATATAACTAACTTCATTCTTAGTATGAAAAATACATTTTCTGCTTAGAAATTATACTTTTCCAATATTTTATTGTATACCTATGAAGGCACTAATTGTACCCTTTTTATACCAAAATGGGTATAAATGTATACTAATTGCAGGACACCTAACTTTGATTCTCGGTGAAGACAAAAATGGAAATTGTTTTTTTTTTTTAAATGACGCCAGCAACTACTTATACTTTCCAGCGTCTATTTACAGCTTTGCTCTAAATGAGACAATTGGTAATATTTTTCTGGCCAATCTTCAATAAATTAAAAAAAAAAATATTATGATAAAAGGTTTTCATATGTTACTATATGTTTCAAGGCAAAAATAATTTATAAAAAAAAACCTTAACCTGCTCCGAACCCGTGCTTTTGAACCTGTAAACGCACGCATCAGAGCCGGCACCTTTACCACTGCTGTATCATGTATAACATTTCTGTTCTGAATCACAGACTTTATTTACTGGGTTGCAGATGTCGCTAAGGGTAGTGGTGAAATTCTTTACGCAAGGCGCGCACGGGTCCATCTATCGTACATCGAAACAGTGTCAAGTTATATTTTTTGAATAACCTCTGTAATGAATTGTATTTAATTTGAATACCTTATAATGCGACCCTGACGGACAACAGAAACACTGACAATGAGAACGGACAAGAAGGGAACGGACAGAGTAGTCTGTGAGTTGCATCGTACCGCGCTAGACGACAGTCGTGTTTGTAATAATCAATCTAATATATTATTTTCTACTAATTAAAATATTAAAAACGCAGTGAACTGTTAAATAGTGGTCTTTCTATTTACCTCGGATTGTCTTGACAAGTTCAGAGTGGGACAAAGAGTCCAAAAGCGAGTGTAAAAAGCCCAAGTGCGTGAAAATAACATAGAAAAGCAATAAGCGAAAAAGTAATACGCGCGCAGAAGTCGACAAGCGAAAACGCGTAGCCATATATATACGTATACATATGTACTCGTGCAAAATCGTTCAAGAAAATCTGCGAATTCGTGTGCGTGAATTAAAAAATTTAAAAGATGGAGAAAATCGCTAAGTTTAATGTTGTACAACTTCGAGAAAAGTTGAGGGATGCAGGTTTACCGACGTCAGGTAACAAGGCAAAATTAATCGAGCGGTGGTATGAGCACCAGCAGAGTGAAAGATTTTCAAGCGCGCTAAATGAAAGTGTAGAACGGCGTTTGTACGAATTGGAAAGCGCTATGCAATCAGTGCGTGTTGAGGCAAGTGAGGTTGTTGTTACGCCATTAAGTACATCCTCACCAACGCCAGTTAGTTGCAATGTACAGAAGACCATGCCTAACAGGGCAAATCGTGAACCTGTAAGCATGTCTGTACATGTGGCACAGCAATCTGTGTCGATGGGCGTAAGCAGAGCAACGGTTGAATCAAATTTTGCGCAAGCAGCAACACCAATTTCGCGTCATGTGCAATTCGCCGAACCATCTGTAGCAACGTCATTAAATCATGGCAACAACTACATGTGGGCAACGTCGACGTCAGCAGCTGAAAGGGCAAATACAGCAAAGTATTCTTTTGCGCAGATGGGATACACACAACGAAACGAAAATCAGAATTATTCAGCGTCAGCAGCTCAGAGAGCAAACACAAATACATATTCGTTCCCGTATGAGCGAACACAGCGACAAAGAGAACAAAACGAAAACCAAAATACTCAGTATACTCCAGTGCAGTTTAATAGTGTACCGTGCAATACGATGCCAACATACGTATATGCAAATGAAATGTTCGCGCCGTCGTGTTGTGTACCACAAAGTGGAAATTGGGACAGTCGGGTATATATGAATAATTTCGGAAACGTAAATGATATTATTAAAGTTCTGCCGACGTTCGATCCAAGTGAAAAGTCGTTGTCATCAATGCAATTTGTTGGTAGGGTCGAACAACTTTTACATGTGTATGGGTGGAATGAGAAAATACTTCTCTTTGCGGTGCAAGCCAAATTAAAAGGTGCTGCAAAAATGTGGATTGATTCTGCACCAATTGTTTATGTTAATTGGTCGCATTTTGTGAATGATTTTATTACTCAGTTTCCAACAATGATTAATTCGGCAGACGTACATATCGAACTAATGAACATGCGTAGAGGAGTAAGCGAAACTCCGGAAATGTTTTATTATCGGGTATTGGCGAAAGGTCACCAAGGTAAAGTGGATGACCAAGCGGTAATAAAATATGTGATAAACGGGTTAAACGACACAGACATGAAAAAGTGTCTATCGGTAGCAAAGTATGTGACATGTAATGATTTATTGCATGCGATAATAAACTATTGCGCGTATAATGTAACAAAGACATCCGCGCCGGTTAAAGAAACAATAACAAACAACAAAATTAAACGTGAGACAAGTGCAAAGAAAACACAGGGTGACATTATTTGTTATAATTGTCGTAAACCAGGACACATATCACGCGAATGTGGCGAAAAGAATCGTAAACAAAAATGTGGAAAGTGTGGTGAATTAGGCCATCAGCAAAAATATTGCACAGTGAAAAATCCGAAGTCAGAAAAATGGAATGCAATCGAAGATGAGCCAATAAAATTTACTGTGAAAAGAGTTTTGATAAATGATAGCGAAATCGAAGCTTTTGTTGATACAGGTAGCTCTCGATCTCTTGTTCGAAATACTGTGGCGCAGAAAATAAATCAATGTGCACAAGAAAAATGCTACGTACGTCTCAAAGGTTTTGGAGGCGGAGTGTTTGAGTGCTATGACAAGATAAAAGTCATAATGGAAATTGATAACGTGCGTGTTGGTGTACATTTATTAGTGGTTGATGACAATTTGATTGAAAACGATATTTTGCTTGGACGTGATGTACTATGTTCTGGTGAAAATAAATACATAATTGATGGTGACAATTTGTATGTTCACGAAATAAAAACAAAATCTGTAAATGTGATTGAAGATAAATCGAATATGGGCAAATATGGTGATCTGAATAAGATCTTGTGTAGATATGAAAAACGCTTTTCGACGTTGGGAAAAGCTAATATGGGCAAGATGTGTATTAAACTTTCGACGGATCAGCCGATAAATATGAAACCGTACAGGTTGCCATTTGCAAAACGCCCTATAGTGAACGAAATGATCCGTGATTTGTTAGCAAAAGATATTATTCGAGTGTCTAATTCGGCATATGCTTCGCCGATAGTGGTAGTTGCAAAGAAAAATAATGAATATCGAATGTGTGTTGACTACCGACAGTTGAATCGGGTTACAGTGAAACAGCCATTCCCTATGCCAATTATGGACGAACTTTTTGCTATACTCGCGGGTAATAGTTATTTTACGGTGTTAGATTTTAATATGGGATATCATCAAATCGAAGTTGATGAAGACAGTAAGCAATTAACCGCGTTTGTAACTAATGATGGACATTACGAATATAATCGTATGCCATTTGGTCTGGTGAATGCGCCGGCAGTATTCCAGACCATGATGAACAGATTGTGTGAGAAAATGAAACCGCGGAAAGTGATCGCATATCTCGATGATGTAATTATACCGAGCGTGACAGTGCGTGAGGGCCTAGAAACGCTTTACGAATTTTTAGCGTTGCTCGAAAAAACAGATTTAACATTACGGCGGGACAAATGTAAATTTTTGGCCACGGAAATAAACTTTCTCGGTCATAAAGTAAACGCTAATGGTATTACGCCTGGCGAGTGTAAGGTAAAAGCAATTCGTGATTTTCCGAGACCTACTAACGCAACTGAGGTACGTCGATTCCTGGGTCTCACAGGATTCTTCAGAAAATTTGTGAAGAATTACGTACTCATTGCCAGACCGTTGAACAAACTGACCCCAAAGGATGCCGTAAGTAATTTTATATGGGGTGATATAGAAACCAATGCATTTAAATCCTTGATACAAGCTCTGACGAGTGAGCCTGTATTAGTATTGTATGACTTCAACGCAAAACATGAAGTTCATACTGATGCCAGCTCAATTGGGGTAGCTGCTGTGTTTTTGCAATCTATTGATGATGGTAAAACCTGGAATGCGGTCATGTATTTCAGTAGAAGGTGTACTGCAGCAGAATCTCGTTACCACAGTTACGAGCTGGAGGTGATGGCGGTAGTTGAAGCCTTACAGCGATTTAGGGTATACCTGTTAGGGAAACCTTTTAGAGTCGTAACTGACTGCGCAGCTATAAGTAGCGTGAAGACAAAAAATGAACTCATTCCGCGCATTGCACGTTGGTGGATGCGCTTATCCGAATTCGATTTTGAGTGTGTTCACAGACCTGGGGTTCGTATGGGTCATGTGGATGCATTAAGCCGTGCTCCTGTAGAGAGCGAAATAAAACCTGAAAACGCAAACATCATGCAGGTATCATTGGAGACGGATGACTGGCTGTTATCCATGCAGCTCCAAGATGCGCAAATCAAAGAAATTATCGACGTGTTACGTGGTAATCGTAAATCTGACCAAGTAAAACAAATTAAAACCGAATATCAAGTAGAAAATAATCGACTTTATCGACGTGATGGTGGTAAACTGCTCTTCGTTATACCAAAAGCTGTTCGTTGGCGTGTTGTCATGTACTGCCACGACGACATGGGTCATTTCGGGCTCGAGAAAACAATCCAGCGGGTAAAGCAACATTTTTGGTTTCCGCGTATTAGAAAGTATGTGACGGAGTATATATCAGCTTGTGTAGAGTGCTGCTATAACAAAGCAGTTGGCGGCAAGCCTGAAGGTACGTTATACATCGAACCTGTTACACCTATTCCTTTTCATACGATGCATATCGATCACCTGGGTCCCTTTGTGAAAAGCAAGAAGGGATACACTTATGTTATTGCTATAAGCGACGCATTCACTAAGTATTTGATAGTGAAGCCAGTAAGAAATACGAAAACGCAACCAGTACTGCAGGTTTTGAGTGAGCTTAGCTCATATTTTTTTGGGTTGCCAACGAGAATTGTAAGCGATCGTGGTACAGCTTACACATCCAAACAGTTTGAGAAATTTTGTGATGACCATGATATTCAGCACATAAAAACTGCTGTTAGAACCCCTCGTTCCAATGGGCAAGTGGAGAGGGCCAATCAAACTATTTTGAGTTTTCTGCGAACTTCCGGCGCTCATGCTAAAGAGTGGGACGATTATCTGCACAAGTTACAATGCAGCGTCAATTCTCAAGTGAATTCAAGTACTGGGTTTTGTCCAAATGACTTAGTATTTGATTTCAAGATTCGAGACGTAATACGAAACAAGCTGCTGGCAGCGGTCATTGAGGATCACGTTGAGATCCCTATGACAGAGAGAAGAGAAGAAGCGCATACTAAATTACAACAACAACGAGAAAAGTGGAAGAAACGGTTCGACAACAAACACAAATCTCCCACTGAGTACAAGGTGGATGACCTGGTAGTAATTGCAAACGACCTACAATCTACTGGTGAATCGCGTAAGTTGGACACACGATATCGCGGTCCATATGTTGTGAGCAAGGTGATTGGTAAAGACAGATACCTAATTGAAGATATCGACGGTATGCAGCGTAAACAGAAAAGATTCAGTTCAATATATTCATCTGATCGAATGAAACCGTGGTGTGTACAACCAATTGATATTGATGACGACACAACAAATGATATCATAGAAAGCGACGATGATTCTGATGACATCGAGGCGAAGTCAAAGTAGGATAGGCCGAGCTGTCAAGTTATATTTTTTGAATAACCTCTGTAATGAATTGTATTTAATTTGAATACCTTATAATGCGACCCTGACGGACAACAGAAACACTGACAATGAGAACGGACAAGAAGGGAACGGACAGAGTAGTCTGTGAGTTGCATCGTACCGCGCTAGAGGACAGTCGTGTTTGTAATAATCAATCTAATATATTATTTTCTACTAATTAAAATATTAAAAACGCAGTGAACTGTTAAATAGTGGTCTTTCTATTTACCTCGGATTGTCTTGACAACAGTTACATATTGTAGTTTTGGCTTTTGGTAAAAGCTTTTATATATGTTGTGCTGTTGGAGATTACAAAATAGTTGGAGAGTTCCGGAAAGTTTGTAGGCTTCTTTTTTGTTTAGTAACAAATAAACAAAGCATAATTTACAAATTTTTTTTCGCGAGACAGTAGAAATAGTCCATACCAAGATGGCAATATAACTTTTATAGGGATCTATCTATAAATACTATATGAAGTTCGGTTGCGAAAATTACTATGGGGAGAGTGTTAGCCTATTAATATATAGATACTGCTGAAATTTTTCATAAGGTAATGAAAACATGCACCAACTGAAGTGATTAGATTTTGGCTTGTAGTAAGGCTACAGATTATTTTCAACAACATTTGAAAGGTAATAACTCCTGCTTTACATTTCTTTGCATGGATTTTGACATTTTTCTTTTTTCTCTTCTATTTTTGAAAATTCCTCTTCTGGTGTTGCTATCAAAATATTTTATTCTATATAACTAACTTCATTCTTAGTATGAACTAGTAAGGAAGTCTAAGTTCGGGTGTAACCGAACATTAAATACCTAGTAGTGATCTGTTGCGTTATCCCAATTAACTCAGGTCTATTTTAATACCTGAAAAGGTGGTATAAAACAACTGATTGTTTTCGATTAAAAACACTTCTGTTGTAAGTGGTAAATTAAATTATCACTAAATAACAAAATATAAATAGTTTTGCATGGGGCTTATGAAAGGTATGAAAATAAAAAAAATTAATAAAAAACTAGTAAGGAAGTCTAAGTTCGGGTGTAACCGAACATTAAATACCTAGTAGTGATCTGTTGCGTTATCCCAATTAACTCAGGTCTATTTTAATACCTGAAAAGGTGGTATAAAACAACTGATTGTTTTCGATTAAAAACACTTCTGTTGTAAGTGGTAAATTAAATTATCACTAAATAACAAAATATAAATAGTTTTGCATGGGGCTTATGAAAGGTATGAAAATAAAAAAAATTAATAAAAAAAAAGGCAATAGGGAGTTAACTACTTTCCCGTAAATCTGCTTGTTTGTCATTCGATTTGCATAATTTTTGGCAGGAGTATACTACATACTATTGGGAAGCATCTCACTAACTTTCATTGAAATACCTTCTTGAAATTTCAAGCAATCGCTTTTGAAAATAACAGACCTTTTTTGCTGAAAAGTGGGCGGCGCCACGCCTACTTCAACAAAATCCACAAAATTTGTTTGCAGTTTAGTTTTTCTTAAAAAGCTTATTAAGTGTGTAAACTCTTATATATATAACTTATACAGTTATGGAAATATCGCGATTTTAATTTTACGAAGAAATTTTTCAGAGCTGTGTTCAAAAAGTGGGCGTGTCCGTTCACCGATTTTGTTTATTTTTACAGCAAAGAGTTAGATTTATATGTTGAACACTTTCTCTAAATTTCAATAAGTCAATTTTTACCGGAGTTATGGCATGGAAAGTTTCATGGAATAATCCCCCATAAAGGGGCGGGGCCACGCCCATTTTCCAAAAATTTTGTGTTTTCGAGTTTCTTTGCCCACGAACACTTTAGAGGTGAAATAGAAATGATATACAGCTAGTTTAAGCAAAGTTATAGCATATTCAATATATCTATGATCCTTTTCAAAATCTTTCGTATAAAATTGGGCGTGGACCTAACCCGATTTCGATAATTTTTTTTCGAAATATTGCCTGTATTAATATAAATATGTGTGCTGAATTTTATTTTTCTATCTTGAGCGGTTTTTGATTTATGATTAATAATATTTCCAAATTTGACTTAATCAAAAGTGGGCGGTACCACGCCCCATTTTAAAAATTTCTTCAAAAATGTATTTTTTGCCTTAACGCTAAAGTGCACACCAAATATTATCCTTATAGGTGTATTATGTACTGAATAATCACTCTTTTTGTATTTTCGAAAATATTATATATATTGAAAGTGGGCGTGGCTTTTAACCGATTTTGCCTATTTTCAATAGCGCTCCGAGATAAGTGAAAAGGAACCTGCATACTAAATTTCATTGAGATATCTCAAGATTTACTCAAGTTATCGTGTTCACAGACGGACGGACGGACGGACGGACAGACGGACGGACGGACATGGCTCAATCAATTTCTCTTTTCCTCCTGAACATTTTGATATATATAAGTCAATATCTATCTCGATTCGTTTATGCCGTTACATACTACCGTTAGGCCAATGAAGTTAATATACCTTGTGTGCGAAGCACTACTAGGTATAAAAAAGGCAGTAGGGTGTTAACTACTTGCCCGTAAATCTTGCTTGTTTGTTATTCGATTTGCGTAATTTTTGGCAGGAGTATACTACATACTATTGGGAAGCATCTCACAAAATTTCATTGAAATACATTCTTGAAATTCCAACCAATCGCTTTTGAAAATAGCAGAGCTTTTATGCTAAAAAGTGGGAGGCGCCACGCCTACTTCACCAAAATCCACAAAATTTTTTTACAGTTTAGTTTTGTTTAAAAAGGTTAATATGTGTGTAAAATCTTATTTATATAACTTATACAATTATGGAAATATCGCGATTTTAATTTTACGAAGAAATATTTTAGAACTATATTCAAAAAGTGGGCGTGTCCGTTCACCGATTTTGTTTATTTTTTCAGCAAAGAGTTAGCTTTATATGTTGAACACTTTCTTCAAATATCGTTTTAATAAATCAATTTTTACCGGAGTTATGGCATGGAAAGTTTTGTGGAATAATCCCCCATAAAGGGGCGGGGCCACGCCCATTTTCCAAAAATTTTGTGCTTTCGACTTTCTTTGCCCACGAACACTTTAGAGGTGAAATAGAAATGATATACAGCTAGTTTAAGCAAAGTTATAGCATATTCAATATATCCATGATCCTTTCGCTAATTTTTTTTCGAAATATTGCCTGTATTTATATAAATATGTGTGCTGAATTTTATTTTGCTATCTTGAGCGGTTTTTGATTTATGATTAATAATATTTCCAAATTTGACTTAATCAAAAGTGGGCGGTGCCACGCCCTTTTTTAAAAATTTCTTCACAAATTTATTTTTTGCTTTAACGGTAAGGTACACACCAAATTTTATCCTTATAGGTGTATTATGTACTGAATAATCACTCTTTTTGTATTTTCGAAAATATTATATATATAGAAAGTGGGCGTGGCTTTTAACCGATTTTGCCTATTTTCAATACCGTTCAGAGATATGTAAAAAGGAACCTGCATACAAAGTTTCATTGAGATATCTCAAGATTTACTCAAGTTATCGTGTTCACAGACGGACGGACGGACGGACGGACGGACATGGCTCAATCAATTTCTCTTCTCCTCCTGAACATTTTGCTATATATAAGTCAATATCTATCTCGATTCGTTTATGCCGTTACATACTACCGTTAGGCCAATGAAGTTAATATACCTTGTGTGCGAAGCACTACTAGGTATAAAAAGGCAGTAGAGTGTTAACTACTTGCCCGTAAATCTTGCTTGTTTGTTATTCGATTTGCGTAATTTTTGGCAGGAGTATACTACATACTATTGGAAAGTATCTCACAAAATTTCATTGAAATACATTCTTCAAATTCCAAGCAATCGCTTTTGAAAATAGCAGAGCTTTTATGCTAAAAAGTGGGCGGCGCCACGCCTACTTCACCAAAATCCACAAAATTTGTATACAGTTTAGTTTTGGTTAAAAAGCTTATTATGTGTGTAAAATCTTATTTAAATAACTTATACAATTATGGAAATATCGCGATTTTAATTTTACGAAGAAATTTTTTAGAACTGTGTTCAAAAAGTGGGCATGTCCGTTCACCGATTTTGTTTATTTTTACAGCAAAGAGTTAGCTTTATATGTTGAACACTTTCTCTAAATATCGTTCCAATAAGTCAATTTTTACCGGAGTTATGGCATGTAAAGTTTTGTGGAATAATCCCCCATAAAGGGGCGGGGCCACTCCCATTTTCCAAAAATTTTGTGCTTTCGACTTTCTTTGCCCACGAACACTTCAGAGGTGAAATAGAAATGATATACAGCTAGTTTAAGCAAAGTTATAGCATATACAATATATCTATGATCCTTTTCAAAATCTTTCGTATAAAATTGGGCGTGGACCTAACCCGATTTCAATAATTTTTTTTCGAAATATTGCTTGTATTAATATAAATATGTGTGCTGAATTTTGTTTTGCTATCTTGAGCGGTTTTTGATTTATGATAAATAATATTTCCAAACTTGACTATATCAAAAGTGGGCGGTACCACGCCCCTTTTTAAAATTTTTTTCAAAAATGTATTTGTTGCCTTAACGCTAAAGTGCATACCAAATATTATCCTTATAGGTGTATTATGTACTGAATAATCACTCTTTTTGTATTTTCGAAAATATTATATATATAGAAAGAGGGCGTGGCTTTTAACCGATTTTGCCTATTTTCAATAGCGCTCGGAGATAAGTGAAAAGGAACCTACATACCAAATTTCATTGAGATATCTCAAGATTTACTCAAGTTATCGTGTTCACAGACGGACGGACGGACGGACGGACGGACGGACGGACGGACGGACGGACGGACGGACGGACATGGCTCAATCAATTTCTCTTTTCCTCCTGAACATTTTGATATATATAAGTCAATATCTATCTCGATTCGTTTATGCCGTTACATACTACCGTTAGGCCAATGAAGTTAATATACCTTGTGTGCGAAGCACTACTAGGTATAAAAAAGGCAATAGGGAGTTAACTACTTTCCCGTAAATCTTGCTTGTTTGTCATTCGATTTGCATAATTTTTGGCAGGAGTATACTACATACTATTGGGAAGCATCTCACTAACTTTCATTGAAATACCTTCTTGAAATTTCAAGCAATCGCTTTTGAAAATAACAGACCTTTTTTGCTGAAAAGTGGGCGGCGCCACGCCTACTTCAACAAAATCCACAAAATTTGTTTGCAGTTTAGTTTTTCTTAAAAAGCTTATTAAGTGTGTAAAATCTTATATATATAACTTATACAGTTATGGAAATATCGCGATTTTAATTTTACGAAGAAATTTTTCAGAGCTGTGTTCAAAAAGTGGGCGTGTCCGTTCACCGATTTTGTTTATTTTTACAGCAAAGAGTTAGATTTATATGTTGAACACTTTCTCTAAATTTCAATAAGTCAATTTTTACCGGAGTTATGGCATGGAAAGTTTCATGGAATAATCCCCCATAAAGGGGCGGGGCCACGCCCATTTTCCAAAAATTTTGTGTTTTCGACTTTCTTTGCCCACGAACACTTTAGAGGTGAAATAGAAATGATATACAGCTAGTTTAAGCAAAGTTATAGCATATTCAATATATCTATGATCCTTTTCAAAATCTTTCGTATAAAATTGGGCGTGGACCTAACCCGATTTCGATAATTTTTTTTCGAAATATTGCCTGTATTAATATAAATATGTGTGCTGAATTTTATTTTTCTATCTTGAGCGGTTTTTGATTTATGATTAATAATATTTCCAAATTTGACTTAATCAAAAGTGGGCGGTACCACGCCCCATTTTAAAAATTTCTTCAAAAATGTATTTTTTGCCTTAACGCTAAAGTGCACACCAAATATTATCCTTATAGGTGTATTATGTACTGAATAATAACTCTTTTTGTATTTTCGAAAATATTATATATATTGAAAGTGGGCGTGGCTTTTAACCGATTTTGCCTATTTTCAATAGCGCTCCGAGATAAGTGAAAAGGAACCTGCATACTAAATTTCATTGAGATATCTCAAGATTTACTCAAGTTATCGTGTTCACAGACGGACGGACGGACGGACGGACAGACGGACGGACGGACATGGCTCAATCAATTTCTCTTTTCCTCCTGAACATTTTGATATATATAAGTCAATATCTATCTCGATTCGTTTATGCCGTTACATACTACCGTTAGGCCAATGAAGTTAATATACCTTGTGTGCGAAGCACTACTAGGTATAAAAAAGGCAGTAGGGTGTTAACTACTTGCCCGTAAATCTTGCTTGTTTGTTATTCGATTTGCGTAATTTTTGGCAGGAGTATACTACATACTATTGGAAAGCATCTCACAAAATTTCATTGAAATACATTCTTGAAATTCCAACCAATCGCTTTTGAAAATAGCAGAGCTTTTATGCTAAAAAGTGGGAGGCGCCACGCCTACTTCACCAAAATCCACAAAATTTTTTTACAGTTTAGTTTTGTTTAAAAAGGTTAATATGTGTGTAAAATCTTATTTATATAACTTATACAATTATGGAAATATCGCGATTTTAATTTTACGAAGAAATATTTTAGAACTATATTCAAAAAGTGGGCGTGTCCGTTCACCGATTTTGTTTATTTTTTCAGCAAAGAGTTAGCTTTATCTGTTGAACACTTTCTTCAAATATCGTTTTAATAAATCAATTTTTACCGGAGTTATGGCATGGAAAGTTTTGTGGAATAATCCCCCATAAAGGGGCGGGGCCACGCCCATTTTCCAAAAATTTTGTGCTTTCGACTTTCTTTGCCCACGAACACTTTAGAGGTGAAATAGAAATGATATACAGCTAGTTTAAGCAAAGTTATAGCATATTCAATATATCCATGATCCTTTTCAAAATCTTTCGTATAAAATTGGGCGTGGACCTAATCCGATTTCGCTAATTTTTTTTCGAAATATTGCCTGTATTTATATAAATATGTGTGCTGAATTTTATTTTGCTATCTTGAGCGGTTTTTGATTTATGATTAATAATATTTCCAAATTTGACTTAATCAAAAGTGGGCGGTGCCACGCCCTTTTTTAAAAATTTCTTCACAAATTTATTTTTTGCTTTAACGGTAAGGTACACACCAAATTTTATCCTTATAGGTGTATTATGTACTGAATAATCACTCTTTTTGTATTTTCGAAAATATTATATATATAGAAAGTGGGCGTGGCTTTTAACCGATTTTGCCTATTTTCAATACCGTTCAGAGATATGTAAAAAGGAACCTGCATACAAAGTTTCATTGAGATATCTCAAGATTTACTCAAGTTATCGTGTTCACAGACGGACGGACGGACGGACGGACGGACGGACGGACGGACGGACGGACATGGCTCAATCAATTTCTCTTCTCCTCCTGAACATTTTGATATATATAAGTCAATATCTATCTCGATTCGTTTATGCCGTTACATACTACCGTTAGGCCAATGAAGTTAATATACCTTGTGTGCGAAGCACTACTAGGTATAAAAAGGCAGTAGGGTGTTAACTACTTGCCCGTAAATCTTGCTTGTTTGTTATTCGATTTGCGTAATTTTTGGCAGGAGTATACTACATACTATTGGGAAGCATCTCACAAAATTTCATTGAAATACATTCTTGAAATTCCAACCAATCGCTTTTGAAAATAGCAGAGCTTTTATGCTAAAAAGTGGGAGGCGCCACGCCTACTTCACCAAAATCCACAAAATTTTTTTACAGTTTAGTTTTGTTTAAAAAGGTTAATATGTGTGTAAAATCTTATTTATATAACTTATACAATTATGGAAATATCGCGATTTTAATTTTACGAAGAAATATTTTAGAACTATATTCAAAAAGTGGGCGTGTCCGTTCACCGATTTTGTTTATTTTTTCAGCAAAGAGTTAGCTTTATATGTTGAACACTTTCTTCAAATATCGTTTTAATAAATCAATTTTTACCGGAGTTATGGCATGGAAAGTTTTGTGGAATAATCCCCCATAAAGGGGCGGGGCCACGCCCATTTTCCAAAAATTTTGTGCTTTCGACTTTCTTTGCCCACGAACACTTTAGAGGTGAAATAGGAATGATATACAGCTAGTTTAAGCAAAGTTATAGCATATTCAATATATCCATGATCCTTTCGCTAATTTTTTTTCGAAATATTGCCTGTATTTATATAAATATGTGTGCTGAATTTTATTTTGCTATCTTGAGCGGTTTTTGATTTATGATTAATAATATTTCCAAATTTGACTTAATCAAAAGTGGGCGGTGCCACGCCCTTTTTTAAAAATTTCTTCACAAATTTATTTTTTGCTTTAACGGTAAGGTACACACCAAATTTTATCCTTATAGGTGTATTATGTACTGAATAATCACTCTTTTTGTATTTTCGAAAATATTATATATATAGAAAGTGGGCGTGGCTTTTAACCGATTTTGCCTATTTTCAATACCTTTCAGAGATATGTAAAAAGGAACCTGCATACAAAGTTTCATTGAGATATCTCAAGATTTACTCAAGTTATCGTGTTCACAGACGGACGGACGGACGGACGGACGGACATGGCTCAATCAATTTCTCTTCTCCTCCTGAACATTTTGATATATATAAGTCAATATCTATCTCGATTCGTTTATGCCGTTACATACTACCGTTAGGCCAATGAAGTTAATATACCTTGTGTGCGAAGCACTACTAGGTATAAAAAGGCAGTAGAGTGTTAACTACTTGCCCGTAAATCTTGCTTGTTTGTTATTCGATTTGCGTAATTTTTGGCAGGAGTATACTACATACTATTGGGAAGTATCTCACAAAATTTCATTGAAATACATTCTTCAAATTCCAAGCAATCGCTTTTGAAAATAGCAGAGCTTTTATGCTAAAAAGTGGGCGGCGCCACGCCTACTTCACCAAAATCCACAAAATTTGTATACAGTTTAGTTTTGGTTAAAAAGCTTATTATGTGTGTAAAATCTTATTTAAATAACTTATACAATTATGGAAATATCGCGATTTTAATTTTACGAAGAAATTTTTTAGAACTGTGTTCAAAAAGTGGGCATGTCCGTTCACCGATTTTGTTTATTTTTACAGCAAAGAGTTAGCTTTATATGTTGAACACTTTCTCTAAATATCGTTCCAATAAGTCAATTTTTACCGGAGTTATGGCATGTAAAGTTTTGTGGAATAATCCCCCATAAAGGGGCGGGGCCACTCCCATTTTCCAAAAATTTTGTGCTTTCGACTTTCTTTGCCCACGAACACTTCAGAGGTGAAATAGAAATGATATACAGCTAGTTTAAGCAAAGTTATAGCATATACAATATATCTATGATCCTTTTCAAAATCTTTCGTATAAAATTGGGCGTGGACCTAACCCGATTTCAATAATTTTTTTTCGAAATATTGCTTGTATTAATATAAATATGTGTGCTGAATTTTGTTTTGCTATCTTGAGCGGTTTTTGATTTATGATAAATAATATTTCCAAACTTGACTATATCAAAAGTGGGCGGTACCACGCCCCTTTTTAAAATTTTTTTCAAAAATGTATTTGTTGCCTTAACGCTAAAGTGCATACCAAATATTATCCTTATAGGTGTATTATGTACTGAATAATCACTCTTTTTGTATTTTCGAAAATATTATATATATAGAAAGAGGGCGTGGCTTTTAACCGATTTTGCCTATTTTCAATAGCGCTCGGAGATAAGTGAAAAGGAACCTACATACCAAATTTCATTGAGATATCTCAAGATTTACTCAAGTTATCGTGTTCACAGACGGACGGACGGACGGACGGACGGACGGACGGACGGACGGACGGACGGACGGACATGGCTCAATCAATTTCTCTTTTCCTCCTGAACATTTTGATATATATAAGTCAATATCTATCTCGATTCGTTTATGCCGTTACATACTACCGTTAGGCCAATGAAGTTAATATACCTTGTGTGCGAAGCACTACTAGGTATAAAAAAGGCAATAGGGAGTTAACTACTTTCCCGTAAATCTTGCTTGTTTGTCATTCGATTTGCATAATTTTTGGCAGGAGTATACTACATACTATTGGGAAGCATCTCACTAACTTTCATTGAAATACCTTCTTGAAATTTCAAGCAATCGCTTTTGAAAATAACAGACCTTTTTTGCTGAAAAGTGGGCGGCGCCACGCCTACTTCAACAAAATCCACAAAATTTGTTTGCAGTTTAGTTTTTCTTAAAAAGCTTATTAAGTGTGTAAAATCTTATATATATAACTTATACAGTTATGGAAATATCGCGATTTTAATTTTACGAAGAAATTTTTCAGAGCTGTGTTCAAAAAGTGGGCGTGTCCGTTCACCGATTTTGTTTATTTTTACAGCAAAGAGTTAGATTTATATGTTGAACACTTTCTCTAAATTTCAATAAGTCAATTTTTACCGGAGTTATGGCATGGAAAGTTTCATGGAATAATCCCCCATAAAGGGGCGGGGCCACGCCCATTTTCCAAAAATTTTGTGTTTTCGACTTTCTTTGCCCACGAACACTTTAGAGGTGAAATAGAAATGATATACAGCTAGTTTAAGCAAAGTTATAGCATATTCAATATATCTATGATCCTTTTCAAAATCTTTCGTATAAAATTGGGCGTGGACCTAACCCGATTTCGATAATTTTTTTTCGAAATATTGCCTGTATTAATATAAATATGTGTGCTGAATTTTATTTTTCTATCTTGAGCGGTTTTTGATTTATGATTAATAATATTTCCAAATTTGACTTAATCAAAAGTGGGCGGTACCACGCCCCATTTTAAAACTTTCTTCAAAAATGTATTTTTTGCCTTAACGCTAAAGTGCACACCAAATATTATCCTTATAGGTGTATTATGTACTGAATAATAACTCTTTTTGTATTTTCGAAAATATTATATATATTGAAAGTGGGCGTGGCTTTTAACCGATTTTGCCTATTTTCAATAGCGCTCCGAGATAAGTGAAAAGGAACCTGCATACTAAATTTCATTGAGATATCTCAAGATTTACTCAAGTTATCGTGTTCACAGACGGACGGACGGACGGACGGACAGACGGACGGACGGACATGGCTCAATCAATTTCTCTTTTCCTCCTGAACATTTTGATATATATAAGTCAATATCTATCTCGATTCGTTTATGCCGTTACATACTACCGTTAGGCCAATGAAGTTAATATACCTTGTGTGCGAAGCACTACTAGGTATAAAAAAGGCAGTAGGGTGTTAACTACTTGCCCGTAAATCTTGCTTGTTTGTTATTCGATTTGCGTAATTTTTGGCAGGAGTATACTACATACTATTGGGAAGCATCTCACAAAATTTCATTGAAATACATTCTTGAAATTCCAACCAATCGCTTTTGAAAATAGCAGAGCTTTTATGCTAAAAAGTGGGAGGCGCCACGCCTACTTCACCAAAATCCACAAAATTTTTTTACAGTTTAGTTTTGTTTAAAAAGGTTAATATGTGTGTAAAATCTTATTTATATAACTTATACAATTATGGAAATATCGCGATTTTAATTTTACGAAGAAATATTTTAGAACTATATTCAAAAAGTGGGCGTGTCCGTTCACCGATTTTGTTTATTTTTTCAGCAAAGAGTTAGCTTTATCTGTTGAACACTTTCTTCAAATATCGTTTTAATAAATCAATTTTTACCGGAGTTATGGCATGGAAAGTTTTGTGGAATAATCCCCCATAAAGGGGCGGGGCCACGCCCATTTTCCAAAAATTTTGTGCTTTCGACTTTCTTTGCCCACGAACACTTTAGAGGTGAAATAGAAATGATATACAGCTAGTTTAAGCAAAGTTATAGCATATTCAATATATCCATGATCCTTTTCAAAATCTTTCGTATAAAATTGGGCGTGGACCTAATCCGATTTCGCTAATTTTTTTTCGAAATATTGCCTGTATTTATATAAATATGTGTGCTGAATTTTATTTTGCTATCTTGAGCGGTTTTTGATTTATGATTAATAATATTTCCAAATTTGACTTAATCAAAAGTGGGCGGTGCCACGCCCTTTTTTAAAAATTTCTTCACAAATTTATTTTTTGCTTTAACGGTAAGGTACACACCAAATTTTATCCTTATAGGTGTATTATGTACTGAATAATCACTCTTTTTGTATTTTCGAAAATATTATATATATAGAAAGTGGGCGTGGCTTTTAACCGATTTTGCCTATTTTCAATACCGTTCAGAGATATGTAAAAAGGAACCTGCATACAAAGTTTCATTGAGATATCTCAAGATTTACTCAAGTTATCGTGTTCACAGACGGACGGACGGACGGACGGACATGGCTCAATCAATTTCTCTTTTCCTCCTGAACATTTTGATATATATAAGTCAATATCTATCTCGATTCGTTTATGCCGTTACATACTACCGTTAGGCCAATGAAGTTAATATACCTTGTGTGCGAAGCACTACTAGGTATAAAAAGGCAGTAGAGTGTTAACTACTTGCCCGTAAATCTTGCTTGTTTGTTATTCGATTTGCGTAATTTTTGGCAGGAGTATACTACATACTATTGGGAAGTATCTCACAAAATTTCATTGAAATACATTCTTCAAATTCCAAGCAATCGCTTTTGAAAATAGCAGAGCTTTTATGCTAAAAAGTGGGCGGCGCCACGCCTACTTCACCAAAATCCACAAAATTTGTATACAGTTTAGTTTTGGTTAAAAAGCTTATTATGTGTGTAAAATCTTATTTAAATAACTTATACCATTATGGAAATATCGCGATTTTAATTTTACGAAGAAATTTTTTAGAACTGTGTTCAAAAAGTGGGCGTGTCCGTTCACCGATTTTGTTTATTTTTACAGCAAAGAGTAAGCTTTATATGTTGAACACTTTCTCTAAATATCGTTCCAATAAGTCAATTTTTACCGGAGTTATGGCATGTAAAGTTTTGTGGAATAATCCCCCATAAAGGGGCGGGGCCACTCCCATTTTCCAAAAATTTTGTGCTTTCGACTTTCTTTGCCCACGAACACTTCAGAGGTGAAATAGAAATGATATACAGCTAGTTTAAGCAAAGTTATAGCATATACAATATATCTATGATCCTTTTCAAAATCTTTCGTATAAAATTGGGCGTGGACCTAACCCGATTTCAATAATTTTTTTTCGAAATATTGCTTGTATTAATATAAATATGTGTGCTGAATTTTGTTTTGCTATCTTGAGCGGTTTTTGATTTATGATAAATAATATTTCCAAACTTGACTATATCAAAAGTGGGCGGTACCACGCCCCTTTTTAAAATTTTTTTCAAAAATGTATTTGTTGCCTTAACGCTAAAGTGCATACCAAATATTATCCTTATAGGTGTATTATGTACTGAATAATCACTCTTTTTGTATTTTCGAAAATATTATATATATAGAAAGAGGGCGTGGCTTTTAACCGATTTTGCCTATTTTCAATAGCGCTCGGAGATAAGTGAAAAGGAACCTACATACCAAATTTCATTGAGATATCTCAAGATTTACTCAAGTTATCGTGTTCACAGACGGACGGACGGACGGACGGACGGACGGACGGACGGACGGACGGACGGACGGACATGGCTCAATCAATTTCTCTTTTCCTCCTGAACATTTTGATATATATAAGTCAATATCTATCTCGATTCGTTTATGCCGTTACATACTACCGTTAGGCCAATGAAGTTAATATACCTTGTGTGCGAAGCACTACTAGGTATAAAAAAGGCAGTAGAGTGTTAACTACTTGCCCGTAAATCTTGCTTGTTTGTTATTCGATTTGCGTAATTTTTGGCAGGAGTATACTACATACTATTGGGAAGTATCTCACAAAATTTCATTGAAATACATTCTTCAAATTCCAAGCAATCGCTTTTGAAAATAGCAGAGCTTTTATGCTAAAAAGTGGGCGGCGCCACGCCTACTTCACCAAAATCCACAAAATTTGTATACAGTTTAGTTTTGGTTAAAAAGCTTATTATGTGTGTAAAATCTTATTTAAATAACTTATACAATTATGGAAATATCGCGATTTTAATTTTACGAAGAAATTTTTTAGAACTGTGTTCAAAAAGTGGGCGTGTCCGTTCACCGATTTTGTTTATTTTTACAGCAAAGAGTTAGCTTTATATGTTGAACACTTTCTCTAAATATCGTTCCAATAAGTCAATTTTTACCGGAGTTATGGCATGTAAAGTTTTGTGGAATAATCCCCCATAAAGGGGCGGGGCCACTCCCATTTTCCAAAAATTTTGTGCTTTCGACTTTCTTTGCCCACGAACACTTCAGAGGTGAAATAGAAATGATATACAGCTAGTTTAAGCAAAGTTATAGCATATACAATATATCTATGATCCTTTTCAAAATCTTTCGTATAAAATTGGGCGTGGACCTAACCCGATTTCAATAATTTTTTTTCGAAATATTGCTTGTATTAATATAAATATGTGTGCTGAATTTTGTTTTGCTATCTTGAGCGGTTTTTGATTTATGATAAATAATATTTCCAAACTTGACTATATCAAAAGTGGGCGGTACCACGCCCCTTTTTAAAATTTTTTTCAAAAATGTATTTGTTGCCTTAACGCTAAAGTGCATACCAAATATTATCCTTATAGGTGTATTATGTACTGAATAATCACTCTTTTTGTATTTTCGAAAATATTATATATATAGAAAGAGGGCGTGGCTTTTAACCGATTTTGCCTATTTTCAATAGCGCTCGGAGATAAGTGAAAAGGAACCTACATACCAAATTTCATTGAGATATCTCAAGATTTACTCAAGTTATCGTGTTCACAGACGGACGGACGGACGGACGGACGGACGGACGGACGGACATGGCTCAATCAATTTCTCTTTTCCTCCTGAACATTTTGATATATATAAGTCAATATCTATCTCGATTCGTTTATGCCGTTACATACTACCGTTAGGCCAATGAAGTTAATATACCTTGTGTGCGAAGCACTACTAGGTATAAAAAGGCAATAGGGAGTTAACTACTTTCCCGTAAATCTGCTTGTTTGTCATTCGATTTGCATAATTTTTGGCAGGAGTATACTACATACTATTGGGAAGCATCTCACTAACTTTCATTGAAATACCTTCTTGAAATTTCAAGCAATCGCTTTTGAAAATAACAGACCTTTTTTGCTGAAAAGTGGGCGGCGCCACGCCTACTTCAACAAAATCCACAAAATTTGTTTGCAGTTTAGTTTTTCTTAAAAAGCTTATTAAGTGTGTAAACTCTTATATATATAACTTATACAGTTATGGAAATATCGCGATTTTAATTTTACGAAGAAATTTTTCAGAGCTGTGTTCAAAAAGTGGGCGTGTCCGTTCACCGATTTTGTTTATTTTTACAGCAAAGAGTTAGATTTATATGTTGAACACTTTCTCTAAATTTCAATAAGTCAATTTTTACCGGAGTTATGGCATGGAAAGTTTCATGGAATAATCCCCCATAAAGGGGCGGGGCCACGCCCATTTTCCAAAAATTTTGTGTTTTCGACTTTCTTTGCCCACGAACACTTTAGAGGTGAAATAGAAATGATATACAGCTAGTTTAAGCAAAGTTATAGCATATTCAATATATCTATGATCCTTTTCAAAATCTTTCGTATAAAATTGGGCGTGGACCTAACCCGATTTCGATAATTTTTTTTCGAAATATTGCCTGTATTAATATAAATATGTGTGCTGAATTTTATTTTTCTATCTTGAGCGGTTTTTGATTTATGATTAATAATATTTCCAAATTTGACTTAATCAAAAGTGGGCGGTACCACGCCCCTTTTTAAAAATTTCTTCAAAAATGTATTTTTTGCCTTAACGCTAAAGTGCACACCAAATATTATCCTTATAGGTGTATTATGTACTGAATAATCACTCTTTTTGTATTTTCGAAAATATTATATATATTGAAAGTGGGCGTGGCTTTTAACCGATTTTGCCTATTTTCAATAGCGCTCCGAGATAAGTGAAAAGGAACCTGCATACTAAATTTCATTGAGATATCTCAAGATTTACTCAAGTTATCGTGTTCACAGACGGACGGACGGACGGACGGACAGACGGACATGGCTCAATCAATTTCTCTTTTCCTCCTGAACATTTTGATATATATAAGTCAATATCTATCTCGATTCGTTTATGCCGTTACATACTACCGTTAGGCCAATGAAGTTAATATACCTTGTGTGCGAAGCACTACTAGGTATAAAAAAGGCAGTAGGGTGTTAACTACTTGCCCGTAAATCTTGCTTGTTTGTTATTCGATTTGCGTAATTTTTGGCAGGAGTATACTACATACTATTGGGAAGCATCTCACAAAATTTCATTGAAATACATTCTTGAAATTCCAACCAATCGCTTTTGAAAATAGCAGAGCTTTTATGCTAAAAAGTGGGAGGCGCCACGCCTACTTCACCAAAATCCACAAAATTTTTTTACAGTTTAGTTTTGTTTAAAAAGGTTAATATGTGTGTAAAATCTTATTTATATAACTTATACAATTATGGAAATATCGCGATTTTAATTTTACGAAGAAATATTTTAGAACTATATTCAAAAAGTGGGCGTGTCCGTTCACCGATTTTGTTTATTTTTTCAGCAAAGAGTTAGCTTTATATGTTGAACACTTTCTTCAAATATCGTTTTAATAAAACAATTTTTACCGGAGTTATGGCATGGAAAGTTTTGTGGAATAATCCCCCATAAAGGGGCGGGGCCACGCCCATTTTCCAAAAATTTTGTGCTTTCGACTTTCTTTGCCCACGAACACTTTAGAGGTGAAATAGAAATGATATACAGCTAGTTTAAGCAAAGTTATAGCATATTCAATATATCCATGATCCTTTCGCTAATTTTTTTTCGAAATATTGCCTGTATTTATATAAATATGTGTGCTGAATTTTATTTTGCTATCTTGAGCGGTTTTTGATTTATGATTAATAATATTTCCAAATTTGACTTAATCAAAAGTGGGCGGTGCCACGCCCTTTTTTAAAAATTTCTTCACAAATTTATTTTTTGCTTTAACGGTAAGGTACACACCAAATTTTATCCTTATAGGTGTATTATGTACTGAATAATCACTCTTTTTGTATTTTCGAAAATATTATATATATAGAAAGTGGGCGTGGCTTTTAACCGATTTTGCCTATTTTCAATACCGTTCAGAGATATGTAAAAAGGAACCTGCATACAAAGTTTCATTGAGATATCTCAAGATTTACTCAAGTTATCGTGTTCACAGACGGACGGACGGACGGACGGACGGACATGGCTCAATCAATTTCTCTTCTCCTCCTGAACATTTTGCTATATATAAGTCAATATCTATCTCGATTCGTTTATGCCGTTACATACTACCGTTAGGCCAATGAAGTTAATATACCTTGTGTGCGAAGCACTACTAGGTATAAAAAGGCAGTAGAGTGTTAACTACTTGCCCGTAAATCTTGCTTGTTTGTTATTCGATTTGCGTAATTTTTGGCAGGAGTATACTACATACTATTGGGAAGTATCTCACAAAATTTCATTGAAATACATTCTTCAAATTCCAAGCAATCGCTTTTGAAAATAGCAGAGCTTTTATGCTAAAAAGTGGGCGGCGCCACGCCTACTTCACCAAAATCCACAAAATTTGTATACAGTTTAGTTTTGGTTAAAAAGCTTATTATGTGTGTAAAATCTTATTTAAATAACTTATACAATTATGGAAATATCGCGATTTTAATTTTACGAAGAAATTTTTTAGAACTGTGTTCAAAAAGTGGGCATGTCCGTTCACCGATTTTGTTTATTTTTACAGCAAAGAGTTAGCTTTATATGTTGAACACTTTCTCTAAATATCGTTCCAATAAGTCAATTTTTACCGGAGTTATGGCATGTAAAGTTTTGTGGAATAATCCCCCATAAAGGGGCGGGGCCACTCCCATTTTCCAAAAATTTTGTGCTTTCGACTTTCTTTGCCCACGAACACTTCAGAGGTGAAATAGAAATGATATACAGCTAGTTTAAGCAAAGTTATAGCATATACAATATATCTATGATCCTTTTCAAAATCTTTCGTATAAAATTGGGCGTGGACCTAACCCGATTTCAATAATTTTTTTTCGAAATATTGCTTGTATTAATATAAATATGTGTGCTGAATTTTGTTTTGCTATCTTGAGCGGTTTTTGATTTATGATAAATAATATTTCCAAACTTGACTATATCAAAAGTGGGCGGTACCACGCCCCTTTTTAAAATTTTTTTCAAAAATGTATTTGTTGCCTTAACGCTAAAGTGCATACCAAATATTATCCTTATAGGTGTATTATGTACTGAATAATCACTCTTTTTGTATTTTCGAAAATATTATATATATAGAAAGAGGGCGTGGCTTTTAACCGATTTTGCCTATTTTCAATAGCGCTCGGAGATAAGTGAAAAGGAACCTACATACCAAATTTCATTGAGATATCTCAAGATTTACTCAAGTTATCGTGTTCACAGACGGACGGACGGACGGACGGACGGACGGACGGACGGACGGACGGACGGACGGACGGACATGGCTCAATCAATTTCTCTTTTCCTCCTGAACATTTTGATATATATAAGTCAATATCTATCTCGATTCGTTTATGCCGTTACATACTACCGTTAGGCCAATGAAGTTAATATACCTTGTGTGCGAAGCACTACTAGGTATAAAAAAGGCAATAGGGAGTTAACTACTTTCCCGTAAATCTTGCTTGTTTGTCATTCGATTTGCATAATTTTTGGCAGGAGTATACTACATACTATTGGGAAGCATCTCACTAACTTTCATTGAAATACCTTCTTGAAATTTCAAGCAATCGCTTTTGAAAATAACAGACCTTTTTTGCTGAAAAGTGGGCGGCGCCACGCCTACTTCAACAAAATCCACAAAATTTGTTTGCAGTTTAGTTTTTCTTAAAAAGCTTATTAAGTGTGTAAAATCTTATATATATAACTTATACAGTTATGGAAATATCGCGATTTTAATTTTACGAAGAAATTTTTCAGAGCTGTGTTCAAAAAGTGGGCGTGTCCGTTCACCGATTTTGTTTATTTTTACAGCAAAGAGTTAGATTTATATGTTGAACACTTTCTCTAAATTTCAATAAGTCAATTTTTACCGGAGTTATGGCATGGAAAGTTTCATGGAATAATCCCCCATAAAGGGGCGGGGCCACGCCCATTTTCCAAAAATTTTGTGTTTTCGACTTTCTTTGCCCACGAACACTTTAGAGGTGAAATAGAAATGATATACAGCTAGTTTAAGCAAAGTTATAGCATATTCAATATATCTATGATCCTTTTCAAAATCTTTCGTATAAAATTGGGCGTGGACCTAACCCGATTTCGATAATTTTTTTTCGAAATATTGCCTGTATTAATATAAATATGTGTGCTGAATTTTATTTTTCTATCTTGAGCGGTTTTTGATTTATGATTAATAATATTTCCAAATTTGACTTAATCAAAAGTGGGCGGTACCACGCCCCATTTTAAAAATTTCTTCAAAAATGTATTTTTTGCCTTAACGCTAAAGTGCACACCAAATATTATCCTTATAGGTGTATTATGTACTGAATAATAACTCTTTTTGTATTTTCGAAAATATTATATATATTGAAAGTGGGCGTGGCTTTTAACCGATTTTGCCTATTTTCAATAGCGCTCCGAGATAAGTGAAAAGGAACCTGCATACTAAATTTCATTGAGATATCTCAAGATTTACTCAAGTTATCGTGTTCACAGACGGACGGACGGACGGACGGACAGACGGACGGACGGACATGGCTCAATCAATTTCTCTTTTCCTCCTGAACATTTTGATATATATAAGTCAATATCTATCTCGATTCGTTTATGCCGTTACATACTACCGTTAGGCCAATGAAGTTAATATACCTTGTGTGCGAAGCACTACTAGGTATAAAAAAGGCAGTAGGGTGTTAACTACTTGCCCGTAAATCTTGCTTGTTTGTTATTCGATTTGCGTAATTTTTGGCAGGAGTATACTACATACTATTGGGAAGCATCTCACAAAATTTCATTGAAATACATTCTTGAAATTCCAACCAATCGCTTTTGAAAATAGCAGAGCTTTTATGCTAAAAAGTGGGAGGCGCCACGCCTACTTCACCAAAATCCACAAAATTTTTTTACAGTTTAGTTTTGTTTAAAAAGGTTAATATGTGTGTAAAATCTTATTTATATAACTTATACAATTATGGAAATATCGCGATTTTAATTTTACGAAGAAATATTTTAGAACTATATTCAAAAAGTGGGCGTGTCCGTTCACCGATTTTGTTTATTTTTTCAGCAAAGAGTTAGCTTTATCTGTTGAACACTTTCTTCAAATATCGTTTTAATAAATCAATTTTTACCGGAGTTATGGCATGGAAAGTTTTGTGGAATAATCCCCCATAAAGGGGCGGGGCCACGCCCATTTTCCAAAAATTTTGTGCTTTCGACTTTCTTTGCCCACGAACACTTTAGAAGTGAAATAGAAATGATATACAGCTAGTTTAAGCAAAGTTATAGCATATTCAATATATCCATGATCCTTTTCAAAATCTTTCGTATAAAATTGGGCGTGGACCTAATCCGATTTCGCTAATTTTTTTTTCGAAATATTGCCTGTATTTATATAAATATGTGTGCTGAATTTTATTTTGCTATCTTGAGCGGTTTTTGATTTATGATTAATAATATTTCCAAATTTGACTTAATCAAAAGTGGGCGGTGCCACGCCCTTTTTTAAAAATTTCTTCACAAATTTATTTTTTGCTTTAACGGTAAGGTACACACCAAATTTTATCCTTATAGGTGTATTATGTACTGAATAATCACTCTTTTTGTATTTTCGAAAATATTATATATATAGAAAGTGGGCGTGGCTTTTAACCGATTTTGCCTATTTTCAATACCGTTCAGAGATATGTAAAAAGGAACCTGCACACAAAGTTTCATTGAGATATCTCAAGATTTACTCAAGTTATCGTGTTCACAGACGGACGGACGGACGGACGGACATGGCTCAATCAATTTCTCTTCTCCTCCTGAACATTTTGATATATATAAGTCAATATCTATCTCGATTCGTTTATGCCGTTACATACTACCGTTAGGCCAATGAAGTTAATATACCTTGTGTGCGAAGCACTACTAGGTATAAAAAGGCAGTAGGGTGTTAACTACTTGCCCGTAAATCTTGCTTGTTTGTTATTCGATTTGCGTAATTTTTGGCAGGAGTATACTACATACTATTGGGAAGCATCTCACAAAATTTCATTGAAATACATTCTTGAAATTCCAACCAATCGCTTTTGAAAATAGCAGAGCTTTTATGCTAAAAAGTGGGAGGCGCCACGCCTACTTCACCAAAATCCACAAAATTTTTTTACAGTTTAGTTTTGTTTAAAAAGGTTAATATGTGTGTAAAATCTTATTTATATAACTTATACAATTATGGAAATATCGCGATTTTAATTTTACGAAGAAATATTTTAGAACTATATTCAAAAAGTGGGCGTGTCCGTTCACCGATTTTGTTTATTTTTTCAGCAAAGAGTTAGCTTTATATGTTGAACACTTTCTTCAAATATCGTTTTAATAAATCAATTTTTACCGGAGTTATGGCATGGAAAGTTTTGTGGAATAATCCCCCATAAAGGGGCGGGGCCACGCCCATTTTCCAAAAATTTTGTGCTTTCGACTTTCTTTGCCCACGAACACTTTAGAGGTGAAATAGAAATGATATACAGCTAGTTTAAGCAAAGTTATAGCATATTCAATATATCCATGATCCTTTCGCTAATTTTTTTTCGAAATATTGCCTGTATTTATATAAATATGTGTGCTGAATTTTATTTTGCTATCTTGAGCGGTTTTTGATTTATGATTAATAATATTTCCAAATTTGACTTAATCAAAAGTGGGCGGTGCCACGCCCTTTTTTAAAAATTTCTTCACAAATTTATTTTTTGCTTTAACGGTAAGGTACACACCAAATTTTATCCTTATAGGTGTATTATGTACTGAATAATCACTCTTTTTGTATTTTCGAAAATATTATATATATAGAAAGTGGGCGTGGCTTTTAACCGATTTTGCCTATTTTCAATACCGTTCAGAGATATGTAAAAAGGAACCTGCATACAAAGTTTCATTGAGATATCTCAAGATTTACTCAAGTTATCGTGTTCACAGACGGACGGACGGACGGACGGACGGACATGGCTCAATCAATTTCTCTTCTCCTCCTGAACATTTTGATATATATAAGTCAATATCTATCTCGATTCGTTTATGCCGTTACATACTACCGTTAGGCCAATGAAGTTAATATACCTTGTGTGCGAAGCACTACTAGGTATAAAAAGGCAGTAGAGTGTTAACTACTTGCCCGTAAATCTTGCTTGTTTGTTATTCGATTTGCGTAATTTTTGGCAGGAGTATACTACATACTATTGGGAAGTATCTCACAAAATTTCATTGAAATACATTCTTCAAATTCCAAGCAATCGCTTTTGAAAATAGCAGAGCTTTTATGCTAAAAAGTGGGCGGCGCCACGCCTACTTCACCAAAATCCACAAAATTTGTATACAGTTTAGTTTTGGTTAAAAAGCTTATTATGTGTGTAAAATCTTATTTAAATAACTTATACAATTATGGAAATATCGCGATTTTAATTTTACGAAGAAATTTTTTAGAACTGTGTTCAAAAAGTGGGCATGTCCGTTCACCGATTTTGTTTATTTTTACAGCAAAGAGTTAGCTTTATATGTTGAACACTTTCTCTAAATATCGTTCCAATAAGTCAATTTTTACCGGAGTTATGGCATGTAAAGTTTTGTGGAATAATCCCCCATAAAGGGGCGGGGCCACTCCCATTTTCCAAAAATTTTGTGCTTTCGACTTTCTTTGCCCACGAACACTTCAGAGGTGAAATAGAAATGATATACAGCTAGTTTAAGCAAAGTTATAGCATATACAATATATCTATGATCCTTTTCAAAATCTTTCGTATAAAATTGGGCGTGGACCTAACCCGATTTCAATAATTTTTTTTCGAAATATTGCTTGTATTAATATAAATATGTGTGCTGAATTTTGTTTTGCTATCTTGAGCGGTTTTTGATTTATGATAAATAATATTTCCAAACTTGACTATATCAAAAGTGGGCGGTACCACGCCCCTTTTTAAAATTTTTTTCAAAAATGTATTTGTTGCCTTAACGCTAAAGTGCATACCAAATATTATCCTTATAGGTGTATTATGTACTGAATAATCACTCTTTTTGTATTTTCGAAAATATTATATATATAGAAAGAGGGCGTGGCTTTTAACCGATTTTGCCTATTTTCAATAGCGCTCGGAGATAAGTGAAAAGGAACCTACATACCAAATTTCATTGAGATATCTCAAGATTTACTCAAGTTATCGTGTTCACAGACGGACGGACGGACGGACGGACGGACGGACGGACGGACGGACGGACGGACGGACATGGCTCAATCAATTTCTCTTTTCCTCCTGAACATTTTGATATATATAAGTCAATATCTATCTCGATTCGTTTATGCCGTTACATACTACCGTTAGGCCAATGAAGTTAATATACCTTGTGTGCGAAGCACTACTAGGTATAAAAAAGGCAATAGGGAGTTAACTACTTTCCCGTAAATCTTGCTTGTTTGTCATTCGATTTGCATAATTTTTGGCAGGAGTATACTACATACTATTGGGAAGCATCTCACTAACTTTCATTGAAATACCTTCTTGAAATTTCAAGCAATCGCTTTTGAAAATAACAGACCTTTTTTGCTGAAAAGTGGGCGGCGCCACGCCTACTTCAACAAAATCCACAAAATTTGTTTGCAGTTTAGTTTTTCTTAAAAAGCTTATTAAGTGTGTAAAATCTTATATATATAACTTATACAGTTATGGAAATATCGCGATTTTAATTTTACGAAGAAATTTTTCAGAGCTGTGTTCAAAAAGTGGGCGTGTCCGTTCACCGATTTTGTTTATTTTTACAGCAAAGAGTTAGATTTATATGTTGAACACTTTCTCTAAATTTCAATAAGTCAATTTTTACCGGAGTTATGGCATGGAAAGTTTCATGGAATAATCCCCCATAAAGGGGCGGGGCCACGCCCATTTTCCAAAAATTTTGTGTTTTCGACTTTCTTTGCCCACGAACACTTTAGAGGTGAAATAGAAATGATATACAGCTAGTTTAAGCAAAGTTATAGCATATTCAATATATCTATGATCCTTTTCAAAATCTTTCGTATAAAATTGGGCGTGGACCTAACCCGATTTCGATAATTTTTTTTCGAAATATTGCCTGTATTAATATAAATATGTGTGCTGAATTTTATTTTTCTATCTTGAGCGGTTTTTGATTTATGATTAATAATATTTCCAAATTTGACTTAATCAAAAGTGGGCGGTACCACGCCCCATTTTAAAAATTTCTTCAAAAATGTATTTTTTGCCTTAACGCTAAAGTGCACACCAAATATTATCCTTATAGGTGTATTATGTACTGAATAATAACTCTTTTTGTATTTTCGAAAATATTATATATATTGAAAGTGGGCGTGGCTTTTAACCGATTTTGCCTATTTTCAATAGCGCTCCGAGATAAGTGAAAAGGAACCTGCATACTAAATTTCATTGAGATATCTCAAGATTTACTCAAGTTATCGTGTTCACAGACGGACGGACGGACGGACGGACAGATGGACGGACGGACATGGCTCAATCAATTTCTCTTTTCCTCCTGAACATTTTGATATATATAAGTCAATATCTATCTCGATTCGTTTATGCCGTTACATACTACCGTTAGGCCAATGAAGTTAATATACCTTGTGTGCGAAGCACTACTAGGTATAAAAAAGGCAGTAGGGTGTTAACTACTTGCCCGTAAATCTTGCTTGTTTGTTATTCGATTTGCGTAATTTTTGGCAGGAGTATACTACATACTATTGGGAAGCATCTCACAAAATTTCATTGAAATACATTCTTGAAATTCCAACCAATCGCTTTTGAAAATAGCAGAGCTTTTATGCTAAAAAGTGGGAGGCGCCACGCCTACTTCACCAAAATCCACAAAATTTTTTTACAGTTTAGTTTTGTTTAAAAAGGTTAATATGTGTGTAAAATCTTATTTATATAACTTATACAATTATGGAAATATCGCGATTTTAATTTTACGAAGAAATATTTTAGAACTATATTCAAAAAGTGGGCGTGTCCGTTCACCGATTTTGTTTATTTTTTCAGCAAAGAGTTAGCTTTATCTGTTGAACACTTTCTTCAAATATCGTTTTAATAAATCAATTTTTACCGGAGTTATGGCATGGAAAGTTTTGTGGAATAATCCCCCATAAAGGGGCGGGGCCACGCCCATTTTCCAAAAATTTTGTGCTTTCGACTTTCTTTGCCCACGAACACTTTAGAGGTGAAATAGAAATGATATACAGCTAGTTTAAGCAAAGTTATAGCATATTCAATATATCCATGATCCTTTTCAAAATCTTTCGTATAAAATTGGGCGTGGACCTAATCCGATTTCGCTAATTTTTTTTCGAAATATTGCCTGTATTTATATAAATATGTGTGCTGAATTTTATTTTGCTATCTTGAGCGGTTTTTGATTTATGATTAATAATATTTCCAAATTTGACTTAATCAAAAGTGGGCGGTGCCACGCCCTTTTTTAAAAATTTCTTCACAAATTTATTTTTTGCTTTAACGGTAAGGTACACACCAAATTTTATCCTTATAGGTGTATTATGTACTGAATAATCACTCTTTTTGTATTTTCGAAAATATTATATATATAGAAAGTGGGCGTGGCTTTTAACCGATTTTGCCTATTTTCAATACCGTTCAGAGATATGTAAAAAGGAACCTGCATACAAAGTTTCATTGAGATATCTCAAGATTTACTCAAGTTATCGTGTTCACAGACGGACGGACGGACGGACGGACGGACGGACATGGCTCAATCAATTTCTCTTCTCCTCCTGAACATTTTGATATATATAAGTCAATATCTATCTCGATTCGTTTATGCCGTTACATACTACCGTTAGGCCAATGAAGTTAATATACCTTGTGTGCGAAGCACTACTAGGTATAAAAAAGGCAGTAGAGTGTTAACTACTTGCCCGTAAATCTTGCTTGTTTGTTATTCGATTTGCGTAATTTTTGGCAGGAGTATACTACATACTATTGGGAAGTATCTCACAAAATTTCATTGAAATACATTCTTCAAATTCCAAGCAATCGCTTTTGAAAATAGCAGAGCTTTTATGCTAAAAAGTGGGCGGCGCCACGCCTACTTCACCAAAATCCACAAAATTTGTATACAGTTTAGTTTTGGTTAAAAAGCTTATTATGTGTGTAAAATCTTATTTAAATAACTTATACAATTATGGAAATATCGCGATTTTAATTTTACGAAGAAATTTTTTAGAACTGTGTTCAAAAAGTGGGCATGTCCGTTCACCGATTTTGTTTATTTTTACAGCAAAGAGTTAGCTTTATATGTTGAACACTTTCTCTAAATATCGTTCCAATAAGTCAATTTTTACCGGAGTTATGGCATGTAAAGTTTTGTGGAATAATCCCCCATAAAGGGGCGGGGCCACTCCCATTTTCCAAAAATTTTGTGCTTTCGACTTTCTTTGCCCACGAACACTTCAGAGGTGAAATAGAAATGATATACAGCTAGTTTAAGCAAAGTTATAGCATATACAATATATCTATGATCCTTTTCAAAATCTTTCGTATAAAATTGGGCGTGGACCTAACCCGATTTCAATAATTTTTTTTCGAAATATTGCTTGTATTAATATAAATATGTGTGCTGAATTTTGTTTTGCTATCTTGAGCGGTTTTTGATTTATGATAAATAATATTTCCAAACTTGACTATATCAAAAGTGGGCGGTACCACGCCCCTTTTTAAAATTTTTTTCAAAAATGTATTTGTTGCCTTAACGCTAAAGTGCATACCAAATATTATCCTTATAGGTGTATTATGTACTGAATAATCACTCTTTTTGTATTTTCGAAAATATTATATATATAGAAAGAGGGCGTGGCTTTTAACCGATTTTGCCTATTTTCAATAGCGCTCGGAGATAAGTGAAAAGGAACCTACATACCAAATTTCATTGAGATATCTCAAGATTTACTCAAGTTATCGTGTTCACAGACGGACGGACGGACGGACGGACGGACGGACGGACGGACATGGCTCAATCAATTTCTCTTTTCCTCCTGAACATTTTGATATATATAAGTCAATATCTATCTCGATTCGTTTATGCCGTTACATACTACCGTTAGGCCAATGAAGTTAATATACCTTGTGTGCGAAGCACTACTAGGTATAAAAAGGCAGTAGAGTGTTAACTACTTGCCCGTAAATCTTGCTTGTTTGTTATTCGATTTGCGTAATTTTTGGCAGGAGTATACTACATACTATTGGGAAGTATCTCACAAAATTTCATTGAAATACATTCTTCAAATTCCAAGCAATCGCTTTTGAAAATAGCAGAGCTTTTATGCTAAAAAGTGGGCGGCGCCACGCCTACTTCACCAAAATCCACAAAATTTGTATACAGTTTAGTTTTGGTTAAAAAGCTTATTATGTGTGTAAAATCTTATTTAAATAACTTATACAATTATGGAAATATCGCGATTTTAATTTTACGAAGAAATTTTTTAGAACTGTGTTCAAAAAGTGGGCGTGTCCGTTCACCGATTTTGTTTATTTTTACAGCAAAGAGTTAGCTTTATATGTTGAACACTTTCTCTAAATATCGTTCCAATAAGTCAATTTTTACCGGAGTTATGGCATGTAAAGTTTTGTGGAATAATCCCCCATAAAGGGGCGGGGCCACTCCCATTTTCCAAAAATTTTGTGCTTTCGACTTTCTTTGCCCACGAACACTTCAGAGGTGAAATAGAAATGATATACAGCTAGTTTAAGCAAAGTTATAGCATATACAATATATCTATGATCCTTTTCAAAATCTTTCGTATAAAATTGGGCGTGGACCTAACCCGATTTCAATAATTTTTTTTCGAAATATTGCTTGTATTAATATAAATATGTGTGCTGAATTTTGTTTTGCTCTCTTGAGCGGTTTTTGATTTATGATAAATAATATTTCCAAACTTGACAATATCAAAAGTGGGCGGTACCACGCCCCTTTTTAAAATTTTTTTCAAAAATGTATTTGTTGCCTTAACGCTAAAGTGCATACCAAATATTATCCTTATAGGTGTATTATGTACTGAATAATCACTCTTTTTGTATTTTCGAAAATATTATATATATAGAAAGAGGGCGTGGCTTTTAACCGATTTTGCCTATTTTCAATAGCGCTCGGAGATAAGTGAAAAGGAACCTACATACCAAATTTCATTGAGATATCTCAAGATTTACTCAAGTTATCGTGTTCACAGACGGACGGACGGACGGACGGACGGACGGACGGACATGGCTCAATCAATTTCTCTTTTCCTCCTGAACATTTTGATATATATAAGTCAATATCTATCTCGATTCGTTTATGCCGTTACATACTACCGTTAGGCCAATGAAGTTAATATACCTTGTGTGCGAAGCACTACTAGGTATAAAAAAGGCAGTAGAGTGTTAACTACTTGCCCGTAAATCTTGCTTGTTTGTTATTCGATTTGCGTAATTTTTGGCAGGAGTATACTACATACTATTGGGAAGTATCTCACAAAATTTCATTGAAATACATTCTTCAAATTCCAAGCAATCGCTTTTGAAAATAGCAGAGCTTTTATGCTAAAAAGTGGGCGGCGCCACGCCTACTTCACCAAAATCCACAAAATTTGTATACAGTTTAGTTTTGGTTAAAAAGCTTATTATGTGTGTAAAATCTTATTTAAATAACTTATACAATTATGGAAATATCGCGATTTTAATTTTACGAAGAAATTTTTTAGAACTGTGTTCAAAAAGTGGGCGTGTCCGTTCACCGATTTTGTTTATTTTTACAGCAAAGAGTTAGCTTTATATGTTGAACACTTTCTCTAAATATCGTTCCAATAAGTCAATTTTTACCGGAGTTATGGCATGTAAAGTTTTGTGGAATAATCCCCCATAAAGGGGCGGGGCCACTCCCATTTTCCAAAAATTTTGTGCTTTCGACTTTCTTTGCCCACGAACACTTCAGAGGTGAAATAGAAATGATATACAGCTAGTTTAAGCAAAGTTATAGCATATACAATATATCTATGATCCTTTTCAAAATCTTTCGTATAAAATTGGGCGTGGACCTAACCCGATTTCAATAATTTTTTTTCGAAATATTGCTTGTATTAATATAAATATGTGTGCTGAATTTTGTTTTGCTATCTTGAGCGGTTTTTGATTTATGATAAATAATATTTCCAAACTTGACTATATCAAAAGTGGGCGGTACCACGCCCCTTTTTAAAATTTTTTTCAAAAATGTATTTGTTGCCTTAACGCTAAAGTGCATACCAAATATTATCCTTATAGGTGTATTATGTACTGAATAATCACTCTTTTTGTATTTTCGAAAATATTATATATATAGAAAGAGGGCGTGGCTTTTAACCGATTTTGCCTATTTTCAATAGCGCTCGGAGATAAGTGAAAAGGAACCTACATACCAAATTTCATTGAGATATCTCAAGATTTACTCAAGTTATCGTGTTCACAGACGGACGGACGGACGGACGGACATGGCTCAATCAATTTCTCTTTTCCTCCTGAACATTTTGATATATATAAGTCAATATCTATCTCGATTCGTTTATGCCGTTACATACTACCGTTAGGCCAATGAAGTTAATATACCTTGTGTGCGAAGCACTACTAGGTATAAAAAGGCAGTAGAGTGTTAACTACTTGCCCGTAAATCTTGCTTGTTTGTTATTCGATTTGCGTAATTTTTGGCAGGAGTATACTACATACTATTGGGAAGTATCTCACAAAATTTCATTGAAATACATTCTTCAAATTCCAAGCAATCGCTTTTGAAAATAGCAGAGCTTTTATGCTAAAAAGTGGGCGGCGCCACGCCTACTTCACCAAAATCCACAAAATTTGTATACAGTTTAGTTTTGGTTAAAAAGCTTATTATGTGTGTAAAATCTTATTTAAATAACTTATACAATTATGGAAATATCGCGATTTTAATTTTACGAAGAAATTTTTTAGAACTGTGTTCAAAAAGTGGGCGTGTCCGTTCACCGATTTTGTTTATTTTTACAGCAAAGAGTTAGCTTTATATGTTGAACACTTTCTCTAAATATCGTTCCAATAAGTCAATTTTTACCGGAGTTATGGCATGTAAAGTTTTGTGGAATAATCCCCCATAAAGGGGCGGGGCCACTCCCATTTTCCAAAAATTTTGTGCTTTCGACTTTCTTTGCCCACGAACACTTCAGAGGTGAAATAGAAATGATATACAGCTAGTTTAAGCAAAGTTATAGCATATACAATATATCTATGATCCTTTTCAAAATCTTTCGTATAAAATTGGGCGTGGACCTAACCCGATTTCAATAATTTTTTTTCGAAATATTGCTTGTATTAATATAAATATGTGTGCTGAATTTTGTTTTGCTCTCTTGAGCGGTTTTTGATTTATGATAAATAATATTTCCAAACTTGACTATATCAAAAGTGGGCGGTACCACGCCCCTTTTTAAAATTTTTTTCAAAAATGTATTTGTTGCCTTAACGCTAAAGTGCATACCAAATATTATCCTTATAGGTGTATTATGTACTGAATAATCACTCTTTTTGTATTTTCGAAAATATTATATATATAGAAAGAGGGCGTGGCTTTTAACCGATTTTGCCTATTTTCAATAGCGCTCGGAGATAAGTGAAAAGGAACCTACATACCAAATTTCATTGAGATATCTCAAGATTTACTCAAGTTATCGTGTTCACAGACGGACGGACGGACGGACGGACGGACGGACGGACGGACATGGCTCAATCAATTTCTCTTTTCCTCCTGAACATTTTGATATATATAAGTCAATATCTATCTCGATTCGTTTATGCCGTTACATACTACCGTTAGGCCAATGAAGTTAATATACCTTGTGTGCGAAGCACTACTAGGTATAAAAATTAATAAAAAAAAAGGCAATAGGGAGTTAACTACTTTCCCGTAAATCTTGCTTGTTTGTCATTCGATTTGCATAATTTTTGGCAGGAGTATACTACATACTATTGGGAAGCATCTCACTAACTTTCATTGAAATACCTTCTTGAAATTTCAAGCAATCGCTTTTGAAAATAACAGACCTTTTTTGCTGAAAAGTGGGCGGCGCCACGCCTACTTCAACAAAATCCACAAAATTTGTTTGCAGTTTAGTTTTTCTTAAAAAGCTTATTAAGTGTGTAAACTCTTATATATATAACTTATACAGTTATGGAAATATCGCGATTTTAATTTTACGAAGAAATTTTTCAGAGCTGTGTTCAAAAAGTGGGCGTGTCCGTTCACCGATTTTGTTTATTTTTACAGCAAAGAGTTAGATTTATATGTTGAACACTTTCTCTAAATTTCAATAAGTCAATTTTTACCGGAGTTATGGCATGGAAAGTTTCATGGAATAATCCCCCATAAAGGGGCGGGGCCACGCCCATTTTCCAAAAATTTTGTGTTTTCGACTTTCTTTGCCCACGAACACTTTAGAGGTGAAATAGAAATGATATACAGCTAGTTTAAGCAAAGTTATAGCATATTCAATATATCTATGATCCTTTTCAAAATCTTTCGTATAAAATTGGGCGTGGACCTAACCCGATTTCGATAATTTTTTTTCGAAATATTGCCTGTATTAATATAAATATGTGTGCTGAATTTTATTTTTCTATCTTGAGCGGTTTTTGATTTATGATTAATAATATTTCCAAATTTGACTTAATCAAAAGTGGGCGGTACCACGCCCCATTTTAAAAATTTCTTCAAAAATGTATTTTTTGCCTTAACGCTAAAGTGCACACCAAATATTATCCTTATAGGTGTATTATGTACTGAATAATCACTCTTTTTGTATTTTCGAAAATATTATATATATTGAAAGTGGGCGTGGCTTTTAACCGATTTTGCCTATTTTCAATAGCGCTCCGAGATAAGTGAAAAGGAACCTGCATACTAAATTTCATTGAGATATCTCAAGATTTACTCAAGTTATCGTGTTCACAGACGGACGGACGGACGGACGGACAGACGGACGGACGGACATGGCTCAATCAATTTCTCTTTTCCTCCTGAACATTTTGATATATATAAGTCAATATCTATCTCGATTCGTTTATGCCGTTACATACTACCGTTAGGCCAATGAAGTTAATATACCTTGTGTGCGAAGCACTACTAGGTATAAAAAAGGCAGTAGGGTGTTAACTACTTGCCCGTAAATCTTGCTTGTTTGTTATTCGATTTGCGTAATTTTTGGCAGGAGTATACTACATACTATTGGGAAGCATCTCACAAAATTTCATTGAAATACATTCTTGAAATTCCAACCAATCGCTTTTGAAAATAGCAGAGCTTTTATGCTAAAAAGTGGGAGGCGCCACGCCTACTTCACCAAAATCCACAAAATTTTTTTACAGTTTAGTTTTGTTTAAAAAGGTTAATATGTGTGTAAAATCTTATTTATATAACTTATACAATTATGGAAATATCGCGATTTTAATTTTACGAAGAAATATTTTAGAACTATATTCAAAAATTGGGCGTGTCCGTTCACCGATTTTGTTTATTTTTTCAGCAAAGAGTTAGCTTTATATGTTGAACACTTTCTTCAAATATCGTTTTAATAAATCAATTTTTACCGGAGTTATGGCATGGAAAGTTTTGTGGAATAATCCCCCATAAAGGGGCGGGGCCACGCCCATTTTCCAAAAATTTTGTGCTTTCGACTTTCTTTGCCCACGAACACTTTAGAGGTGAAATAGAAATGATATACAGCTAGTTTAAGCAAAGTTTTAGCATATTCAATATATCCATGATCCTTTTCAAAATCTTTCGTATAAAATTGGGCGTGGACCTAATCCGATTTCGCTAATTTTTTTTCGAAATATTGCCTGTATTTATATAAATATGTGTGCTGAATTTTATTTTGCTATCTTGAGCGGTTTTTGATTTATGATTAATAATATTTCCAAATTTGACTTAATCAAAAGTGGGCGGTGCCACGCCCTTTTTTAAAAATTTCTTCACAAATTTATTTTTTGCTTTAACGGTAAGGTACACACCAAATTTTATCCTTATAGGTGTATTATGTACTGAATAATCACTCTTTTTGTATTTTCGAAAATATTATATATATAGAAAGTGGGCGTGGCTTTTAACCGATTTTGCCTATTTTCAATACCGTTCAGAGATATGTAAAAAGGAACCTGCATACAAAGTTTCATTGAGATATCTCAAGATTTACTCAAGTTATCGTGTTCACAGACGGACGGACGGACGGACGGACGGACGGACGGACGGACATGGCTCAATCAATTTCTCTTCTCCTCCTGAACATTTTGATATATATAAGTCAATATCTATCTCGATTCGTTTATGCCGTTACATACTACCGTTAGGCCAATGAAGTTAATATACCTTGTGTGCGAAGCACTACTAGGTATAAAAAGGCAGTAGAGTGTTAACTACTTGCCCGTAAATCTTGCTTGTTTGTTATTCGATTTGCGTAATTTTTGGCAGGAGTATACTACATACTATTGGGAAGTATCTCACAAAATTTCATTGAAATACATTCTTCAAATTCCAAGCAATCGCTTTTGAAAATAGCAGAGCTTTTATGCTAAAAAGTGGGCGGCGCCACGCCTACTTCACCAAAATCCACAAAATTTGTATACAGTTTAGTTTTGGTTAAAAAGCTTATTATGTGTGTAAAATCTTATTTAAATAACTTATACAATTATGGAAATATCGCGATTTTAATTTTACGAAGAAATTTTTTAGAACTGTGTTCAAAAAGTGGGCATGTCCGTTCACCGATTTTGTTTATTTTTACAGCAAAGAGTTAGCTTTATATGTTGAACACTTTCTCTAAATATCGTTCCAATAAGTCAATTTTTACCGGAGTTATGGCATGTAAAGTTTTGTGGAATAATCCCCCATAAAGGGGCGGGGCCACTCCCATTTTCCAAAAATTTTGTGCTTTCGACTTTCTTTGCCCACGAACACTTCAGAGGTGAAATAGAAATGATATACAGCTAGTTTAAGCAAAGTTATAGCATATACAATATATCTATGATCCTTTTCAAAATCTTTCGTATAAAATTGGGCGTGGACCTAACCCGATTTCAATAATTTTTTTTCGAAATATTGCTTGTATTAATATAAATATGTGTGCTGAATTTTGTTTTGCTATCTTGAGCGGTTTTTGATTTATGATAAATAATATTTCCAAACTTGACTATATCAAAAGTGGGCGGTACCACGCCCCTTTTTAAAATTTTTTTCAAAAATGTATTTGTTGCCTTAACGCTAAAGTGCATACCAAATATTATCCTTATAGGTGTATTATGTACTGAATAATCACTCTTTTTGTATTTTCGAAAATATTATATATATAGAAAGAGGGCGTGGCTTTTAACCGATTTTGCCTATTTTCAATAGCGCTCGGAGATAAGTGAAAAGGAACCTACATACCAAATTTCATTGAGATATCTCAAGATTTACTCAAGTTATCGTGTTCACAGACGGACGGACGGACGGACGGACGGACGGACGGACGGACATGGCTCAATCAATTTCTCTTTTCCTCCTGAACATTTTGATATATATAAGTCAATATCTATCTCGATTCGTTTATGCCGTTACATACTACCGTTAGGCCAATGAAGTTAATATACCTTGTGTGCGAAGCACTACTAGGTATAAAAATACATTTTCTGCTTAGAAAATATACTTTTCCAATATTTTATTGTAGTACACTACTACTTTTTTATAATAATGGAATAAATTGGTCACATTTGCTCGAGCATGTCCTATGAATGCACTAATTGTACCCTTTCTATACCAAAATGGGTATAAATGTATACTAATTGCAGGACAGCTTTGCTCTAAATGAGACAATTGGTAATATTTTTCTGGCCAATCTTCAATAAATTAAAAAAAAAAAAATATTATGATAAAAGGTTTTCATATGTTACTATATGTTTCAAGGCAAATATAATTTATAAAAAAAAAAAAACCTTAACCTGCCCCGAACCCGTGCTTTTGAACCTGTAAACGCACGCATCAGAGCCGGCACCTTTACCACTGCTGTATCATGTATAACATTTCTGTTGTGAATCAGAGACTTTATTTACTGGGTTGCAGATGTCGCTAAGGGTAGTGGTGAAATTCTTTACGCAAGGCGCGCACGGGTCCATCTATCGTACGTCGAAACAGTTACATATTGTAGTTTTGGCTTTTGGTAAAAGCTTTTATATATGTTGTGCTGTTGGAGATTACAAAATAGTTGGAGAGTTCCGGAAAGTTTGTAGGCTTCTTTTTTGTTTAGTAACAAATAAACAAAGCATAATTTTCAAAATTTTTTTTCGCGAGACAGTAGAAATAGTCCATTGAAAATTACTATGGGGAGAGTGTTAGCCTATTAATATATAGATACTGCTGAAATTTTTCATAAGGTAATGAAAACATGCACCAACTGAAGTGATTAGATTTCGGCTTGTAGTAAGGCTACAGATTATTTTCAACAACATTTGAAAGGTAATAACTCCTGCTTTACATTTCTTTGCATGGATTTTGACATTTTTCTTTTTTCTCTTCTTGTCTAAGCTTTAGAGAAGGCGAGTTGTTTTTTAAGTTATTATTATTTTCTATTTTATTTTATTATTTGGCTCAGGTGCTATGTGACCGTTTTGCTCAAATTGTATGTATTCATTTGGCTCAGGTTCTGACGACCATGTTTGCCTAAATGTTCAAAATTGTTCTTTAGAGAACGAGAGAATATGTATGTATTATTGGTGGCGAGCACTGTTGGCTCTGAGGCATGGCGCTATTGGCTTCCTCATTTTCGCTTGGAAAAACCACACTTTGGCTTTCCAAAACATAAACTATATCTTCGAAATATTTTATAAGCAGATTGCAAATTACAATAGCATGCAATGCAAATAAAATAAACGAATGAAAAACCGTAGCTTATGTATGTATGTATGTCGCTTAAACACTTCTATTTTTGAAAATTCCTCTTCTGGTGTTTCTATCAAAATATTTTATTCTATATAACTAACTTCATTCTTAGTATGAAAAATAATGGAATAAATTGGTCACATTTGTTCGAGCATGTCCTATGAAGGCACTAAATGTACCCTTTTTATACCAAAATGGGTATAAATGTATACTAATTGCAGGACAGCTTTGCTCTAAATGAGACAATTGGTAATATTTTTCTGGCCAATCTTCAATAAATTAAAAAAAAAATATTATGATAAAAGGTTTTCATATGTTACTATATGTTTCAAGGCAAATATAATTTATAAAAAAAAAACCTTAACCTCCCCGAACCCGTGCTTTTGAACCTGTAAACGCACGCATCAGAGTCGGCACCTTTACCACTGCTGTATCATGTATAACATTTCTGTTGTGAATCAGAGACTTTATTTACTGGGTTGCAGATGTCGCTAAGGGTAGTGGTGAAATTCTTTACGCAAGGCGCGCACGGGTCCATCTATCGTACATCGAAACAGTTACATATTGTAGTTTTGGCTTTTGGTAAAAGCTTTTATATAAGTTGTGCTGTTGGAGATTACAAAATAGCTGGAGAGTTCCGGAAAGTTTGTAGGCTTAGGTTTAATAACAAATAAACAAAGCATAATTTTCAAAATTTTTTTCGCGAGACAGTAGAAATAGTCCATACCAAGATCTCAATATAACTTTTATAGGGATCTATCTATAAATACTATATGAAGTTGGGTTGCGAAAATTACTATGGGGAGAGTGTTAGCCTATTAATATATAGACTAGTATCGCCCTTGGTCGAAATTCGACCAATTTAAATTTTCTTCAGCTCCTCTAAAAATAAAACTTTGAAATAAAATACTTATTTTCGAAAAAATGTTCCGAAATAGTCGGGAACTCTTTAGCTTTGGGGTCAAAGGGTAGAAGTTATGAAAAATGTTGAGTGCTACATCAAAACATGCGGTTCGGTGTCCCTGATAATAATATGCAGGCGGAAGGTCAATACTATAAGCCAGTCAAAATTTATCAACAAAAAACCTTAAGTACATTTTTTACTTGGCCTTATGTTATTGATTTTGTTAGAAGCACTTCAGAAATTTTAAGTAAAGGACCAGCCCCCATGTACTCAACAACGGTTTTTATAGTGCTTTTGATCCTATCAATCCATATTTACCAATAAATTCAATATTTCATTATCAAGTCATGGCAGTGTACATATATTTTTGTTTATTTATGCCTGCAGATACGTTAATTTGTCATATTTTTTATAATATAAGTTTCCAAAAATTTATTTACCCCTTCAAAAGTCCAATTAAAAGCAAAACCTTTAAAATTCCCAAAATATATGATGAAAATACCATTACTCAGTTTTACTCCACTTTCACGGAGTGGCACCAATGACAAATGTTATAAAAAATGTGCATTTTGACAGCGCTCTCTCGAAACGAAGAGTCTCAAATCTATTTATCTATGGTTAGTAAAAGGAATGAGGGCAACAAATTTGAAAATTTGAGCAAGTGTTTCACGCACCGAGTAGAAGAAACCAAATGCGCAGAAATTTTCGGCAGAGAGAATGACGATTTCTCAATTTTTCTGTAACGTTTATAATCGCATGGCTTCCCCTCATAAGTATGTACATATATGAATGTATGTATGTAAAATGAATGAGTTTTAAAATCTTTGAGCTTACAGGATTGCCAATATGCGTGAGCGTGTATAATTGTACAATTTTTATACCAAAATGGGTATATGTAAATGTATACTACTTGCAGGACACCTGACTTCGATTCTCGGGATTCTCGGTGAAGACAAAACAGGGAATTGTTTTTTTTTTTAATTCTTTTAAAGCAAGGAAAATTATTTAAAATGACGCCAGCAACTACTTATACTTTCCAGCGTCTACTTACAGCTTTGCTCTAAATGAGACAATTGGTAATATTTTTCTGGCCAATCTTCAATAAATTAAAAAAAAAAATATTATGATAAAAGGTTTTCATATGTTATATGTTTCAAGGCAAATTTAATTTATAAAAAAAAAAAACTTAACCTGCCCCGAACCCGTGCTCTTGAACCTGTAAACGCACGCATCAGAGCCGGCACCCTTTCCACCTGCGCCACTGCTGTATCATGTATATCATTTCTGTTGTGAATCAGAGACTTTATCTACTGGGTCGTAGATGTCGCTGAGGGTAATGGTGAAATTTTTGGGCAAGGCGCGCTCTGGTCCATCTAGCGTACAATGAAACAGTCAGATACTGTAGTTTTGGCTTTTGGTTAAAGCTTTTATATATGTTGTGCTGTTGGAGATTACAAAATAGCTGGAGAGTTTTGGAAAGTTTGTAGGCTTCTTTTTTGTTTAATAACAAATAAACAAAGCATAATTCTCAAAATTTTTTTTCGCGAGACAGTAGAAAGAGTGCATACCAAGATGGCAATATAACTTTTATAGGGATCTATCTATAAATACTGTATGAAGTTTGGTTGCGAAATTTACTATGGGGAGAGTGTTAGCCTATTAATATATAGATACTGCTGAAATTTTTCATAAGGTAATGAAAACATGCACCAACTGAAGTGATTAGATTTCGGCTTGTAGTAAGGCTACAGATTATTTTCAACAACATTTGAAAGGTAATAACTCCTGCTTTACATTTCTTTGCATGGATTGACATTTTTCTTTTTTCTCTTCTATTTTTGAAAATTCCTCTTCTGGTGTTGCTATCAAAATATTTTATTCTATATAACTAACTTCATTCTTAGTATGAAAAATACATTTTCTGCTTAGAAAATATACTTTTCCAATGTTTTATTGTATACCTATGAAGGCACTAATTGTACCCTTTTTATACCAAATTGGGTATAAATGTATACTAATTGCAAGACACCTAACTTTGATTCTCGGTGAAGACAAAAATGGAAATTGTTTTTTTTTTAATTCTTGTAAAGCAAGGAAAATTATTTAAAATGACGCCAGCAACTACTTATACTTTCCAGCGTCTATTTACAGGTTTGCTCTAAATGAGACAATTGGTAAAAGCTTTTATATATGTTGTGCTGTTGGAGATTACAAAATAGTTGGAGAGTTCCGGAAAGTTTGTAGGCTTCTTTTTTGTTTAGTAACAAATAAACAAAGCTTAATTTTCAAAAATTTTTTTTCGCGAGACAGTAGAAATAGTCCATACCAAGATGGCAATATAACTTTTATAGGGATCTATCTATAAATACTATATGAAGTTGGGTTGTGAAAATTACTATGAGGAGAGTGTTAGCCTTTAATATATGATACTGCTGAAATTTTTCATAAGGTAATGAAAACATGCACCAACTGAAGTGATTAGATTTCGGCTTGTAGTAAGGCTACAGATTATTTTCAACAACATTTGAAAGGTAATAACTCCTGCTTTACATTTCTTTGCATGGATTTTGACATTTTGCTTTTTTCTCTTCTATTTTTGAAAATTCCTCTTCTGGTGTTGCTATCAAAATATTTTAACTATTCTGTATAACTAACTTCATTCTTAGTATGAAAAATACATTTTCTGCTTGGAAATATACTTTTCCAATATTTTATTGTAGTAGACTACTACTTTTTTATAATAATGGAATAAATTGGTCACATTTGTTCGAGCATGTCCTATGAAGGCACTAATTGTACCCTTTTTATACCAAAATGGGTATAAATGTATACTAATTGCAGGACAGCTTTGCTCTAAATGAGACAATTGGTAATATTTTTCTGGTCAATCTTCAATGAATTAAAAAAAAAATATTATGATAAAAGGTTTTCATATGTTACTATACGTTTCAAGGCCAGGCGCGTATTCAGGGGGGGGCGGGGGGGGGGTAGGGCTTGGGGGTTCAAACCCCCCCGAAATTTCCGAAAATTAAAAAATATACGTTTGTACTAGAATAATTACTCTATTCACCTTTAAAACCCCTGTTAAGAAATTAGAATTAATAGCAATAATGAAAATACGGAAGAATAAAATTAAATAATATTTCACACTGAGATAAGTTATTGGTAGTCGCTAATCAATTATCAGAGCAAGTCTGAGAGATCACAACTAAATTCTTGCAACGGTTCACTCATTTGACCCTTTAAGAAATTTGCGCAAAACTATCAGACTTGCTCTGCATAAGATCAACTTAGCATCTCAACAAAGATGACTTGATCCGAAACTCTCCCCCGCTCATCTGGCATTAGATACATAAACAATGAGGAGCCAGAAAGCAAAAAACGCACCAAAACAATTTGGGAAAATCATTGAATCATAAGTGAACATTTCGAAGATGATATTTTTTTACGCATTTACAGGGATTAAAAAACGCTTACAAGATACAAACAAACCGCCTTTTCTCTTTATATTATTTTCAAATATTTATTTTAATTTATAACAATTTTTATTTGAAATCATCTTATTTCAATTTCCATGTTTTATTTCATTACGAAATGCACATCATTAACCCTGCTTTCATAACATACGTCTGCGAGGCGTATAAAATTCGTGTTAAATTAAGGGCTACGAAATAACGTTATGAAGGCAGGGTTAAGGATTTTACCTTATTTTAAGATAGCTTGGAAATTTTAACTTTATGTTATGAATTATTTATTATTTCATTTCAAGAAAAATTCAAAAGTAATTTGGTAGCACCTTTTTGCATACCTCTTGGTATGTGGAAATTGCAAAATTCCTAAAAATCTACTCAAAATGCCCATATTTTCTTTTCACCATACTGGCATCATCGGAAAATGTTATAAAAAATTACTACTTTTTGAGCGCTAATTTGACAAAAAAGGATTGAAAAAGTTTAAAAGTAAAAGCCCGGTATGCTGTTGAAAAGAAAATGCTCAAGAAATATTTTCAATTATTTCTTGACCATGAAATTGTCATGAATAGCCAAGAAGTTTTGACGTTCCGTTTTGCATGTTGAATAACTGCAACTTGTCGCTTTTTATATGAATTTCAAGGTTATTTTATTAAATTTTTTGTTTTTATTTTTCCGAAACTTCAGTTTTTCTTCAAGAAACAAAGCGACAACTATTTATTTCTTGCCAATGCTTTTTTGGAAAATTTTTCCATAAATTAGCAGTAGAAAAGTAGAATAGATTCTGACACAAGAAATTTTTCTTAAGCGAGTTATATATAGAGTTTTTGGATTTCTTTTGAACAGCGTAAAGCTCTAAAAAAAAAAAATATTTTCCAATCCCAAAGGAGGAGCGACCAAGCACGTTCATTGTTGCATTAAATTATTGTTCCGTGTCTTTTTCCCTATGGTACATCGATATATAAAAATTGCTGCAACGCTTCCAGTTTCCGTTGGTCCTGGCGAACGGTCTTTCTCTTCCTTCGAAGGTTAAAAACTTATCTAAGAAGTACAATGGGGCAGGAGAGGAAGTACCTCCTGAAGAAATCCTAAACAAAATTTCAAAACAAACAAGAAAAAGAAATATTGTTTTGTACACGGCTAAAAGTTTTAGGCTAGATTTAAAACTTTTTGGGGCTACATATGCATCTAGACCAGTATGTCTGCGTTCAAAGTGTTGTTTGTGTGAAAAAAATCTAAAAATGTTTACTAAAAAGTTAAAAATTTTGATGAAAATTTTTCTAGTTTTCTTGAATTTTCATGAATTTTCCACAAAGTTCTTAGCTTTGAGTTGCAGTATTTTTATTCTGTATTTACACATACTTTCATTCAAAAATAATGAAATTATTCTAAAGAAGTTAATTTTACTGGAAATTCCAAAAAAAAACTTTTGAAAGCAGGTCTAGGTGTATGACCAAACCAAATTTGGTTTAGAATTAAATTTACACCGTTTGTCATAGAAATGCGCGCCATAAAAATTATTTAAATTTTAAACCGAGAATGTTAACAATTTTTTATTTTTTTTAAAAAATGTTAAGACTCGAACCGACGTGCCCCAGTAAAGTTTTAAGTCTTAGAATTTTTGTAGGTAATTGAAAGGTTTGGAATTTATTACCAAAACGTTTTAAAAATTGTGTTAACCAATGAATGGTTTAAAAGTTAGGCTCAAATTTTTAGCCGTGTAGAACGAGAAAAATTTCAAATAAATAAAAGTATAAATATGTCATGTGTAAAAATATAAATATGTGTGCATTTACAGGTAATCCTTATTTACTGACACTTTGGCCAAAACCCCCCCGAAATTTTTTTCTGGCTACGCGCCTGTTCAAGGCAAATATAATTTATAAAAAAAAAAACCTTAACCCGCGACGAACCCGTGCTTTTGAACCTGTAAACGCACGCATCAGAGTCGGCACCTTTACCACTGCTGTATCATGTATAACATTTCTGTTGTGAATCAGAGACTTTATTTACTGGGTTGCAGATGTCGCTAAGGGTAGTGGTGAAATTCTTTACGCAAGGCGCGCACGGGTCCATCTATCGTACATCGAAACAGTTACATATTGTAGTTTTGGCTTTTGGTAAAAGCTTTTATATATGTTGTGCTGTTGGAGATTACAAAATAGCTGGAGAGTTCCGGAAAGTTTGTAGGCTTCTTTTTTGTTTAATAACAAATAAACAAACCATAATTTTCAAAATTTTTTTTCGCGAGACAGTAGAAATAGTCCATACCAAGATGGCAATATAACTTTTATAGGGATCTATCTATAAATACTATATGAAGTTGGGTTGCGAAAATTACTATGGGGAGAGTGTTAGCCTATTAATATATAGTTAGATACTGCTGAAATTTTTCATAAGGTAATGAAAACATGCACCAACTGAAGTGATTAGATTTCTGCTTGTAGTAAGGCTACAGATTATTTTCAACAACATTTGAAAGGTAATAACTCCTGCTTTACATTTCTTTGCATGGCTTTTCACATTTTTCTTTTTTCTCTCCAATTTTGGAAAATTCCTCTTCTGGTGTTGCTATCAAAATATTTTATTCTATGTAACTAACTTCATTCTTAGTATGAAAAATACATTTTCTACTTAGAAAATATGCTTTCCCAATATTTTATTGTGTAGTTTATAATAATGGAATAAATTGGTCACATTTGTTCGAGCATGTCCTATGAAGGCACTAATTGTACCCTTTTTATACCAAAATGGGTATAAATGTATACTAATTGCAGGACAGCTTTGCTCTAATGCTGCTAAGACAATTGGTAATATTTTTCTGGCCAATCTTCAATAAATTAAAAAAAAAAATATTATGATAAAAGGTTTTCATATGTTACTATATGTATAAAATTGGGGTGTACTCACTCAGATTGTACTATCGGGGCTGTATGTCGGAACTATGTTCTTATCCTGCGTCTGCGGGTAGTTGGAGTCACTTGTTGCTACGCTGATGCTGTTGGATTTCCTCAAATAGATCACTGTTTAACCGCGTGATTCACTTATTGTAAATAGTCCAAAGAGATTAAAGCAACACAAATATATAAAAAAGGTATTTTCTCAACCAAATTGATTAGGTTTTCAATGCGTGCCGCAGTCACTCCGCTCCGATAAATTTGAGAGGTTTGTTTTCAATATAAGGTTGTATAGTAAAAAGCACAATATATCGCAACTATGTTCGATTTTATTTCACGGGTTTTAGTAAACTTAGATATGTCTATAGAAATAGATCTATGAAAAATGCACAATTTTATATAAAATAGCAAAATTGGACACTATGTATCAAAACTTGGCAAAGCCGGTGTATATGCAAAAGCTAAGATTTGTTGGAATAATAAAAAATGATGGCCGCCCCCACATCAGCTGATTTGCATGCGGCGAATTGGTGTGGGGTGATTTGCGCGAGGGTTGCCACACGTCCCAAATTATCTCATATTTACTACTTAACCTAAGGGTATGTTTTTATGTGGAGGTGAATAGTATGATGTATGTAATTCATAATATATAAGTAATTCAATGAAAGAATTGCAATCATGCTAATAGTATAAAAGTATAATATATAAAATGGTATAATGAGTAAATATAAAGGGGTTGTAGTATGGGTTTGGGATTGGGACGTGTGGCTACCTAAGTCGCGTAAACATTCTGCCTCCCCTAGGCGTACTAAGCGCCTAGTGTATGCTGTAGCTCCTGCAGGGCTCGAACGGCCTCTTGGATGAGGATTCGTCTGACCTTATGTTTGTAGGTAGAGGTGCGCAAGCCGGTTGAGGTGCATCGGATGGTGCGATCGCCGACGCTGGTTGGTCGTGGCGGTTGATGTGCGAGGGGAGCACGACCGTTGGCCCTTGGAGGCTGCTGTTGAGTGCGACGACGATGACTCGCTGGTCGGCGGCGCGGCTCCTGGCGGCGTGGTGGTGGAGGTATCTCCGCTACAGGCGGGGCGACGTATGCGGGTTGACGGCTTCCGGTGTCCCGATGGAGAAAGGTGTGGTGGTGCTGCCCGCAGACCAGACAGCTCTCGGTTGAGGTGCACTGATTGGTACGATTCGATAGCGCTAAACAGTTGGTGCAGTATTGATGTGCCCTAGCGATTAAGAAACGCTGTTGTGGCTGCATGGCCGTGAACGCTGGGCACATCAGCAACAAATGATGACGCAAGCACAATCTGCATTTTCGGTAATCCGGTACGGGTTCGCTACGGCGCGGGCGGGCTGCGGGCAGGGTTACCTGCGATGCCAACGAGCGGCGTGGGGTTGGAACCGGAGGGCGTTGACGATCCATCTGTAGAGGAGAGAGTAATATATGAATGCATATTAGTTATGCGCTTGGGCGTGGGCATAGTTTGGGAGAATGCCTAAATAGTTGCCTGAGATAGCACGAGATTAGTGGACTGTATGACTTTTTCGATAGCACGAGATTAGTGGACTGTATGAGTTTTTGGAGATGGGAGTGGGCTCTTAGAGCCCTCGTCACTCTCGGCTGACGGTAGAAAACATAGTTTTGTGAGGGGTCTGGCAAGCATACCATTCTGGGTGCGGACGTCTACGACACGAATGTGTCCATCTCGTCCTGGGTGTAGATTTTCCAATCGACCTAGTCGCCACTCAGTGGGAGGTAAATTGTCTTCCTTGATGATGACGAGATCGCCGATTTTCGGGGGAGTTTGGGCGTTTTTCCATCGGTAACGCTTTTGCAGATCGGTGAGGTAGTCAGGTTTCCAGCGTTTGCTGAACTGATGATGCAGACCTTTCAGTCTTTCCCATCTATTTATCAAAGATAGATCTTCGTGATTCGGTTCGGGGATCGAGAGCATTGGTGCTCCTCGAAGAAAATGACCTGGTGTGAGGGCAGTGAGGTCATTCGGGTCCTGAGACAGTGCGGATATGGGACGAGAATTAAGGACGCATTCTATGCGAATTAATAGAGTCGAGAATTCTTCAAAGGTAAAATTGTGAGTTCCGGCTACCTTTTTGAAATGGGTTTTAAAGCTTTTGACAGCGGATTCCCATAATCCGCCCATGTGTGGTGCGCCGGGGGGTATAAACTTCCAATTTATTCCTTGGGGGGCGTACTTCTCAACAATATCTGACGAGACTTCTCGCATAAATGACACGAATTCGAGTTCGGTCGCCCGCTTGGCGCCGATAAATGTTTTGCCATTGTCGCTCGTCATCTGGTTCGGGTATCCTCGGCGTCCTACAAATCGGGCGAAGGCGGCAAGAAAGGCATTGCTGGTGAGGTCTGAGCACAATTCCAGGTGGACCGCTTTGGTGGTAAAACAGACAAAGACTGCCACGTAGCCCTTTACGAGGGTTTGAGACCTAAGCATAGATGCTTTTAATTGAAAGGGGCCAGCAAAGTCTACACCAGTTGTGGTGAAGGGGGGAGCGAATCGACATCGTTCGGGGGGCAAGGCTGCCATGATTTGTGACCGCGTTTGTTGTTTGTGAGTAGTGCAAACTTTACACTGAAAAATGCACTTTTTTATAAGTGGTTTGAGACGGGCAATGTGAAATTCTTGCCTTAATGTTTGTTGCATGAGACGCGCTTCCGCATGTAGGAGCATTTCGTGGAGGAATCGTATATATAGAGTACAGAGGCGCGACTTTTCAGGTAGGATAATGGGATGACGCTCATTATAAGTGAGAGCTGCATGGGCTAGTCGACCATTTACTCGGAGAACTCCGCTCTTGTCTAGGAAGGGGTTAAGTACAAGTAGGGAACTTCGTTTTGAAATTGACTGGGCATCCTCTAGACATGATCTTTCGAGATCGTAATATCGAGTTTGGGCCATGATTATGAGGGGTTGTTTCGATCTTTTGAGATCGGCATGAGTTAGGGAGTTCTCGGTGGGTTCTTTAATACCGTTCATTGCGTCTTTCAGCCGACGTACAAATTTGAGAACGTAGGCCATTACACGTAAAGCACGAGGGTAGGAAGAGAATCGATCTAAGAGATCCTCACTCTCTTCCGTAGCATGTAGGGCTTCTATTCTACGTGATTCTGGGGGGTTGACGTTACGAATTGTTGGTTGTGGCCAATCTTCGGGGATTTCGAAAGCCACTCTGGCCCATTCCACCAGAGGGCGGAATTTTCGAGATCGACTGGCGTACAACCTCGGGTGCCCAGATCCGCTGGGTTTTCTTTGCTGGGTACGTGTCGCCATGGGACATTACCGACGAGATCTATTATCTGCGCCGTTCGATTGGAGACATAGGTCTTCCATGAGTGGGGTGGCTTTTCGAGCCAGGCTAACACGATTCCCGAATCAGACCACATAGTCAGCTTTCTTTGAGTGAGACCGAGATGGGGTTGCACTACAGCGACTAGTTTGGCTAGTAAAAGCGCTCCACATAGTTCCAGGCGTGGCAGACTAATAATTTTGAGAGGAGCCACTTTGCCCTTGGACACAAGGAGGTGAGAGAAGACTTGGGTGCCGACAGTAGTTCGCACATAGAGGGTTGCGCAATAAGCCTTTTCAGAGGCGGCGCAAAAACCATGGAGCTCGACTAAGTGGTCAGGGGCGAAGTTAATCCATCGGGGTATATTGATATTGGAGATGGAGTGCAGATTCTTTGCGAATTGCGTCCATTTTATGAGACGGATCGGTTTGACTCTTTCATCCCAATCAGTCTCGTCCAGCCACAACTCTTGTATCAATATTTTTGCCTGTATCATGACTGGCGTCAGCCCCCCTGCGGGGTCGAAAAGTTTTGCAATAGCGGAGAGAATCCCTCGCTTGGTGGCTGCCGTTGAGGCTGGGTCTGAGTACACAGTATAAGAGAATGTGTCCGAGAGCGCATTCCATTGAATTCAAAGCGTTTTGGCGGTACTACTTTTCTCGAATTCGAGAAAGTCGGTGTCAAGTAAGTCCGCCTTGGGAATTTGCCTGAGAATGTCCGGATGGTTTGCCGTGATCTTTTTTAATGGGAAGCCGGCTGAGTTGAGTGCATCAATGGTCTCATTTAGGGAATGCTCGGCTGATGGGAGATCATGGCTGCCAGATAAAATATCGTCAACATACGTCTCGGACTTTAATATTGGGGCTGCGCGTGGATGAGAGACGGCTATGTCTTTCGACAGCTCGTGCAGAGTGCGAATAGCCAGGAAGGGAGCGCAGTTAACTCCAAAGGTGACAGTTTTTAACTTGAAGTCCTTTATTGGACTGGTTTCGGGGGTTCGGAATATTATCCGGTGGTAGTCTTGGTCATCGGGGTGTAGGAGGATCTGGCGGTACATTTTTTCCACATCGCCATTAAACACATATTTATATGTTCTCCATTTCAACAACATAAGTCAGAGATCGGGTTGGAGGGTTGGGCCGGTGCATAGGGTATCATTGAGGGAGTGACCGGACCCTGACTTCTTGGAAGCATTAAATACAACTCTGACTTTTGTTGTCTTTTTGTCTGGTCTGACGACCGCATGGTGAGGGAGATAGAAGGAGCAGTATTTCCCTTGAGATTCTATCTCATTTGGGCTGCATTCTTCCATGTGGCCTAATGAAAGGTATTCTTAGAGTACCTTGTCGTACTGCTGCTTGAGATCGCCCTTATTTAAGAGTGTACGCTCCATGCCGTGGAACTGTCGTAGGGCTGCAGTACGGGATTGGCCTAGGTCGATATCGTTCGGAAATGTGGGTTTGAAGGGAAGCCGATCCATATATCGACCGTTATCTATTCGAGTGGTTGTGCTTTTGTAGAATTCTTCGCACATTTGGTCTTCGGGGGTTTCCACTGGGACTCTGGGTATCTCTTCGATTTCCCAGAACTGTCTAAGTTGATCATTCAACTGACTTTTCGGGAGTTTGGCCACTTATTATCCATCCAAAGATGGTATTTTGTGCTAGCAGGCTGGGAGAGATCTTTTCTATGCCATTAAGCATTATTTGAGGGATAAGATCACTACCCAATACCAGATCGATTTGAGAGGGGTTTTGGGTGTTCTGGTCTGCTAGTTCGAGATGGGACCATTTTCGCATTTGGCTTTCATTCAGCCTGAGGGTTGGAAGTTGCCTAGTTAGACGGGGTAGCACTATTGTCTGGGCTTTTATTTTTATTTTCCTGTCATTTGAGACTAGGGTCAACGAGCACAGCTTATTTGATGTTTGTACCACTCCGCCTCCCATACCCGAGATTTCAAATAGGGAGTGGGTATAGGGAAGCCGGAGTTTTGCTTGAGCTTTGGCGGATATGAAGCTTCTTTCGGAGCCTTGATCGACTAAGGCCCGAAGCTTGAATAGGTCCCCTCTATGTTCTACCAAGACAATTGCTGTAGGGAGTATGATTTTGCTATCATTTTCAGCATGGAATGATTGTACTTGGGATGTGTTGGGTGTAGAGGGTTCGCTTTCATGGGGTGCCGTCTGATTCACGTCCTGAATCCTTGGATTGCTGGCTTCTATTGTGGCTAACTGAGATCTAGTTCTGTGAATTCCAGAACTCGTACTGGGAGAAGCTGTGTCGTGAAGAGTGGTGTTATGTCGGCCTTGGCAGTGCATCCACGTTCTCGTGCTTTGGCAGTCTTTCAAGAGATGGGTTTGGGCTAAACAATTTTCGCAGATCTTATTTTCTGCGTTCTGAGATTGGCAACTTTTTATACCGCAAACAGCTTTGTAGGGTATGCGTTTGTTGTTTGCATAATTTGCAGGTATAAAATCGTTGCTGCTCTGTGGCGTGGGATTTTGTATGTGTTGGGGCGTTGTTGCTGTGGGTTTGGGGTTGAGACTGCCTGAACTGGGGGGTGTTTTTGGGCGCTGGAGAGTTTGGAGTGGTTGATATACACCGCTGTGAACATGTCACGGAAGGACGGCCATTGATCATACCCTCCAAAGAAAACTTCTGTATCACATGGGGGGACTTTCAGATTCATATGGGAGGACTCTGAGGGGGGTTGGGTTGGCACTTGTGGCGCGGGTTTACTCAATTCCTTGAGTTGGAGTTGATCGCCTATTTGAGCCTTTGTCTCCCCATATGCTATTAGGCAGGCTCGGTATTTACCGAAAGCGGCAGATTTGAAATCATCGGGAAGGTCCTGGTCGTCTGATTCTACTACCACGTCAAAGGCACTCTGTACTTTAGACCAAAATACATCGATATTTTTGTCTTTTAATCTTAGGGCTGACTCGGTATTGTCTTGAATGGGGGCTGCGCGGAACCGAGTACCGTAATCTGTAAAAATATCTGTTTCAGATATAAATTTATTTTCCGCCACGGTAGTCATTCTAAATTGAGATTTGCTTAACTTGACTTTAGCACTTTTGGGAGATTTTATCGACCTTTTCTTTTATTTACGCAAACAAATTTTTTAACTGGGAATTCAGCAGTCTTGTACCACTGTTCAGGGGATGTACTGGTCTAAAAAGGGTATATACGCGATGTACACGGTAGTTATATACGTATAAATGGATATAATTAATGGGCGGTAATTTATAATTTTATCAATTACTGTTTTGGGATTTGCAACACTAATTTACTGTGCTTATTATTTTACGTTTGTCCCCAATTGAAATTTATTAAATTTGTGAGGAATGGTTTTAATAACCAGTGAAATTTAAAATATTTTATTTGAGAGTAAACTTTTGCGTTTAGGCCCACTGTCTTTGAACGTATATATGTATATACTCGTATATATTTATAAAAGGAGATTTTCGTGTTATTTATTTCTTACACTGTATGTGTGTGAAATTTCGCCGTAACTAATTTGGGTTCAACGAGATTTATATATATATATAATTGGCGGGAAAATTAGGGGTTTTGGCGGGAACCAATAATAAATTTTGAGATTACAATTTTAGAATATTATATATATGTGTATGAGCAGGGGCTGGTTTCTTCAATGGCGAAGAAGGACCATGTATAAAATGATGTATGTAATTCATAATATATAAGTAATTCAATGAAAGAATTGCAATCATGCTAATAGTATAAAAGTATAATATATAAAATGGTATAATGAGTAAATATAAAGGGGTTGTAGTATGGTTTTGGGATTGGGACGTGTGGCTACCTAAGTCGCGTAAACACTATATGTTTCAAGGCAAATATAATTTATAAAAAAAAAAAACCTTAACCTGCCCCGAACCCGTGCTTTTGAACCTGTAAACGCACGCATCAGAGCCGGCACCTTTACCACTGCTGTATCATGTATAACATTTCTGTTGTGAATCAGAGACTTTATTTACTGGGTTGCAGATGTCGCTCCCGTCCTGCTATATGGTGCAGAGGCGTGGACACTAACAACATCTGACGAGGCTGCATTGGGAGTATTCGAGAGAAAAGTTCTGCGAAAGATTTATGGGCCTCTACGCGTTGGCGACGGCGAGTACCGAAGAAGATTTAATGATGAGTTGTATGAGCTTTACGCAGACGTCGACATAGTACAGCGCATTAAAACACAGCGGCTTCGCTGGCTAGGCCACGTCGTGCGAATGAACGAAGACGCTCCAGCCCAGAAGGTATACTTATCGGCACCCGCCGGTGGAAGCAGAGGAAGAGGAAGACCACCACTCCGATGGAAGGACCAAGTGGAGACCGACCTGCGATCTCGTGGGGTCTCCAATTGGCGCCAGTTGGCGCAAAGAAGAAATGACTGGCGAGCTATGTTGGACGGTCAAAATCGCTCAGGCGGTTAGATGGCCATTTAAAGAAGAAGAAGAAGATGTCGCTAAGGGTAGTGGTGAAATTCTTTACGCAAGGCGCGCACGGGTCCATCTATCGTACATCGAAACAGTTACATATTGTAGTTTTGGCTTTTGGTAAAAGCTTTTATATATGTTGTGCTGTTGGAGATTACAAAATAGTTGGAGAGTTCCGGAAAGTTTGTAGGCTTCTTTTTTGTTTAGTAACAAATAAACAAAGCATAATTTTCAAAATTTTTTTTTCGCCAGACAGTAGAAATAGTCCATACCAAGATGGCAATATAACTTTTATAGGGATCTATCTATAAATACTATATGAAGTTGGGTTGCGAAAATTGCTATCGGGAGAGTGTTAGCCTATTAATATATAGATACATATCTACGATTTTGATTTCCTCTGTAACTGTTACTTCGGTAGCCTCTTCGAAAACTACCACGATAATTATTTTGTGTGCGAGTTAAATGCAACACCGAGTTTGGTTTACCGGTTACTTCAGTACAGCTATTGGTGAACTTAGAAATGGCTTCGTTCATAGAGGTGAACGTACCAGCTTGCATAATAACCTTAACCTTCTCGTTAGAGCAGTTTTTGCATATAGCTTTTACTGCTGATTGTGTAGCGTATTTAGTTGCTAACTCTGGTGTAAGTCCGTCAAATATGTATGCTCCTTCTAATGATTTTGTGAGATTTTCAATCTCAGAAGTATATTGGTTTGCAGTTTTACTGCGTTGTTGGATGTTCAGGAGTTTTGCTGACAAAACTTCGATTGATTCACCCTTAACTTTTGATTTTAATCTTTGTATTATTTCTTGAATGGTAGACTCAGTACATATAATATTTCTAGCTGTTCCTTTGAGTTTAGTTGTAATCATGGATACAGCGATAGCCTCGTGACTATCCTTGATTTGTTCCAGGATATCAAGGGCATCCAGAAAACTGGATAGATTTTCTGATCTCCCATCGAAATCTGGTAAGATCGATGATGCAGTTTTAATAAATTCTATGCTTGTCATTGGCATCTTGATGCTTTCTGTTTGTGGTTGAGCTTCAGGCAATAGGGTTGCAAAATTAATTTCTATTTCCCCTTCAAATGACGTTGGGACTGTTGTTTCAACGTTGTATCTACTCAATAGGGATACTAATTTGTCCCTGACATTGGAAAAAATTTGTAGTGCCTCTAGCTTGTGGTTAGTTGTTAGCTGCTATGCACCTTTTGTGTGGTTTTTCCTATATTGTTCAATGATTCTAATATTATCGTGAGGTGTTTTAAAATAGTCACCCTTTGTATGTATATACTTTTATTAAGACACTTATAAGACTTTTCCGCCAAAATCTTCTCTTCTACGAGTGTATTCAGAATGGCTTCCCATTTGTCCATTGGGATATATATATATCCTTTTCTTTGGTTTAGACCTTATCTAGACCATCTGCTCGGCTCATGTATTTTTTCTTTAAAACTTTGTTGTGAGCAGAGTATAATTTCAGGAAAAAATTCAAACAAGTGGAAATTGTTAATATTATTAACAAGATTTTAATAAATTCCAATGCTTCAGTGTGGTCAACTACTTGAATGGAATTGATCACATTTGCATTAGGCTCTTCCAGTTTCGATTCGTGGCCTCCCATTGAGAAAAACAAGAAAATACAACAAATGAAAACAAAAAAATTTGTTCTCCTTTTTTCTTTATTTTCCTTATTTAACACTTTTTCCTTTCTTATAATTGCATATCTTATTCTAATGTGGGTCCGTTCGTCCCATAAATTTGACCTCGAACCTATATATTTCTTCAGAAGTGGTCAATAATGGTTCTAATGCGTTTTCTATTGTTGGTTCCTCAGGCATTTCGATTAGTGCCCACCATTTCCTAAGCCAAACTATATTTTTTTTCTGCCTGCCTATAAGCTTCTATTTTGCTTAATTTTATAATTGCCTTTTGCGTGTTTTCTGATTCCAAGTTATTAACGATACTGTTGATAGCCTCGTAATCAAGGTTATCTGGTAAGGCGTTTTCTGAGTTTACAAAATAGTTAATATTCGTATTCATTCTTACATTTTCTTTATTAAACAAAATTTTTCCTTTATTTTCTAATTCTAGCCATTATTGGTAACTTTTCTTAATATTTTTTTTTTCTTATTTTCTACCTCTTAATTCTGATATATATTTTTTCAAATTTAGTTTTTCTTCATAAGAAGTGGCAAAATTTAATAAATTGTATGTTATTGCCAACTCCTTTTTTTTTGGTATCTTTTACCACCCCGAGTTTGCTTCTTATGTTTTAGTGGGCTGGAATTTTGAATTCTTCTTGCCTGTTTTGCTTGTTCCGTCGCCGATACTCTTCAATGGTTATCGGTAACGGACCTTGCTTTATTACTTCAGAGGTTTGAGGAACCTCTTCAGTGGCAACTTGAGGATTTTGCTATTTTTCTACAAAAAATTTATTCCATCTTTCAAAGATAAAGTCAAACTCTTCTTTGGTTGGCTCCTGCATTTACGATAAAATATTTCCTAAGCAGAGACAAGTCTGCTATTTAGCGGGCGACCTTAGGGTGCCAAAGAGTTCTAATATTTATTTACAATAAAATATGCCCTAAGCAGAAACAAGTCTGCTATTTGGTGAGCGACCTTAGGGTGCCAAAGAGTTCTAATATTTATTTAAGTAATCTCAGCAGTCTGCCACTTAAAAAATGAAGCAGTCTGCCTTTTTAAGCCTAACAGGATTTCTGCAGTCTGCGACGTATGGTATATCGCAGTCTGCTGATTGTCCCGTAGTCTGCTAAAGTCAGCGGTCTACTTATGCATTGGTGAAAATTCTAAAAAAAAATTCTAACATTTTACCCTTACAGGATTCCAGCTACCAGCTACCAGGATGGCGGGATTTTCATCAAGTGTGTTAATGGCAGGATCTTAGTTTGTCCAGGATAGCAGGATCTCAGTGTGTCCAGAAAGGCAGGATCTCAGTTTAGCAGTTAATCATTTCCTAGTCCAGGATGGCAGGGCAGGATCGCCATGTTGCAATATTAAGTTAAACTCCAATGTTATGTGGCTCAGTGCCGAATTGATAATGTTCCCTTCATTATGAAATTCAGACTTATTTAAAGTAAATTAATCTATACATTTTATTATACATAGGTAGGTAGGTAGGTGGAATGGCTGCGACCCAGGTCGCCCAAGTAGCTTTTAGAAGCCGTTTTGATGCCATAAAATACTCGTTTAAACCTACTTATGTAGTATGGATATCTGTTACAACCAACCAGAGTTGTTGATAAACTCGAGGATATTTGGGATCCCTATCTCGGATATACGATCCAAGCTCCCCAAAAAGGGGCTCCCAAAGGATTTCATTCGCCTTCCGGCTAGAGCCGGGCATTCACACAGGAAATGCTCAACGGTCTCTTTGGCATCGCTGTCGTCGCAGCTTCTGCAGTGATCTCGGTGCGGAATTCCCATTTTTTCCGCATGCGTGCCTATCGCCCAGTGACCTGTGAAGACTGCTATGAGTTTGTGAGTGCTAATTCTTGACCTGCTTAGAAGACTCCTCGTCCTCTTTTCGCTATATTCTGGCCAGGTGGATCTTGATATTGCACAACTAGTGGTGTTACTCCATCTCAATTGTGCTTTGTTCCGGTAATATTTATGGATGTTTCCCTTGGCTACTGCTAAGGGTACCCCTATATCTACATTGATTACTTCCTCATTTTCGTCCGAAGAGCCGCTGCGTGCCAGCTCATCGGCTTTCTCATTACCTTCGATACCCCTATGGCCCGGAACCCAGGTAATGGATAGTTCAATGTTAGTTAGTGCAGCCAAGATCTGCTTACATGCGTGCAACACGTTCGAACTAGTGTGTGGTGCTGCTATTGCCTTTATTGCTGCTTGGCTGTCTAAAAAGATAGTGACTTTACCAGTTGTGTTCAGGTCCTTGAGTGATCTGCCGGCCTGCAAGATCGCAAGAACCTCAGCTTGAAACACACTGCAATGCGATGGGAGTCTGAATGATACGGCAATGTCCAGGGACCCCGAGAAGACGCCGGCCCCCACCCCTGAGTCCATCTTGGACCCGTCGGTGTAGACTTGGATGCCCTGTCATCCTCGACCCTGCCCCTTTTCCAATCATTCCTACTCGGAATTGAAGTAATAGTACTACTCTCAAACGCCAGTTTGTGAGGATAGAAGTCGGTTATGGCATTAATAGTGCCAGCTGGAAGATGGTTAAGAATGCTACTGTGACCCTGCTGAGCATCCCTCCAACACCCGGACTCCCTGAGTCTGAGTGCGGTTTGAGCGGATGTACTCAGTATGTGTAAGTCTATTGGAACAAGGTTCAGAATCGGATCCAAGGCCGCAGTGGGACAAGTGCGTAAGGCTCCGGTGGCAGCAACACATGCCGCCCGCTGAACCTTCTGTAGGCTGATGAGGTTATAGTTCTTCCGAAGAGCTTCCCACCATACTACAGATCCATAGGTCAGCACAGGCCGCACCACCGCCTCGTACAACCATAGCACCATCCTTGGCCTTAGACCCCGTTTTTTACCAAACATTGATTTGCAGGCATAGAAAGCGAAGCAGGCCTTCCGCACCCGCTCTTCAATGCATGCCTTCCAATTTAACTTACAGTCAATTATGAGCCCAAGATATTTAGTGGTAACAGATAGGGATAGCCGCTGGGCTAGGCGGCTTGTACTTCCTTGTGAAGAGTAGTAGATCCGTCTTCTCCGGATTCAGCCTGAGGCCACAATCATGTGCCCACCCTACTTAGTCTTGCCAACGTTCTTTCCATGATTTCGCTCATCACGGAAGGGAAGGGACCCGAGACTAGGATCGCCACGTCGTCGGCGTACGCCACGATTTTTGCCCCACTTGTGGTGAGTTTTATTAGTATGTCGTTCATAGTGAGGAGCCGTAGCAGAGGTGATAGCACTCCGCCCTGCGGTGTGCCTCTACACATCTGCTTCCTAACTTTTGCCCCTCCTAGCTCGGCGGATATTTCTCGGTTAAGGAGTAGGGTCGTGATCCAATTCCTTATTGGCTCCTCCACCCCTACCCTTACGAGTGCAGCTGATATCGCATCGGCTCTCACGTTGTTAAAGGCGCCCTCCACATCAACGAACGCGGTCAGAGTAAATTCTTTGTATAATAGAGACTTCTCGACTGTTCGCACCACCTCGTGTAGTGCGGTCTCTGTGGATTTCCCCCTCAGATACGCGTGCTGCGCTTCCGAGAAGGTGGTATCCTGAAGAACCCCCGTATATGGATATCTAGTAATCTCTCGAAGGTTTTTAACACAAAGGATGTTAGGCTTATCGGCCGAAAGTCCTTGGCCACCTCATGTCCTCTTCTGCCAGATTTGGGAATGAAAACCACCCTCGTTTCTTTCCACGTGGACGGGATTTGGTTATGAATGATGCATGCTGCGAAGATCTCCTTCAGTTCCTTAACCAAAGATGCTTGAGTCTTCTGCAGCATAATGGGAAGTATTCCATCTACTCCCGCTGATTTATAAGGAAGCTGTTAATTGCCCAGGCAATTTTGTCTTCTGCTAAAATTTTGTCTATCAAAGAGGTCGGTGCCTCCAGTTGCGCCACCCTTCTTCTCTGCTCCAGCTCTCCAGAACCATCCGGAAAGTGAGCTCCTATTAGGATGTCAAGGGTTTCCGCTGATGACCCTGCCCATGTCCCATCAGCGCGTTTGACGAACGTCTTGTTTGTGTGGCTCCTGGCGAGGATCTTTCCGAGCCTTGCTGAGTCCTTCGTGGACTCGATTGACTCACAGTGTTCCTGCTAGGATTTCGTTTTCGCTGTTCTTACTGCTTTTTTGTACTCTCTCAAGCAGATCTTATACTCCTGGAAGTCCTTCCTAGAGTAGCAGTCATTAAAGACCCTCCTGAGATTCGACCTTAGGTCGCCAAGTTTCTCATCCCACCACGGTGGGAAGGTCTTTTTGCTTCTGGATATCGGACAGGCAGCTTTGTAGGCTACCTGAAAGCTTTTCTCTAGAGACCTAACTCGATCGTCCATGCAGTTGCTAGATTGTATGGATTTTTTATTTCTACTGAGCCTATTACTGACTATCTTGTCAAATAGACCCCACGAAGTTCGCTTCGGGTTCCTATAGGGTTTTCTTATCTCCCTCTCCCATTCTACACCAAAGAGAATTATTTTATGGTCAGATAGAGATAGACGCTTGGACACCTCCCAATTCCTTATCACAAGATCCTGGGAGTCGGATTTCATAGTAATATCCAGGACTTCTTCCCACCTCGCAAAGTTCTCTGAACTTGGAAAAGCAAAGGTGGGAGAGCTTCCCGTGTTACATATATATAGGTTATTCGATAGTAAGAAATCAAAAAGAGACTCACCCCGTTCGTTCGTTTCGCTACTGCCCCACATCTTGTGTCTGGCGTTGGCGTCACAGCCCAAAAGAGTTGCCTCCTTATTCTCATCATTTTTTTTGATCAACTGTTGTACTTCCGCTGGAGGTACCGGTCGATCGTGAGCCATAAACGCAGAGGCGATCGTTTAGCTACGACGGCCTCGTGACTCAATCCTGACCACCGTTAGATCAAACGTGCTGAAATTAGGTAAAAAGAAAGCATTAATAGTATCCCTAACTAGGATGCAAGCCCTCGGTTTACCTTCTCCAAGTGTGTAGAACAGATTGTATCCCCTGGCGTTGAGGCCCCTAACCTTGGAACGCCACACCCAGGGTTCCTGCACCAGGCAGATGTCGATGTCCTCCTTCCTGAGGAGGACCTGAAGGTTGTCCGAGGCGATCTTGGAGTGTTGCAGGTTGATTTGTGCCACCCTAATCATCGGACTTGGGAGGCACACCCGCAGTTTTACCGGAGGTTGCCGGAGCGCTGTCACCAGCCGGCCCTGCCAAACGAAGCAACTCCAGGAGTTTGTTGGCGTCTTCAACCTCCTCCAGGTTGTTATCAGGCGCTACCGCTGCCGGGAAAATCTTCAGCTTGGCGTTCCTGACGCCGAACTTCAGCTTATTTCCCCTCTCCTCGAGTGCCCCCAGGGACTCATTGGAGATCAGCAGTAGCGCTGACTGACTGTTCCTTTGCTGCTCCTTGATCTTAAGAACAGCCCAGTCGTCCATCGGGACACCTGGGTTCTGCATCTTTAGGCACTGGATTATCCTCCCCTCATCCAGCTTCATCTTAGGCAACCAGATGCGTGCCCGGGGTCTCCTGGGAATCTCCGAAGCCAAGATGATCTTAATCTTAAGACCATCAGATGCGTTGCTTATCTTGGCAACACACCTCTCCAAGAATTCCCTTGAGAAGCCATCCGCGCATTTGATCACCCGACAGCCTCGGCAAATCTCCTCACAGTTGAAGACGGGCACTGGGGTTTGGTTCTCCATGAGGTGATCGACGACCATCTCAGACAGACGTCCCTCTATGGAGCTCCAAGCCGCCAGTACTTGCCTCCCCAGCATCGACCAGTGCAACCTGGAGGTGATCTCTGACCACCTCGCTATAGGTATTCCTGGCCGCCGCTGCAGCACTAGTGGAAGGGCCCTCATGCTGTTGGCCGAATTTGCCCTTCTTGACATCGCGCTCGTTCACCTCGTGTGATCGATTGCGCTTTGCCGATACTTTCGGTTTGGATGGTTGTTGCTGTGGCTGGGCTGCTGGCTTATTGGTATGGCTGCTCTCGTAGTCCCTGACCACTGCCTCGCACCATACCCTGTCCTCTGCGTCTCGCGCGTGGACCTCGCCAGCCTCTTCATTCCGCCTGATTTTCTTCAGAATGAAGACAGCCCTGTGGTACTTGGCTCGCTCCAACGTACCCGAAGATTTTTTTGATCTTTTGGAAGCCACTGTGGCTGGTGCGCTTCCTTTCCCCTTATTTGGGTTAGGAGGGAGGGTACTATGGCTGGTACCCCTGCCCCCCCCCTTCCACGGTTATCTTTTGGCTTGGGATGACCGGGGTACTATGGCTGGTACCCCTGTCTTCCCTTGTGCTGACGCTCCCCTGGCTGCTAGCCAGGAGTTCGTCCTCCGAAAGCATTCCCAGAACGCTCTCCTCTTCCCCACCTCTCTTATCATCAGTTTTGTTTTAATTTTTATTTTCTATATGGTTCCCACGAGTATAGCTGGAAAGGGTTCGTCCGCCCCAGCAGAGCCAGTATACCGGGGTAAGGCACTTATACAACCGACCTTGCCCGGGCGTCGGAGGGGACCGTAAGCGATCAGCTATGCAATAACCACCCGCTGATCATCCAGCCCTCGGCACGGGTACCTCAACACCTTGGCTTAGGGTGGTGTTGGTACGGCTATCTCCACTTCCCCCGCAACAGCGAGCGCGATGAACTCTCAGAGAACACCAAACCCGAAGCTGTGCTGACAACGTCGCCAAAAGCTTCGGCTTTTGATTTAACACGCTGCCACCATTCTGCTGCATCCCCCTCTAAAACCTTGGGCATAGCGCTAATCGCATCCGAATCACAAACTTTTTCTACTGCTTTAAATGCCAAAACAGCCGCTAAAAACTCATCTACCTTTGTGGGGATACGCTCACCATTAAAACGAGCAGTGCAACTACTAAAAGAGCCTGAACGTTGATTGCTTTGGTTGACTGCTTGAAGCAGTCTTGTAAATTGGTCATCAGAAAGGGTCGTCATTTTATCGTTTCGGCGAACAGGCGTTAAATCGAAGAGGTTTGTGTTTACCATTATGTTGGGCGCCAAATTATAACAAGGGGCAGCGGGGTTTGATTACTTACCGCTTGCTGTTAAGATACAAGGGGAGAATATGTTGCTTAGGTATCAATACCAATGAACGTAAGTCAATATGTCATGCGAAATGAAAAAGAGTGCGAAATAGGATTGCGTGCAATTGTTCATGCATATATGTATTTACAATAGTTGATGTATGTATATAGTATAATAGGTACAGTGGATAGTCAAAATATATATATAGTACGTAGGTGCGACAAACAAACCTATGTATTAAGATAAAAAAGTTTGTCTGGGTCAAAACTGAAGAAACATAGTTAACATACATAAGCGCATATATTACTGAGCGACCAGATTTCGCTGTTAAGATCAGCAAGTATATGCACTGATTTACATTCATATGTACAGATGCACCTGCTAGCGACCAGCCTACGCTGTTCAGCTAGACAAGGCAATTCACATTAGGGTGGAGTGAAAATTTATTTTTCATCAGACTGCATTCTAAAAGTAAAATTCTGGTGCCTTTTGGGCTTACGTCTGGCAAAATTTTGTCCAATTCGGATTAGAGTAACTGCCTCCGCATCGGTGAAAATACGAAAGTTCCCAATTTTGCAAAACACTACTTCATATAGGTACGTAAAAAATTTACATTTTCAATTTTTCGGTTTCAACTGTTGAATTATACATTAAACTATAGTAATAATAATAATAACAAGTCCCAACGGATTACCCACCATATCCCGCCCGACCGGCGCGGGGGCGCATCCGCATGATTGTTCTTTCGTGCCGAGTCTTTGAAAGGCTTTGGTTTGTTAATCGTCGAGATCTAAAACCGCTCAGCTACAGAGAAAACCTCATCAGCTAAGTAAGGTAGATAAATAGATGACACAATTAATAAATAGTTAGTTGACAGTGAATAGTTATTGTAAAGAATAAAGATAAGAATCAAAGGAGCAAATTGTTGCTATTTGTTTAGGATAGAAAGAATTGACTTTTTTTATGCTGCATAGTGAGTCTGAAATATCAAACGTACCAGAATGAGAGTTATAATCTTGACACAAACAACGAAAATGCTCATTTAATTCAAAATTAGTTCGGCACTGTTTCAAGATAAATGGTTTAAAATGTCTTGATGGACGAGAAGGTACATTGAAGTTCACTTCGCTCAAAAGAAACGGGCTTGTGATTGAACCATTTAGTAATTTAATCATGAAAACAATTACAAGCATTTCCCTCCGACTAGAAAGGCTGTGAAGATTAATCAGTTTTAAGCGACTCGATGGCAAATTATACAACGGATCCCAGTGAAGATCTCTTAAGGCAAATAGTAAAAATTATTTTTGAACTGATTCTAAGCGATCCACGTGGACCTGGTAACGTGGGTTCCAAATTATAGAACCGTATTCAAGTATCGGTCTGACTAATGTAGTAAATAGAGTTTTAGTTACATAAGGGTCGCTAAATTCTTTAGACCATCGTTTAACAAATCCTAGAACGCCTCTAGCTTTATTGACTGTTACGTTAATGTGGCAGTTAAAACTGAGTTTGTAGTCCATAGTAACCCCAAGGTCAACAAAATCATACATTTGCTCAAGACTATAACTGTTAATTGTATAGGAAGCTGGCTGTGAAATTCCTCTCGAAAAACTCATTTATTTACATTTCTTTAGATTAAGCGGCGTATAATTTAAATCGCACCAAGTAACTAGTATATTTAGATCTGATTGAAGCTTTCTGCTATTTTCGAATGATGCGAATGACATGAAAAGCTTTACATCGTCGGCATACATTAAGATTTTCGAAAATTCTATTACTGTAGAAATATCATTTATAAACAACAAGAACAGAATCGGGCCCAGATGGCTTCCATGAGGTACTCCTGAGGAGACATAAATAACATCGGATTCAAAATTTTTAAGCACTACTTTGAAACCCAACTGAACAGGTTAATGAATAAGTAAAGAGTGACACACTTTATCGAAAGCTTTGCTGAAATCAGTATAAATAACGTCGGTGTGCAGATTTTTTCTAAAGCCATTTGAGACATGATTTGTAAATTCAAGTAAGTTTGTAATGGTGGACTTTCCCTTACAGAACCCGTGTTGACAGTCAGAAATCAAGGTAGAGATAGGATTCGTAAGCTGATTGGTAACAATAGCTTCAAACACTTTTGGGATGCCAGAAAGCTTTGCTATGCCACGTTAGTTCTCTATAGAAGTCTTGCTTCCGCTTTTATGAAGCGGTAGAAGAAACGACTCTTTCCATGCTTTTGGAAAAACACCACACTTTAGTGACAGATTGAACAAATTGGTAGGGGGTTGGTAAATATTGTTAGCACACTTCTTCAAGAAGCATGTAGGAATCTTATCAGGACCGCATTTAAAAGATTCCTTCAAGATTTTCAGATAAATCAGAACATCATTGGCGCATATAGTTGGACAATTAATTAAATTGTTCCCATGTAGCTCATAGGGATAATTTAGAAAGTCAGAATTAGTGACTGCAGAATAGTTAGAATTGAAAAATTGCGCAAAGAAATTTGCGATATCTTGATTATCGCTAGATAAAATGTCTTTATATTTCATGGCTGAGGGAAATCCCACTACTTTTCGTTTAGAATTTACGAAATCATAAAATGACTTCGGATTGCGAATAATGTCTCTTTTTATTTTAGAGATATAGGCTTTATAGCACTTTTTATTCAAGTCGATGTACCTCTTACGTAGACTAGAATACAAAAAGTAGTGTTTGTTTAACCCCGATTTCTTAATTAACTTGAAAGAACGCGTTTTTCTATTTTTCAGCATCATAAGCTCTTTAGTAAACCAAGCTTGCGTTGGATGATCATATGTTATTTTACGTTTAGGAACAAACTTCTCAAATAAGTAGTAAATAGTTTGATTAAAATGTAAAACGTTTGAATCGATATCGCCACAAAGCTCAGGCCAAGTTAATTTAAAGAGTTCTCTATTTAATTTCTTATAGTTGGCTTTTGAGAAGTTAAAATCAAAGCTACTACTTGAGCAGCATTGTGTATATTGGCCATTACTTATTTCGTGAAATATTTCCATAGAAGGGTGGTAGACGTCTTCTGGTAAAGCCAACGGATCACAACGATTTACAGAAAATTTGTTTTTATCATCAACATAAATTAAATCTAAGATTTTGCCAAACTTGTTAGCGGTAACATTTATTTGACTAAGACAGAGATCAGAAATTCCTTCCAAAAAGTCATTGAAGCCAAGTTTGGATGGATGTGGAATAATGTTTCCATCAGATATGTTCCACGATATATGCGGTAGGTTGAAATCCCCTAAAACAATCATCGAGTCAGAAGCTTTAGTCAATAAGTTAACAGTTCTGAGCAGAGAGACATGCTGCATGTAGATTGAAAGATCGGATGCTGGAGGGATGTAGCAAACAGATAAGTACATGTACACGTTCTCTAGCTGGATGCGGATGCATTTAAAAGTCAATGGAATCCGTGTTAGGTACATTAACCTCCTCTGAAGGAATAGAGGAATGAACGGCAAGTAGAACACCACCTCCGACTCTGTTCAAGCGATCACGTCTATAAACTTGATATTCGTTACATAAAAACTCGGAACTGAAAACATGCGGTTTTAGCCAAGTTTCGGTAAAAGCAATTACGTTATAGTTACAATGGAAAGACTTCAAATACAGGTCATTTAATGTGGTATTTAAACCTCCGATAGAAGATATTCACGGACTTAGTACTTAGTTTTTTGATTCAACATTATTACGAGCGATTTTAGCTCCGTTTTCAACATTTCTATTCCCATAAACATTTTTTGTCTTTAACTCTTTAAGTAGCTTCAGTACTTTGGCCACTATGCCAAAAAACTTTAAAAAAATTTTTTGATTGGGGACTTACAATATAGCAGGGCTTATAAAGTCAAAGGCACATCTTACTGCTGTACTAGTACGCTTAAAATGTTCGTGATTAAATTTACTACAACATAGAAGGGCTAACTTTTTTTCGTCCATAGACTTTTTCTGATTTTAAAGGGACTAAATCTGCAATTTAAAAAAATCGTTATTTGTCAAAGTTTTTGAACGTTTTTTGCCATAGCGGCCAAACTACTGAAGATACTTATAGAGATAAAGGCAAAAAATGTTTATGGGAATTAGTATAATGTATAACTCAAGAGCTTAAATCGAAAAAATGAAAAATACAAACCTTTCACGTACCTACAAGGGCGGATCCAGGATTTTTTGGGGGGGGGGGGGCACGAACGCCCAACATGCAAAAAAATCAACAACTGAAATATGCTTATTTTATCTTCACAAGTACACGGATATTAAGAACTTACATCAAAGTCAAAATAATAAAAAACAGCATTTCTGCTTAGTAATAGCAGTTTTATTATATTCCATCCATGATTACATGTTTAATAAAGACAGTTTTCTTCTGTGTTTCCTGGTGAAAACGTCCAAAACTTCATCAGCCTCCATTTGTGCCGCAATATCTCCATGGATATGCATTAAAGCCAATCCATTCAAACGCTCGTCTGTCATGCTGTTTCGAAGATATGATTTTAATCGGCGTAAGGTAGAAAAAGATCGCTCGGCAGTGCTGGTTGTCACTGGAAACGTGCACAGCAATTGACAAAGGGTTCTAATATTTGGCAGCATCGTGGCTCGTTTGTAGGCATCTGCTGGAGTTTCTGGTATATTTTCAGTCATCTGTTGCCAAATTTTTAGCTCTCCCTTTAAAGCTAAAAAAACAAGGAAGATCTGCTTTATAAACTTCAGCACCTTGCAAAACATTATCTAAATCTTCGTCGTTAAAGTTATGCGACAGCAACTTTTGCAACTGTCCGAGGAGCGCTAGGGAACCTGGTAGACATTTCACTCAACATGAAGTCTAGAAATGGAATATAAACTGAAAGTCGGTAATATTCTTCAACTGATTCAGTCTGAATGTTTGATCGATTGATTTGACGACCGGTGGTTCTACGGACTGTGATTTCTGTACCAAGTTCATTTGCAATGGCCTCAGCCTGGTCGAACAGTTTTTTAAATGTGTCATTGCTAGATTCACGCTGCCTCTGCAAACTTGCTGTGGTCGTAGTAATAAGCTGAACTACAGAAAGTATGTCAATATCTTTGGCTTGAAGCGATCGAGATAAGGACAGGGTTATTCCTAAAATATCTGATAGGATCACCAAGCTTATTAGGAATTCTGACGAAGTTATGGATTGCAGCAAAGAAAATGGCAGTACAGAATTTGTTCTGCTCCTATATTGCTGATCAGCCATTTTTTGTAATATTGGAGGGAGACATGGCAACACGTCCATAAAGGTCAAAACCGCTTCATGCCTCTCAACCCATCTTGTCTCACACATTTTTTTTAACATATTTTGTTTGTCTTGTGGCAGATTAGATTGTATTTCTTCTCTAAGAAGATGTATTCGTTTGGCCGATTCACGGAAGAAAGTGGCAGTACTTGCTATAACACCTACTGCATTTCTTACACTGGGTACGGTGCAGGCTGAGCTAATAGCCAAGTTAAGCCGGTGGCTTGCGCAGTGGGTAAAAAAGGCTAAGGGCTGAACATTTAATATACGTGCCTGAACACCTTTTAGTTTGCTGCTCATGTTTGCTCCTCCATCATAAACTTGACCACGGCACATTTTAATGTCAAAGTCATGCTTTTCTAATGCATTCAAAATAGTTTGTGCAATGCTTTCACCAGTGGCTTCGACAACTTCAATGAACATAAGAAAATCTTCCTTTATTTCGATTTCATCCACATCGAAATAGCGAATACTAATTGATAACTGTTCACAAACGGAAACATCTGTGGTCTCATCAGCCATAATGGTAAAATATTTGGATTTTTTAATTTTGGTCACTATTTTATTGCTGATCAACTCGCCACAGCATTCAATTAAATCATTTTGTGTTGACTTACTTATATACGAAGTATTTTTAGCGCTATGTCTTATATGTTCCTTAAGTATTTCATCCCCAGCATCGATTCGAAATTTGAGCAAAGCCCTAAAGTTTCCTTCCCCATGTTTAGAAGAGCTTTGCAAGTCGAATTCGCCGTCATCTCTGTGACCTCTCAAAGGCATGTTTTGCCTACCACAAAATATCACTGTCTTTATAATGGGAATCAGTTTTTTACGATTATTTTCGATTATTTCCCTTTCCTGGGATCTCATTTGGTCAACTATATCTAACGATTTTCCCTCCATCACCATCAAACAATTTTGGGATGCTACCATGTTCGCTTTGTGGTAATTCGCGTTCTCATGGTGTGCGATCGTCTCAATTGCCTTTTTATATTTTACTAGTGGTTCCGAGACCAGTCTTCCCAGCTTCACATCATTTGTACCCGCTTCACGTCGACCAAAGAGCACACACACTTTGCATAATCCGCCGCCAGCAATTTTACTATATGCTAGCCATTCATGGTCCCTTAACCAGCTTTTTTGAAAAGACCGGTTCTTTTTTCCCTCTCTCTTCAGTGGAAACTTAAATTCTGCAGTAGGTTGCCAGGTATACTTCAACCACTGGTACCGTTCCTCATCAGAAAGCCCGCCTTGCCTGCCGAGTAGAGAACCTAAAATCATAAATAGATTAGACAATGCAGCAAAATTGTACGTAATTTATAAAAAGGAGAGAAAGGTAAATCTTGGCATATAGTACAATGGTGCATTTCAACCTAAAATAACATGTGATAACGGTAATCTGTGCCGATTTTTAGTTAAAGTTTTATCTAACGGCTTATACTAAGTTCGCAAAAAAGTCCATTAAGGCTTCAAAAACACATTATTTTAATATCGTGTTCATTAGACTCGGCCAAACAAAAAAAATAATTTGGGTGTGGTTGCTGAGTGACCTTGCGCAATCCCGACTCTTGCGTCCTCTTTCGTACACTATGGGCAACGTGGGCTTCCTAGGCTCGAGGCAGAAAGAGAGGGAGCCCCGGTGTGGCCACTCTGACGTATTTGGTTTAAGGGCTCACCGAGGTCTTTTTCGCAGCGTCTGTACACCAGGAGGTGCGGTTGCAAGCGGGCGTCTGTTCAAAACCCCGAAAAAGGGTTGTGCGCTGGGTTTGGGACCAGCCACGTAAAAACCAACACCAATGAAACCAAAACCCCTTTCCGGGGAAGGATCCGCTACCCGACTGGTTGATGTCCTCACGAACGCAAAGGCTGACATCACCGCCCTGCAGGAAATACGATGGACGGGACAAGGAAAGACGACCATCGAACCTTATGACGTATACTACAGTGGCCAGACACACAGCAAATAGCGTGGTGTAAGACTACTAGCGTTCACCCCTGTGGACGAGCATCTCGCTGCGATCCGCATCAAGGCGAGGTTTTTCAACAAACATTTATCTGCGCCTATGCGCCGACCCTAGCTCCACCTAATCATGTATAGCTCAGGAATAAATTGAGCAATTCCAAAACCATTAATAACTTTTGTAATAATCCATCGATTTTCTTGGATGAAAGCTCATTTGTTTTGTAATAAAACAGAGCTTACAGAGAAAGAAAAATATCTGGAACAAAATTAAAAGTTTTCGATATCCTTTCCTGCAAAATACACATTTTTTACATTTTTCAAAAAAGGTAAAAATCCGTGTTGATTGCTCATTATCTTCGAGCCACAGGGACTAGCGAAAAGTTTTGTATGCATGGCTTACAGAAAATTTTATTAGCTTTTAAAATTTTCAAACCGTTTTGGAATTTCTCAATTTGTTCTTTAAAAATGCTTAAAGTAGGAACATAAGAATTGGTATAAAGTTATAGGATGATAGCACCATTCTCACCCATAAAACTCGTGGTTAACCAAAAAGGGGCGTGGTTCCTCCCATACAATCCAACTTTTAACTAAACAAAATTTCTAAACCCACAAGGATTACACTACTCACCCCTATCCCGTTCCTGTAGTGCGTTGCTCGTTGAGGCTGTTGCCACTGATGTGCTCGCCGGCTCCGCGGAATGTAATTGGACACCGCTCACTTTATCAGGAAGTACATCATTACACCTTTGCTTCTTCGGATGGAAGAACGCGCTTAAGTTTTGTTGTCTTTCTCTGGTACTCATTTTTTTTAACAAAATCACTTAAACACGATAGCACTAACAATAATCACTTTTCACAACTTTTCATGGACTATTTGACCAATCGAATAATTAATCACTTTTGTTAACTTGTAGCGCAATAAAATAAGAAAATAAAGCACTCCTGCGGCACAAAGGTAGTAGGCGTTGCGGTACAAATTCATATGAATTTTTATGCATCGCACTATGGGAATTCTTAATAAAACTTGTCTCAAAAATAAATTTTTTGCAAATCACAAGAGTAGATTTATGTAAAGCATTATGCATGGTGCCAAAAAATTGTCGTTTGGAATTTTTTTTTCAGTAGAGTGTTATAGCTATTGCTATGAATATTTGCTCAAACGATTTCGCGATGATCAACCCCTCGGAAATAGGCGTGGCAGTAACCCTTTTTATGCTTTACAAAATGGGAGATATGTAACTAAAATTAAGGTTAATAAATGAGTCGAAATACCTATATATGTATGAAAGGTTGGGAGTAAAAGTAAAAAATATGTTTAATGCAAGTGAAGCAAACCTTATAAAATGTTTGATACAATCACATAAATAAAGATTATACAGTAAAAGTCAGGCTAATCGTTTTTTCATTAAAAGCAAGAGATATGTTTTATTTTTCCAACCATATTTCCGACTTTAAATGAAAAAAGCAATTTGTCTGACTTTTACTGTAGATACAATATTTTTTTACACTTTTACTTTAAATATACGTTTTTCATTTAACTACCCAGCCTTTCATATGTATATGTCTACATATAAGGAACCTTATAAAGTAGTGTTATTCATAGTAAACTACAGAAATCCAAAAAAAAAAATTAATTTTGCAAAAAACTTCACAACTAAACTTTGACAACTCGTTTTTGACCATTTGCCAAAATTATGCTGCGTTTTACGCTCGAAAAACTTTGTATGAAAATGGATTCTAAAAAGTTCCCTAAAAATTTGACTTTGAGGCAAGTTAATAATCATAATAATAATTGAGGCAAGTTTTTCCAAAATGTCCCATCGTGCGGAGGTCGCGTAGACTCGTATTTGAAATTTTAACAGCATTGCAAAAAATAGTTGTAATTTAAAACCTTAAGGGTTCTTGTGGGCAAACTTAGCAAACCTCATACACAAACCGTTGTTGTTTCAGTCAGATGTCGCATGAGCCGTTAACAAATATTGCCAATACCCACAAAAAATTCGTATAAGGGATTATAAGGAATAAGGTATACGGCTGCATCACATTATAATAAGTTTATCATAGTTCCTCTATGGCCTTACAACAATTCTTATAATAAGTTCATTATATTCACTTTTCTTTTTATAATATTGCCTAACTTACATGTTCTATCAGGCCTTATGCGTAAGGTTGTCTCACAGAGAGAGATTCTTTTAATTAATCTTCATTTAAGACTTACTTAATGACATAAGTAAAGAAAAAAATGTATATTATAAGTAATTTTGCATACAACGGAATTCGTTACAAATTTAAGGCTTTAGATATATTACGTTCGAGTTTATTGACAACAACAATATGAATTAACAAAAAAATCCCCTTTTAAATGGAGTTTATGGCCTAAATTGAACGTAGCCTAACCCTCTTATACATATATATACATATATATTATATAGTATACATATATATTTTAATAAGCTGTTATAATTCAAAATTTGTATGAAAATGACATTGTAAAAAGCTTTATAAACCTATTTCATTTTTGATGAATAGGGTTAAATTATGTAAGCCGTATAATCAAGCGATGTAAGGTTTCTAACTAAAAGAAATGAAATTTTTGGTGGGTACCTACACATGCACCAAGGCATCCACACAGTATAAACCAAACGAATAATCAAAATATGTAGTTTGATGTTTGCGTTACACAGAGTTTTATATATATCTGAACCAATATGCAATAGATTTCGAACATTCAGTGATTCTTCATCTATTTAATGGAAATTCCATACCTAGTGTACAAAAATACCGTCTGGGGTGCACGATTCCAAAAATGTTGCTAAATTCAATTATTTGTAGTCTTTTTCGACTAAAAATGCTCTGTGCCCCACCCCTAAATCCGCCCTTGCGTACCTATATGAAAAACATTGGGAATTTTCATATTTTCGCGCATATCTCGGAAACTATATCAGCCACAGAAAAATGGATATTTCGGAATCAGGAGACGATTTAACATTAGGAAATTGTATCTTCATTCTTGGAGAGATTTCTGTTGTCGAGTAGTGTTATATTTCTATATATAAAAATGGAGCCTATTTTCCTTGCTGACGCTACAACTCCAGAACGGCAGCACCGAATTAAACGAAATTTTGCACGTAGTTTTTGATTGAGCTCGACATGGTTTATGGCCAAAAAAAGTATAAGAAACCGGGAAGGTTTTGGAGATATTCCACAAAATGTGGACCAGGGGTGACTCCAGAGAGTGTTTTTACGATATGGGTATCAAATGAAAGGTATTGATGAGTGTTCTAACATGGAGTGGTTTTGAGTCCCATACGGGGTCCCGTTTCCGATATATTGACCCACATGTGGACCACGGGTGACTCCAGAAAGTGTTTGTACGATATGGGTATCAAATGAAAGGTGTTGACGAGCGCTTGAACATGGTGTAGTTATTAGTCCCATATAAGACCCCGTATTCGAGGTATTTTCCAAAATATGGACCAGGTGTGACCCCAGACGGGTTTTCTACAATATGGGTATCAAATAAAAGGTATTGATGAGTATTTAAAAAGGAGGTGGTTTTCAATATCCTATGCGACCCGTTTTCCGAGATATCTAACAAAATGAGGACCAGGGGTGACCTTAGAAGGTGTTTATACGATATGGGTGTCGAATAAAAGGTGCTGATGAGTGTGGACCAGGGGTGACTCCAGAGAGTGTTTTTACGATATGGGTATCAAATGAAAGGTATTGATGAGTGTTCTAACATGGAGTGGTTTTGAGTCCCATACGGGGTCCCGTTTCCGATATATTGACCCACATGTGGACCAGGGGTGACTCCAGAAAGTGTTTGTACGATATGGGTATCAAATGAAAGGTGTTGACGAGCGCTTGAACATGGTGTAGTTATTAGTCCCATATAAGACCCCGTATTCGAGGTATTTTCCAAAATATGGACCAGGTGTGACCCCAGACGGGTTTTCTACAATATGGGTATCAAATAAAAGGTATTGATGAGTATTTAAAAAGGAGGTGGTTTTCAATATCCTATGCGACCCGTTTTCCGAGATATCTAACAAAATGTGGACCAGGGGTGACCTTAGAAGGTGTTTATACGATATGGGTGTCGAATAAAAGGTGTTGATGAGTGTTTAAAAAAGAGGTGATTTTCAGGACCCTATGCTACCCCGCTTACGAGATATCCAAAAATAAGGACCAGGGGTGAACCTGGTATAATATAAAAATAAGTCGGAAAGCAGGAAAATAATGGAAGTCATTTTTCACATACATCGCCATTAATTTCATGTAACATTTTTTCTTATGCGCACGTTCTTTCAAACGCAAAATTAAAACCGGTATTGTGTTCACTGTGAAATTGAATTTGAAGTTTCCCAACAGATCAATTGGAAACCATCAAAACAATCATGCGTATTGTGCAAGTTAACACAGCAGTAGAGGTATACCAGCATTAAGTGTAAATATTGTATGTATGCCTGTGTGTTATCCCAATAACAGCAACTGCTGCTATGATAATCCAACACTTTGCTTAAATACTTTTCTCCACGCCGACGCTTCGAGTTAGCCGAAGTAAAATCGCGCGCCCGATGTAGGTACCTGAAAGGTTCGTCGCTAAAAAAGTACTTAAGCATGCATAGTTTCAAGGTCAGACACGCAGTGTCATCAGTGAATAGTGATGTAATAAAAGTGAAGAAAAATTATTTAATAAAGTGTTGAATTATCACAGCAGCAGTTAATTGATTAGTGAGGGCGGTCAGTAACCACAGTACAACCGTAAGTACATACATCTAAATTTGTATGCCAATAAAATGCAATGTCTGCTTACAACAACCACAGCTGACTATTTATGTAGGTTTGCCTGTTTATTATTGGGATAACACACAGGCATACATACAATTAGGGAGTTCACAAGGTGTACTATTTGCTACTATTTGTCATATTTTCTTAATCGTGCTATTGAATTAATATAGGTGTAAACATGTTGTTATTGTTCTACATGTAAAATTTTCTTATCTCAATACAACTCTGAAGGCTGTGTTTATTGCGCTATTTGTGTGTGCTATATGATCAGCTGATTTTGTTTACTATAAATTTTGCATTCCTTGCGAAAAAATGAAGTTGGAGCCAAGACTTAAAAAGAATTAAATCAAAATAATAAAGTATGTGGCTTCGAATTAAAAGCAGATATTTTTAAATTGCTTTTCTTTCAGGGAAAAGGTAAACGCATTCGCTGCAACCCAACTCGGAGATGGACAGTAGAAGAGGAGAAGTCGCTGATAGACTTTCTTTTAGAAAATCGGCACCTAGAGGTTTGTGTTGTTTGTAGAAAAGCAAATTAAAAATATGTTGAAACATACATATTTACATACGAACATGCCTCATTTTATAGAAGCCGACCGCTCAAGTGTATTACAAACGGTTTAGCCAGGAGAAGAACGTCGCAATAGAGTGGAAGCTGGTGCGTGCAAAAGCGCGCAACTTGAGGGCGAGCTGCAATAAAGCAAAAGCATGGGAGGGGTCGACGGGAGCAGGGAGCACTAACGGCGACACAATGAAAGGTAGGTTCCTAAAGTGCCTTTCAATACCCATATATTTCAATAATCAACATTTTGTTTGCAAGGAACTTTGCTTAAAATGTGCACCTTTTTCTTTGAAATGGATGACATTTTTGGAAGTCGTATTTGTGAGACTTCTGTAATAGTCGACACAATGGCAGCACTAATTGAAGAGGATCAACAAGGGGATGTTGAATCGGAATTGGAAATTCAGGTCACAGAAAGCACGCACATGAGCTCGAGCACTTCTAGTATGACACCAACAACGTACATTCATAGTCCGGTGGACACACCGAGTGTAACACAAACAACGCCTTCTCAGAGTCATGTAAGCACATCGGGTATTGCACAAACAACAGCTTCTCAAAGTCCGGGGTGTACGTCGAGTCCGACGGCGAGTACAATCTCTAAAGGTATATACAGCCGGACAGCAGCCTCGGACATTATTAAAGTGCAAGCTGAAGCAATGTCATTCAAAAGGCAGAAATTGGAGGCGGACACGGTAGCAAGAGATAAGGAGTTGGCCATACGGGAAAACGAATTCATCCTTAAACTAGTAAGGAAGTCTAAGTTCGGGTGTAACCGAACATTAAATACCTAGTAGTGATCTGTTGCGTTATCCCAATTAACTCAGGTCTATTTTAATACCTGAAAAGGTGGTATAAAACAACTGATTGTTTTCGATTAAAAACACTTCTGTTGTAAGTGGTAAATTAAATTATCACTAAATAACAAAATATAAATAGTTTTGCATGGGGCTTATGAAAGGTATGAAAATAAAAAAAATTAATAAAAAAAAGGCAATAGGGAGTTAACTACTTTCCCGTAAATCTGCTTGTTTGTCATTCGATTTGCATAATTTTTGGCAGGAGTATACTACATACTATTGGGAAGCATCTCACTAACTTTCATTGAAATACCTTCTTGAAATTTCAAGCAATCGCTTTTGAAAATAACAGACCTTTTTTGCTGAAAAGTGGGCGGCGCCACGCCTACTTCAACAAAATCCACAAAATTTGTTTGCAGTTTAGTTTTTCTTAAAAAGCTTATTAAGTGTGTAAACTCTTATATATATAACTTATACAGTTATGGAAATATCGCGATTTTAATTTTACGAAGAAATTTTTCAGAGCTGTGTTCAAAAAGTGGGCGTGTCCGTTCACCGATTTTGTTTATTTTTACAGCAAAGAGTTAGATTTATATGTTGAACACTTTCTCTAAATTTCAATAAGTCAATTTTTACCGGAGTTATGGCATGGAAAGTTTCATGGAATAATCCCCCATAAAGGGGCGGGGCCACGCCCATTTTCCAAAAATTTTGTGTTTTCGACTTTCTTTGCCCACGAACACTTTAGAGGTGAAATAGAAATGATATACAGCTAGTTTAAGCAAAGTTATAGCATATTCAATATATCTATGATCCTTTTCAAAATCTTTCGTATAAAATTGGGCGTGGACCTAACCCGATTTCGATAATTTTTTTTCGAAATATTGCCTGTATTAATATAAATATGTGTGCTGAATTTTATTTTTCTATCTTGAGCGGTTTTTGATTTATGATTAATAATATTTCCAAATTTGACTTAATCAAAAGTGGGCGGTACCACGCCCCATTTTAAAAATTTCTTCAAAAATGTATTTTTTGCCTTAACGCTAAAGTGCACACCAAATGTTATCCTTATAGGTGTATTATGTACTGAATAATCACTCTTTTTGTATTTTCGAAAATATTATATATATTGAAAGTGGGCGTGGCTTTTAACCGATTTTGCCTATTTTCAATAGCGCTCCGAGATAAGTGAAAAGGAACCTGCATACTAAATTTCATTGAGATATCTCAAGATTTACTCAAGTTATCGTGTTCACAGACGGACGGACGGACGGACGGACAGACGGACGGACGGACATGGCTCAATCAATTTCTCTTTTCCTCCTGAACATTTTGATATATATAAGTCAATATCTATCTCGATTCGTTTATGCCGTTACATACTACCGTTAGGCCAATGAAGTTAATATACCTTGTGTGCGAAGCACTACTAGGTATAAAAAAGGCAGTAGGGTGTTAACTACTTGCCCGTAAATCTTGCTTGTTTGTTATTCGATTTGCGTAATTTTTGGCAGGAGTATACTACATACTATTGGGAAGCATCTCACAAAATTTCATTGAAATACATTCTTGAAATTCCAACCAATCGCTTTTGAAAATAGCAGAGCTTTTATGCTAAAAAGTGGGAGGCGCCACGCCTACTTCACCAAAATCCACAAAATTTTTTTACAGTTTAGTTTTGTTTAAAAAGGTTAATATGTGTGTAAAATCTTATTTATATAACTTATACAATTATGGAAATATCGCGATTTTAATTTTACGAAGAAATATTTTAGAACTATATTCAAAAAGTGGGCGTGTCCGTTCACCGATTTTGTTTATTTTTTCAGCAAAGAGTTAGCTTTATCTGTTGAACACTTTCTTCAAATATCGTTTTAATAAATCAATTTTTACCGGAGTTATGGCATGGAAAGTTTTGTGGAATAATCCCCCATAAAGGGGCGGGGCCACGCCCATTTTCCAAAAATTTTGTGCTTTCGACTTTCTTTGCCCACGAACACTTTAGAGGTGAAATAGAAATTATATACAGCTAGTTTAAGCAAAGTTATAGCATATTCAATATATCCATGATCCTTTTCAAAATCTTTCGTATAAAATTGGGCGTGGACCTAATCCGATTTCGCTAATTTTTTTTCGAAATATTGCCTGTATTTATATAAATATGTGTGCTGAATTTTATTTTGCTATCTTGAGCGGTTTTTGATTTATGATTAATAATATTTCCAAATTTGACTTAATCAAAAGTGGGCGGTGCCACGCCCTTTTTTAAAAATTTCTTCACAAATTTATTTTTTGCTTTAACGGTAAGGTACACACCAAATTTTATCCTTATAGGTGTATTATGTACTGAATAATCACTCTTTTTGTATTTTCGAAAATATTATATATATAGAAAGTGGGCGTGGCTTTTAACCGATTTTGCCTATTTTCAATACCGTTCAGAGATATGTAAAAAGGAACCTGCATACAAAGTTTCATTGAGATATCTCAAGATTTACTCAAGTTATCGTGTTCACAGACGGACGGACGGACGGACGGACATGGCTCAATCAATTTCTCTTCTCCTCCTGAACATTTTGATATATATAAGTCAATATCTATCTCGATTCGTTTATTCCGTTACATACTACCGTTAGGCCAATGAAGTTAATATACCTTGTGTGCGAAGCACTACTAGGTATAAAAAGGCAGTAGGGTGTTAACTACTTGCCCGTAAATCTTGCTTGTTTGTTATTCGATTTGCGTAATTTTTGGCAGGAGTATACTACATACTATTGGGAAGCATCTCACAAAATTTCATTGAAATACATTCTTGAAATTCCAACCAATCGCTTTTGAAAATAGCAGAGCTTTTATGCTAAAAAGTGGGAGGCGCCACGCCTACTTCACCAAAATCCACAAAATTTTTTTACAGTTTAGTTTTGTTTAAAAAGGTTAATATGTGTGTAAAATCTTATTTATATAACTTATACAATTATGGAAATATCGCGATTTTAATTTTACGAAGAAATATTTTAGAACTATATTCAAAAAGTGGGCGTGTCCGTTCACCGATTTTGTTTATTTTTTCAGCAAAGAGTTAGCTTTATATGTTGAACACTTTCTTCAAATATCGTTTTAATAAATCAATTTTTACCGGAGTTATGGCATGGAAAGTTTTGTGGAATAATCCCCCATAAAGGGGCGGGGCCACGCCCATTTTCCAAAAATTTTGTGCTTTCGACTTTCTTTGCCCACGAACACTTTAGAGGTGAAATAGAAATGATATACAGCTAGTTTAAGCAAAGTTATAGCATATTCAATATATCCATGATCCTTTCGCTAATTTTTTTTCGAAATATTGCCTGTATTTATATAAATATGTGTGCTGAATTTTATTTTGCTATCTTGAGCGGTTTTTGATTTATGATTAATAATATTTCCAAATTTGACTTAATCAAAAGTGGGCGGTGCCACGCCCTTTTTTAAAAATTTCTTCACAAATTTATTTTTTGCTTTAACGGTAAGGTACACACCAAATTTTATCCTTATAGGTGTATTATGTACTGAATAATCACTCTTTTTGTATTTTCGAAAATATTATATATATAGAAAGTGGGCGTGGCTTTTAACCGATTTTGCCTATTTTCAATACCGTTCAGAGATATGTAAAAAGGAACCTGCATACAAAGTTTCATTGAGATATCTCAAGATTTACTCAAGTTATCGTGTTCACAGACGGACGGACGGACGGACGGACGGACATGGCTCAATCAATTTCTCTTCTCCTCCTGAACATTTTGATATATATAAGTCAATATCTATCTCGATTCGTTTATGCCGTTACATACTACCGTTAGGCCAATGAAGTTAATATACCTTGTGTGCGAAGCACTACTAGGTATAAAAAGGCAGTAGAGTGTTAACTACTTGCCCGTAAATCTTGCTTGTTTGTTATTCGATTTGCGTAATTTTTGGCAGGAGTATACTACATACTATTGGGAAGTATCTCACAAAATTTCATTGAAATACATTCTTCAAATTCCAAGCAATCGCTTTTGAAAATAGCAGAGCTTTTATGCTAAAAAGTGGGCGGCGCCACGCCTACTTCACCAAAATCCACAAAATTTGTATACAGTTTAGTTTTGGTTAAAAAGCTTATTATGTGTGTAAAATCTTATTTAAATAACTTATACAATTATGGAAATATCGCGATTTTAATTTTACGAAGAAATTTTTTAGAACTGTGTTCAAAAAGTGGGCATGTCCGTTCACCGATTTTGTTTATTTTTACAGCAAAGAGTTAGCTTTATATGTTGAACACTTTCTCTAAATATCGTTCCAATAAGTCAATTTTTACCGGAGTTATGGCATGTAAAGTTTTGTGGAATAATCCCCCATAAAGGGGCGGGGCCACTCCCATTTTCCAAAAATTTTGTGCTTTCGACTTTCTTTGCCCACGAACACTTCAGAGGTGAAATAGAAATGATATACAGCTAGTTTAAGCAAAGTTATAGCATATACAATATATCTATGATCCTTTTCAAAATCTTTCGTATAAAATTGGGCGTGGACCTAACCCGATTTCAATAATTTTTTTTCGAAATATTGCTTGTATTAATATAAATATGTGTGCTGAATTTTGTTTTGCTAACTTGAGCGGTTTTTGATTTATGATAAATAATATTTCCAAACTTGACTATATCAAAAGTGGGCGGTACCACGCCCCTTTTTAAAATTTTTTTCAAAAATGTATTTGTTGCCTTAACGCTAAAGTGCATACCAAATATTATCCTTATAGGTGTATTATGTACTGAATAATCACTCTTTTTGTATTTTCGAAAATATTATATATATAGAAAGAGGGCGTGGCTTTTAACCGATTTTGCCTATTTTCAATAGCGCTCGGAGATAAGTGAAAAGGAACCTACATACCAAATTTCATTGAGATATCTCAAGATTTACTCAAGTTATCGTGTTCACAGACGGACGGACGGACGGACGGACGGACGGACGGACATGGCTCAATCAATTTCTCTTTTCCTCCTGAACATTTTGATATATATAAGTCAATATCTATCTCGATTCGTTTATGCCGTTACATACTACCGTTAGGCCAATGAAGTTAATATACCTTGTGTGCGAAGCACTACTAGGTATAACAAAAGGAGTTTGTTCTGAAGGAAATGCAGGCACAAAATGAAACTTAAGTATAAGCAGACATGATGTACTTAATTGCATTTTATGGATTTCTTTTCATTAATAAATATGCACATACGCTTCTGGCAAGCAAACAGATGACAATTAGATGTTGCGATTTGTTGAGGAATTGGATAAGGGAACTGGGTGGAAAATGAAAGGTCAGGAATTTGGGGAGGTACAGCTACGGTCCAAATAATAGCAGTGAAATTAGATTTGATATCGTTCGATGAAATAAGAAGAAGCTGTGTTTTTAATAATTTTCATTTTTAGATTAGGGATAGGTATAGTCACAGGATTATGGAGATCGAAATCTGCGGGGTCAGCGAGTATAATAGAAAATACTTTTATTGACACGTTTGAGCATTTTTGTAATTACATTAAAAATTGTGCTGATTTTGAATAAAGTTCAACATATCACTCCTTAGGTTCATTGATCGTGTTATATTGACAGTAGGCTCTAAGTTGATCTCTTCGTACTCGTTGTTGAAACTTATGAAAATGTTGTGTAAAATCAGGCAGACCATAATCCAATCATTGCAATCTCTCTTGTTTTCTATCGTATGTAGTCTGAACTTGAGTTCTTTAAGGCTAGGGAACTTCTCTTTTACAGCACCAAAACAATTTTCAATACGCACGCGATATTTTGAAAAGTATTTGTTGAACTGTTCTCTTTCCTCTCTAGTGTGTTCTGTACTATTTTGACGGAATGGGGTCTTTTAGAAATGGTTTCAGTGGATAGGCACTGTCCCCAGCAATCCATTGCGATGTCGACAAAAACCTATTTGGATATTTCGAGAGCAAAGAGTCGGAAAACATTTTTGCATCGTGCACACTACCGGAGTAACCCAGTGTAGATTGCCTTATGCGTAATCGATAATCACAAATGACTTGAATTTTGATTGAATATTGGCGCTTGCGGGAAAAAAAGATCTCATGATGCCTTACAGGTGCTTCGGCCAATTTAATTTCGGACCCGTCAATGTATCCCACACAACCAGGCATTTCTTTTTCTGTTGCTGCAATCAAATTCCACCGCTCTCTTTCATCTGGCCAATATAAAAATCGTTCTCTTAAATTGAGTATAGCTTGAAACACTCGCCTAGTAATGATTTGAATAGTGCCGCCATCTCCAACACCAAACAAAGATGCCACTTTACGAATCGAAAGTCCTTCACCTGAAGATCCCAGCCTATAGAGTACGATCTTAAGCTGTGTTTCAATCGGAAGTTGCTTGGTGTTATTATCACTCCGAAATATATCATCATCTTTCACCAAGTTGAAAAGGTGGTCGAACTCCATTTGGCTTACGCGCCGCATTTGGCAAAATCTGCTTTCGTCGAAATGCTCCAATACATTCAGCTCCCATTGGTTTGACTTCGGGACCCCTAAATGAACACCTCGACGACTATTGAGCAATAGTAGAACGTTTAGCCTGAATCTTTCATCCATATCTTCCTGCTCATATTCGTCACCTATAATCAACACGTAAGAAAAAGCAAGATGGACCTGTTGGACTACTTACTCTCATCCATCATGATGGCGTCCTGAATATGATTTTGGCAAATTGCATCTAATAGTTTACTTTTTTCGCTTCTCCTAGGCATTTTTGTGTTTAGTTTTATTTTGTGTTACTTTCTTTTTAATTATTGATCAGCTGTTCGATTGAGCGAATAGTGCATGAAATAGTGCAGGACGCTCACACGTTCCACTATTCAACTGTGCTATTTCGATAGGAAAAATATGAAATATAATCGATAAAACACTTTGTGAACTCCCTAAATATTTACACTTAATTTTGATGTACCTCTACTGCTGTATTAACTTGCAGTCCCAAAGGGGAAAACCAACCAAAGAGATCAAAAATTGTCGTATTTTACGAAAAGATCAAAAATTGTCGTACTAAACAAAAATATCAAAAATTATATTTCTTTGGAAATGGAATAAAAAAACTTGCAAATTTTTAGTCAAAAAGCTCATGCGTATTGCGCAAGTTAACACAGCAGCAGAGGTATACCAACTTTAAGTGTAAATATTGTATGTATGCCAAAGTGGAAAAACCAACTAAAGAGATAAAAAATTGTCGTACTTTACAAAAAGATCAAAAATTGTCGTATTAAACAAAAAGATCAAAAATTATATTTCTTTGGAAATGGAATAAAAAAACTTGCAAATTTTTAGTCAAAAAGCTCATGCGTATTGTGCAAGTTAACACAGCAGTAGAGGTATACCAGCATTAAGTGTAAATATTGTATGTATGCCTGTGTGTTATCAGAATAACAGCAACTGCTGCTGTGATAATCCAACACTTTGCTTAAATACTTTTCTCCACGCCGACGCTTCGAGTTAGCCGAAGTAAAATCGCGCGCTCGGTGTACCTGAAAGGTTCGCCGCATAGCATGCATAGTTTCAAGGTCAGACACGCAGTGTAAGCAGTGTATAGTGATTTAATAAAAGTGAAGAACAATTATTTAATAAAAGTGTTGGATTATCATAGCAGCAGTTAATTGATTAGTGAGGGCGGTCAGTAACCACAGTACAAACGTAAGTACATACATCTAAATTTGTATGCCAATAAAATACAATGTCTGCTTACAACAACCACTGCTGACTATTTATGTAGGTTTGCCTGTTTATTATTGGGATAACACACAGGCATACATACAATATTTACACTTAATGCTGCTTTCCAATTGATCTGTTGGGAAACTTCAAATTAAATTTCACAGTGAACACAATACCGGTTTTAATTTTGCGTTTGAAAGAACGTGCGCATAAGAAAAAATGTCACATAAAATTAATGGCGATGTATGTGAAAAATGACTTCCATTATTTTCCTGCTTTGCGACTTATTTTTATATTATACCAGGGTCACCCCTGGTCCTCATTTTTGGATATCTCGTAAGCGGGGTAGCATAGGGTCCTGAAAATCACCTCTTTTTTAAACACTCATCAACACCTTTTATTCGACACCCATATCGTATAAACACCTTCTAAGGTCACCCCTGGTCCACATTTTGGTAGATATCTCGGAAACGGGACCCCATATGGGACTCAAAACCACTCCATGTTAGAACACTCATCAATACCTCTCATTTGATACCCATATCGTACTAACACTTTCTGGAGTCACCCCTGGTCCACATTTGGGTCAATATCTCGGAAACGGGAGCCTATATGAGACTCAAAACTACTCCATGTTAGAACACTCATCAATACCTTTCATTTGATACCCATATCGTACAAACACTTTCTGGAGTCACCCCTGGTCCACATTTTGTGGAATATCTCCAAAACTTTCCCGGTTTCTTATACTTTTTTTGGCCATAAACCATGTAGGGCTCAATCAAAAACTACGTGCAAAATTTCGTTTAATTCGGTCCTGCCGTTCTGGAGTTATAGCGTCAGCAAGGAAAATATCGTTGGCTTAATATAGAAAAGGCGTATCTACATTTTTTTCGAAATCGCGTTTTTAATGTATTCTGGTAGACCACTGTCAAATACACCTCCCCTTAAAAAATTAGTGAGCTATGATCGCAAATAACGGATTTATAGTCAATTAAAAAGCCCTAACTCATTCGAAGTTTTTTTTTAAGAAAAAAGCCTTAAGTCATTTAAAGTTGAATTTAAAATAGACACTAAAGGCTGGTTTTCATTAGGTCAAAATATGACATCAAATGGTGGCATACTAATGAAAACGGCTGGCATATGGAGTCAATTGCGTTTGCAGTCAGTTTTGACGACTCGTTGTCATATAAAATGACATGCATGTGAAAACTGTCAAATTCCAGTATGACAGCGCAGTTTGCAACGATTGACACGATTGCCAACATGTTGGCAAATCTATTTCATTTGACTCAATTCGTTTGTGGAGTCGGGTTCGCACCCCAAATTTTGTGAAAAAATTTTTTTTTTCCTTTTTTATATTATTTTTTATATTTTTTCCATTTTATATTATTGTTTTCTTTTTTAATTCTGTAATATTACCATTTTGTGGTCGGCTACGTTATATTCATATCTCAAATTTGTATGTTTTTGTGTCGGGGACAAAACAAAAAAGTGAAAATATATAAAAAAAATAATACTTGCAATTAAAAAACAAATAAAAGTTAATAAAAAGTTAAAAAAAATTTAACAAAAGTTGGGGTGGGAACTCGCTTCCCTACAATTGATAGTGGAGTAGATTGTCAAACAACTGACTGGGCAATTGTAGTGAAAACGGGATGTCAATCGCTTGACACCACAATTTGACGTCAGTCTTTAACGCGCTCTGCTTTATCGACTTCATGTCAGTTTTTAAGTCGTAATGAAAACACATTTGACACCATATCGCCATAGTGTCAGTTAAGTCAGTTTTTGTGGTCAGTCATTTTGACCTAATGAAAACCAGCCTTAAGCTGTTCATTAAGAAAACAAAATTTTTCGCCAGACGGAATATGATGCGTTATACTGTAAAAATAAGCTGTGCAAAATTTCACTCTAATTGGAACTCGCTCGTTGCATTTGAAAATAATAAAACCATATGCACTCAGGGTGCATCAGTAGCCCGTTTCTGTATCCCATCGATACGATTTTTAACGCAAAGTGCAACCCTGTTATGTAGTTATCGCTGAGAAGTGTTTCTATAAGCGTGGTAGATATGTATTTTCGTTACGGCGATCGATAAACTTAACGCAGCCTATAGTGGCAGTGATAACAAGCGTAGAATCCAAAATAATTGCATTGTGTGCAAATTTTTAATGTTATTAATATTTACTCAAAGTTAGTTCTTAGAAAAATATAAAAACAAAAAAAAATATTTAAAAAAAAGATGAAAAAAAGAAAAACTTGCCATGATTCGAACTCGGAATCCCCCGCTGGTTAGGGCAACATCACAACTACTAGGCTATTAAGACAATTGCTTGGCGTGCGTCAAATGTTCTATTTGGCACCTAAGCCTTGTGGGCTATCATTTTATCATTTTTACATAACACACCACGAACATATCGCAAGGTGAATTTTTTTCATACAGAAATACTTTTCATAACGAATTCGTTACGAGCCATGCGATAAAAACTCATTCGTTAAGTTAACGCAAAGTTACAGAAACGGGCTACAGATCATATAAAAAAATTGATAAACGTACACTTGGTTCACATTTATTACGTGTTTTTTCACGCAGATTACGATTCTGAAGACAACATTTTAAAAAAAAAGCTATAGCCTTTGAGATTTCGCAAAGTTATCGCTCCTTACAAAGTGAGAAAACGCCAATTTCGTATTATTCAAAAAATCTCTAGCTCTAAATATCCGATCAAAAAACTTTTCTCAAGGCCTTTTATTGGTCTAACAACCGCCATATAAATCTTTCCAATTGGGTTATGAATTTAAGAGTTATTTGCAAATACATATCCAAAATCTGGCACAATTTACATCAGCATCGTCATTTATTTGCATGTAGTATTGGAGATGGATCGAATGCAAAAAATAAATAGCCATATCTAAAAAAAATTCTTCCAGGAGATTGCCACCATTTTTATGATAATTCACCTTATAAAACCAAATTTGTTTTCAGTATAATAATATCTGCCTTGAAATATGAATTTTAGTTTTAACTAGCAGGGTACCCGGCGTTGCTCGGGATGTAAGTAGTTAGGGGGCCTTTCAAAATCAATAATATACTTTAAGATTTCATATTTAAATACATAAAATATAGCTGACCCGTGTGATGGTTTGTTACTATCCGGACACATATCCGTGCCCTCTGACGAGGACTTGTGCGTGGCCGAGCGTGCATGCTAGTTGGGGCCAGGTCTAAGCTCGCCGGATTGGGGTGGTTCTTGCTGGCCACTCATGCACATAGATAACCATTGCACAAAAAAAATCATGCACATAATAAAACTACTAGCCGCACCATGAAGCTAAAATGTTGAGACCCCCCCCACTTTAATTAAACAACCGGACCGACGGACACTGAGGAAACCGGAAATGCCACCGCCGAACGAAAGAAGCCACAAAATCGCTTCTTCTACCTCCCCTACCCAACCATCGAGATGTACTAACCCTCTGCTTAATGCACCAAACCCAACCATAATGGAACGAAGGCTCACATATCCTCACATCCTTTCAAATTAAAACTAGCACAGATTCATGTTGAATTCACAAACTTGAGTTAAATTTTATTTCTAATTATAATGTGTATTTTACGCACGTAGGCGTTTGTTTCATTGTAAGTTCGTTAAACTATTTAGGTAACAACTCTCTTAAGGCTAATTGCTAATACGTTTTGTTCAACATTCTAATTGGGATTTCAAGGGTAAATCAAAAAGGGGTAAAATGCGATCATTGGCAACTCCCAACTGCAAAAAAAACCATGGCTTAAGCAATAGGAAGAGAGAGAGCAATGCGTTCACATATGTAAGTATGTACAATCTTCCCCTTTTTTTTTTTCTTTCACATTGCCGTCTCTCTACTTTTGTCGAATCTGACATACACTACCATACACATCCGAACAGGCAGAGCATAATATTTAAGAGAAAAGTTAAGAGCACTTACCGAGTCATGTCTCCAACGATGTCAGCAGGCGCCCGATGAGATGCGTTGGCAAGCTAAAAATTTACAAACAACTCCCCTAAGAGTTTCACTCCCTCTCTATATCTCTCCAAAACTAACACTCTGCTATTCTTATTAGACAATCTGTTATATGGATGTACATGTGTAAGTAAGTATGATATGTTGCAATGAGAATATCTCTTCGCTCATTTTAACCCTTTTTAGTCCCTTGAGTCACAAATAATATATTAACAAAACCCCGGAACACAAATTTTCCTTTTTTTTTTTTTTTTTTTATAGGATTACTAAACTCAGGCCTTCTTTTCACTTGATTATTATTTTGTTTACTATTTCTAACTGTACGACTAAGTTAAACTTCCTTTTTCTTTTGAATCCATACTTATGTACATATAACTTCACTTTATGCACTTAACTATATTTTTCTCGCCTTTCAAAGAAAAAACAAATTTCACTTCCATATCTTCTTAGGCGTGTGTATGTCTGCACATATTGATATAATTAGGTTAACTACACGGTTTTTTTTTTTTCTTGCAAAACGAAAATGGAATTCAAATACAATTATTTAATTCAAATTTAGTAAAGATTTCATCTTTTTGAGATTATGTCCCAAATGAATAAACTATTATGTACCAAGCCTACCTTTAATTTTTTCACTATGGTAAAAACCCAAAAATGAAGGAGTGATAAGATTAGTGAACAAATTATGTTCTAAACAACTTTAGGCAGCCTAATAAGCAGGAAGCCAGGAAAAAAAATTACTAGAGCACTAATATATATGTCTATGTTGAAAACTACACTGCTTCGCGCTTCTTGGTTGGGAGCGCCTGGATCTGCCCCACGTTTCCTTCTCCCTTCGATTTAGCTGGTTCTCTTTTCTGCTGATCAGGAAATTCACTTAGAGTTTAATATTCCGGCCTCTCCAGGCCGAGTTGGCTTCCTCGCCGGGGTTTCTCGCGCTCGGATTTCCCGGATTAAAACGGATGGATTCACGCTCTTTATTTTGTTCTACGCTGAACCGATTGGTGACCATGCACCGTACGCGATGTGCGACTTTATCGTCTTAATTACGCTATACCTTTAAACTCCCCGGATTTACAGGGGATCGGTTCGCACACGACTTACAACCTTTTATTTATATGAGCGGAACGCTAGGTGACCATGCACCGTACTCAGGAAAGCCAACAATTATTTTAGGCACGTCTTGCCACGTTGAGATCTCCAGACAGAAAAAGCCGGCTCCTCTTCCGGAAGTCTCAACTTCTTTTCTTTTCTCTCCATCTCCGTTTTCTCACTCTTTCGTAAAACCCATCATGCATTGCTAAGTGTTATACCGAGATTACTCGCTGATGGTGTTGCCACTACCAGGTTGATAGCCTATTTAACTTTAGGAAGGAACTCTGACAATAAAATTACTTTTGAAAATGCTGCAAGGAAATTTCATGTCACGCTGGTGTTTGAACCCCAAGCCGAGCTCACAGGGCAGGTTTCGGGTAGTATATGTGCAACATGTATTGTACACGAAAGCTGAAAAAGGCGGACAGTTTAACAGGGCTGCATATCCTTGGCGTGGTATGTGCCTAAAATCTTCCCATCTAGGTCTTCTAAGACGTAATACGCGGAACCCAGTTTCTCTCTAACCCTAGCCCCTAGATAGGTTTTTGCAAGCTTGGAGTTGAATTGTTTTGCCATATTGCTTTGGGCGAAGTTCCTGCGTAAAACTTCCTGCCCTGGCTTATACGAGATTTCCCGTGATCTTAGGTTGTACCGATGCTCATTGCGATCATGCGCTCTTTTTAGGTTCTCCCGCACAATATCTCGAATATTTAATAGTTTGTCTGAACGTGTAGGGCTGGTGTCTGTTAACCCTTCGGTAGTCATGCCAATATTTTTCAAAAGTTTATAAGTATCCCCGTGTCCTACCATATGCTGACCGAATACGACAAAGTAGGGACTATAACCTATCGACTGATGGAAAGAGCTCCGAATTGCCGCATTTATGCTACTAAGATGACAGTCCCATTCCCTCTGATCGTCGTGTATGTAAGCCCTCAGAGCTGCGTTTAAGGAGCGATTTAAGCGCTCGGAAGCGTTGCTCTGGGGAGAGTACACCGCCGTAAAGGAATGTTTAACACCACACTGGGTCAAAAATGCTCCAAACTCCCTTGACCTGAATTGGCTGCCATTGTCACTCACGACGACTTCCGGTACCCCGAAAACATCAAATACTTGTTCTTTCAGAAATTTTGTAATTGGGCTGGTAGTGAACCTTTTTAAAGGACACAGAAAGCTGAATTTAGACATGTGGTCCAGCACCACTAAAATACCCAGGGACCCGTTTTTCGACCTTGGAAAGGGGCCCACTATATCAATGTATAGGCGCTGAAATATTCTTTCCACCGGTTTAATTTTTCCCATCGGTGGACGAAGAACGTTGGTTGGATATTTAGTCATTTTGCAAACTTGGCAGTTGCTTACATACTCTTTCACCGAACGGTATAAACTAGGCCAGTAGAAATAGCGACGCACCCTTTCCACAGTTTTGGCTACCCCTCCGTGGGCGCTGGTGGGAACATCATGCGCCTGTTTCAGTACCTCCGGTTGTAATGGCTTCGGAACCACCAGTTTCCAGGCTGCACTTTCTTCATCTGAATCACCCGAATAAAACTCCGTACGGTGGTATACGTATTTTCCCGCAATTCGGAAATCCGGATACTTTCCAGGCTGTTCCGATAATTTATCCTTCAGCTCGAGGTATTCCGGCTGGTCAAATGCTTCCGAGGATAAATTGATAAGCGGTAGATTATCTATTTCGATACCGGCCACTATTTCATCCTCGCAGTGAACTCGAGACAGCGCGTCGGGTACCACGTTCGCACTCCCCTTCCTGTGCTCAATGATGAAGTCAAAACCTTGAAACTTCAACGCCCAACGAGCCAAACGTCCACTCAAGTCGCGTTGATTCATAAGCCACCGCAGACTCGCATGGTCGGTAATGACTGTGAACTTCGACCCTTCCACATAAGCTCGAAACTTCTTAATGGCCAATACTGCTGCCAAACATTCCTGTTCCGTCACGGAATAGTTCTGTTGAGCTTTATTCAGTTTTTGTGACATGTAAGCAATGGGAATTTCTACGCCTTCACCATTCCTTTGCGCAAGAACAGCTCCTACTCCGTGCTGACTAGCATCGCATTGAATTATGAATGGCTCGTTGAAGTTCGGATTCGCCAAGAAGGGCGCAGTCGTGAGTTTGTTCTTAATCTCATCGAACGACTTTTGTGCTTCCAGCGACCAGGTGAAGGTTTTGGACTTCTTCAACAAATCTGTTAGGGGGTGCGTTACTTCAGCAAAATTACTGATAAACCTCCTATACCAGCCTGCCATGCCCAAAAACCTCCGAAGCTGCTTCGCAGTTTTTGGGACAGGGTAGCCTACTATAGCTGACACCTTGTCTTCATCAGTCTTGATCGTTCCTTGACCAACCACGTAGCCAAGGTAGCGCACTTCCTTCAAACAGAATTTGCTTTTAGCGATGTTTATTGTTAGACCAGCTTTGCGAATGTGGGCGGCGACTTCTTTAAGCAGCTCTATATGATCTTCAAAACTCTCGGATAACAAAAGAAGGTCATCTAAATAAACCAATACCCTCTCCTTTAGATGGTATGGGATGACACGATCCATCAATCTACACATCGTTTGAGGTGCATTGCACAGACCGAACGGCATCACAGTATATTGATATAGCGGTCGATTAGGGATTGTGAACGCCGTTTTTTCTCGAGAATTTGCATCTAGTGGGATTTGCCAGAAGGCATCTTTCAAATCCAGGCTAGAAATGAATTCCGCTCGTGGTAGCCTGGACAGTATACCCTCGATGTGTGGCAGAGGATAGGCGTCTTTAACCGTCAAAGCATTTACTTTTCTACTGTCCAAACACAGTCGCACTTTCCCAGGCTTGCGAACTAAGACCACAGGCGACGACCAGGGACTGGTAGATTCCTCTATAACCCCCAAGGATAGCATACGATCGATTTCGTCACACATCAGTTTCTCCACTGCAGGGGACACTGGGTAATGCCGTTGCTTCACCGGTTTAGCATCTCTAACATCGATATTATGCGCAACAACTGAGGTTTTACCAAGTCCGTGAACTTCGAAGCTTGGAAAACTTGATATGCAGAGTCCAGAACGGATCGCTGTTCGAAAGTTAGAACGCATTGGTTAGGATCAGTTCCCCCGATATTAACTTCGCTGATAACACTTGCTGCGATTTTAAATACTTTCCAAAAATCGATCCCAAGGTAAAGATTTTGAACTAGGGACGGTATTAGGTAAAATTCGATGGGATGAGTTTCTGATCGATAGGTTACCCTAAGCTTTATAATTCCGGCAATATTCTGCTTAGTTCCATCAGCCGTTCGAACAGACGACGTTATTCTTTTCACAGCCTTGCTTTCCGCTAGCAGTTCGTTTGCTAACTCAGCGCCTATGCAACTAACAGAAGCTCCTGAATCGAGTAGGCCGAGATAAGTTTTATTTAAGATATTCACCGAGGCATAGGGTCTAACATCGTTCTTCTGTTGAAAAATCTGCGAAATAGAGCTTAATTGTTTCTGCTTCGCCTTGATTGTCGACCAAAATTTACGCGCTCTGTAAGCTGAACGAGTTCCTTTAAAAATATTTTCCTTTGCCTTTTGATAAGCTGCGAGCCTCTCATGCAAAGGTTTTAAGGGGTATAACCTAGGAAGAGGTTTTAGGAATTTACTATCATTCTTGAGAAGGATTACAGGTGTATTTGACTCTTGACGTCCGATTGTGAGTGGGGATGCCTGGTCCTGTTGCCGGCATCCCTCCCCCTGTTTTCCGCACTATTGCATTTAGGGCAGTTCGGAAGAAAGAAGGCAATCAACCCGCACCCGTAGCAGAAGACACGCCTAGGCTTGATGCAACTTTTATAATTGTGCCCGGATTCATCGCAGTTCCAGCACTTCTTCGGTTCCGTGGAACTGGATGACCTTTTGGCTTCCAGAGCAGCAACTTCCTCAATAGGTAAGGAGTGATCAGCTTCTAACTCTGCTACCTGTCTTCTAGACCCAGAAAACTGTTTAGTCGATTGAAGCTTCCCTTGAATCTCAGCAAAGAGATTCTCACGACGTCGACACGACCTGCGGAGCTCCGATATGGTACGAATGTCCAGATGCAGAAGTTCCAGCCGAATGTCTGGTTGCAAATTCCTGATAATGGTCTCCACCATCTCCTGTTCAGTCCAGGGTCTACGCAGTCCGTCGGCTATATTCATTATAGAGTCGAGATATGATTCAAATGACTCACCACATTTTTGTTTCCTATTGCGAACAGCTTCCATAATGTCAAAATCTGTCCTAAAATCTTTAAAATATCTTCGCATGTCGTCGCAAATATCACCCCAATCAATCGCATCAGCAGAACGATGGTATCGCCAGAACCAGCGTTTTGCCTTACCTTCAAAAAGAACGTGAATATTTTGGCATAATAAGTCAAAGTCTCCTTGTAGGGTCGAGCGAGCCAAAGCATTCACCCTGTAGATGAACTCATCCACCGTAATACTATCTAGCGAGCCGTCGAAGGATAATTTCCAGCCAGATACGATTTTTGCAGCTACTGACACTGAAAGGCGATTTGGTTCTGCATGAGAGCGTAAGATATATGCGTTCGAGCGCCCTCCCGGTGTGGAAGGTGCACCATCAAGGGCCTCGACTCTGCTATTTTCACTACGATGAGGATGCAAACTAGGATTGTTAAAATAAGTACCAAGCGAATCCGATATTACCCTACTGATTTCTTCCCGTATCAGCCTAGTAGACCGTTCTTCATACTCCCTGAATGTATCTTCTAACCTGTTTTGTATTGAACCATGATTAGTACCTTGACCCGTGGGTTGCGGAGTCCGTGTAGGGTTCCCCCCACGATTCCTACCGCGCCAATTACCATGGTTCATTACACGGGCGCTAGAAGTTAATTCATTATTATTTGCTCTAGATCTCGTTGTCGGTCCCTCTCGCCTTGGTATTGCACCTTGGCTAGCAACCCGATTCAAACTAGTTGTTGGATCTTGCTCGTGGAAACTTTTCAGGGACTCTGTTTCGCACGAGCGTCTACACAAGGGGCAAACCTTGTTCTCTGTCAACCATCTACTTATACAAACTCGATGAAAGTAATGTTGGCAAGGAGTCATGCATCCGTTCTCTTCGTCAATATCTTCATTGCATATCGTGCATGTTCCTTGCCGTACACTTAAATTCAACAAGTCCTCTGAGCTATGCTGTACTGCCATTTTGGTCTTACTAAGCACTGTAATTAAAAGGCCAATTTTTCTATTCTAAGCCGTAGAACCCGCTGTTTCCAACTTAGAGAAAGAAATTAAAATTATGTATGTATTTTACTGAAAAGACTAAAAGGATTGTGAGAATAATTATACTTGAGCCTTCGTCCGCCGAAGAGCCAACCTCGGTGTAGCATTTCCAGCTGAATGAAGTACAAAATTAAATGTAACCCCGTATTATAATAAATTCGATTTGATAGGTATCCCTACGCAGACAGTCGAGATTGAGATAATTCCATATCAATTGAATTTATTCCCCCCCCATTTACCTTAAATTCACTGGTTTGCATGACTGGTCATGGAACCGCTACCACCGCAGTTGCCTCAATTCCAGCCCCGCAAACCTAGTAAACAATTTCATGAATGTAATAGTTTGATCCTAAACTGCGAAAAGTTATTTTAACCTAACACCGGTAACCACAACAATTCCAATCGCAGTTTTTCAATCTTACAGAGCACAATTTGTACTGGTTGGTTAGCCAAATAGCTCAAAAGGCCTTACTTGCAACTAAATTCCAATCCCAGGCAAATTACACCTCTTCCAAAAAAGATTAATCGGGGCCCCACGTTGGGCGCCATTTGTGATGGTTTGTTACTATCCGGACACATATCCGTGCCCTCTGACGAGGACTTGTGCGTGGCCGAGCGTGCATGCTAGTTGGGGCCAGGTCTAAGCTCGCCGGATTGGGGTGGTTCTTGCTGGCCACTCATGCACATAGATCACCATTGCACAAAAAAAATCATGCACATAATAAAACTACTAGCCGCACCATGAAGCTAAAATGTTGAGACCCCCCCCACTTTAATTAAACAACCGGACCGACGGACACTGAGGAAACCGGAAATGCCACCGCCGAACGAAAGAAGCCACAAAATCGCTTCTTCTACCTCCCCTACCCAACCATCGAGATGTACTAACCCTCTGCTTAATGCACCAAACCCAACCATAATGTAACGAAGGCTCACATATCCTCACATCCTTTCAAATTAAAACTAGCACAGATTCATGTTGAATTCACAAACTTGAGTTACATTTTATTTCTAATTATAATGTGTATTTTACGCACGTAGGCGTTTGTTTCGTTGTAAGTTCGTTAAACTATTTAGGTAACAACTCTCTTAAGGCTAATTGCTAATACGTTTTGTTCAACATTCTAATTGGGATTTCAAGGGTAAATCAAAAAGGGGTAAAATGCGATCATTGGCAACTCCCAACTGCAAAAAAAACCATGGCTTAAGCAATAGGAAGAGAGAGAGCAATGCGTTCACATATGTAAGTATGTACAATCTTCCCCTTTTTTTTTTTCTTTCACATTGCCGTCTCTCTACTTTTGTCGAATCTGACATACACTACCATACACATCCGAACAGGCAGAGCATAATATTTAAGAGAAAAGTTAAGAGCACTTACCGAGTCATGTCTCCAACGATGTCAGCAGGCGCCCGATGAGATGCGTTGGCAAGCTAAAAATTTACAAACAACTCCCCTAAGAGTTTCACTCCCTCTCTATATCTCTCCAAAACTAACACTCTGCTATTCTTATTAGACAATCTGTTATATGGATGTACATGTGTAAGTAAGTATGATATGTTGCAATGAGAATATCTCTTCGCTCATTTTAACCCTTTTTAGTCCCTTGAGTCACAAATAATATATTAACAAAACCCCGGAACACAAATTTTCCTTTTTTTTTTTTTTTTTTTATAGGATTACTAAACTCAGGCCTTCTTTTCACTTGATTATTATTTTGTTTACTATTTCTAACTGTACGACTAAGTTAAACTTCCTTTTTCTTTTGAATCCATACTTATGTACATATAACTTCACTTTATGCACTTAACTATATTTTTCTCGCCTTTCAAAGAAAAAACAAATTTCACTTCCATATCTTCTTAGGCGTGTGTATGTCTGCACATATTGATATAATTAGGTTAACTACACGGTTTTTTTTTTTTCTTGCAAAACGAAAATGGAATTCAAATACAATTATTTAATTCAAATTTAGTAAAGATTTCATCTTTTTGAGATTATGTCCCAAATGAATAAACTATTATGTACCAAGCCTACCTTTAATTTTTTCACTATGGTAAAAACCCAAAAATGAAGGAGTGATAAGATTAGTGAACAAATTATGTTCTAAACAACTTTAGGCAGCCTAATAAGCAGGAAGCCAGGAAAAAAAATTACTAGAGCACTAATATATATGTCTATGTTGAAAACTACACTGCTTCGCGCTTCTTGGTTGGGAGCGCCTGGATCTGCCCCACGTTTCCTTCTCCCTTCGATTTAGCTGGTTCTCTTTTCTGCTGATCAGGAAATTCACTTAGAGTTTAATATTCCGGCCTCTCCAGGCCGAGTTGGCTTCCTCGCCGGGGTTTCTCGCGCTCGGATTTCCCGGATTAAAACGGATGGATTCACGCTCTTTATTTTGTTCTACGCTGAACCGATTGGTGACCATGCACCGTACGCGATGTGCGACTTTATCGTCTTAATTACGCTATACCTTTAAACTCCCCGGATTTACAGGGGATCGGTTCGCACACGACTTACAACCTTTTATTTATATGAGCGGAACGCTAGGTGACCATGCACCGTACTCAGGAAAGCCAACAATTATTTTAGGCACGTCTTGCCACGTTGAGATCTCCAGACAGAAAAAGCCGGCTCCTCTTCCGGAAGTCTCAACTTCTTTTCTTTTCTCTCCATCTCCGTTTTCTCACTCTTTCGTAAAACCCATCATGCATTGCTAAGTGTTATACCGAGATTACTCGCTGATGGTGTTGCCACTACCAGGTTGATAGCCTATTTAACTTTAGGAAGGAACTCTGACAATAAAATTACTTTTGAAAATGCTGCAAGGAAATTTCATGTCACGCTGGTGTTTGAACCCCAAGCCGAGCTCACACCCGGCAAACTTCGTTCTTCCCAAAATAGATTTTTTTATTAATTTTTCACTACTTCATTGTGCATACAACTTCAAAAATATAAAATTTTAGTATTCCGTTTAAGGCTACACGATACACAAAATTTTTAGTTTTCTGTCCCGGAGCATAAGTAAATAGCGAAAAAATTTTCCTACACAGGGAACTATTGATATCATTAATCTCCTGATCAATTTTCAGGTCCTAACTTTAAACACTTTTACGATAACCCCACTTTTATGCGCGAAAATTGTTTTGATATCATTTAGCTCTATACCAATTTCCAGGTTCCTGCCTTAAATACTTTTGGAGATATTTAGCTTGAACAATTAGTACGGGAGGTGCCACGCCCCCATTTTCGTTAACCCCAATTTTTTTGGAGGTGGTAATGATCGATCTCGTATAACCCCTCACCAAATTTCAGTGGTGTAACCCGAATACTTCCACAGATACGGACAATGAAACATTTTATTTGTGTGGGAGGTGCCACGCCCACACTGTCGTTATCCCCAGTTTTTTTTGGAGGTGGTAGGGATCGATTCCATATAACCCCTAACCAAGTTTCAATGATCTAATCTAAATACTTCCAGAGATATCGACTAAGAAGTATTTCATTCGTATGGGAGGTGCCACGCCCACACTGTCGTTATCCCCAGTTTTTTTGGAGGTGGGGGATCGATTCCATATAATCTCTCACCAAATTTCAGTGGTCTAACCTAAATACTTCCAAAGATATCGACTAAGAAGTATTTCATTCGTATGGGAGGTGCCACGCCCCCTTTACGTTATCCCCAGTTTTTTTGGAGGTGGTAGGGATCGATTGCATATAACCCCTAACCAAGTTTCAATGATCTAACCTAAATACTTCCAGAGATATCGACTAAGAAGTATTTCATTCGTATGGGAGGTGCCACGCCCACACTGTCGTTATCCCCAGTTTTTTTGGAGGTGGTAGGGATCGATTCCATATAACCCCTAACCAAGTTTCAATGATCTAACCTAAATACTTCCAGAGATATCGACTAAGAAGTATTTCATTCGTATGGGAGGTGCCACGCCCACACCGTCGTTATCCCCAGTTTTTTTTGGAGGTGGTAGGGATCGATTCCATATAACCCCTTACCAAATTTCAGTGGTCTAACCTAAATAGTTCCAGAGATATCGACTAAGAAGTATTTCATTCGTATGGGAGGTGCCACGCCCACTTTGTCGTTATCCCCAGTTTTTTTGGAGGTGGTAGGGATCGATTCCATATAATCTCTCACCAAATTTCAGTGGTCTAACCTAAATACTTCCAAAGATATCGACTAAGAAGTATTTCATTCGTATGGGAGGTGCCACGCCCCCTTTTTCATTATCCCCAGTTTTTTTTGGCTGTGGCAGGGATCGATCTCATATAACCTCTCACAAAATTTCAGTGGTCTAACCTAAATAGTTCCAGAGATATCGACTAAGAAGTATTTCATTCGTATGGGAGGTGCCACGCCCACTTTTTCGTTATACCCAGTTGTTTTGGAGGTGGTAGGGATCGATTCCATATAACCCCTCACCAAATTTCAGTGGTCTAACCTAAATACTTCCAGAGATATCGACTAAGAAGTATTTCATTCGTATTGGAGGTGCCACGCCCCCTTTTTCGTTATCCCCAGTTTTTTTTGGAAGTGGTAGTGAACGATCTCATATAATCTCTCACCAAATTTCAGTGGTCTAACCTAAATATTTCCAGAGATATCGACTAAGAAGTATTTCATTCGTATGGGAGGTGCCACGCCCACTTTTTCGTTACACCCAGTTGTTTTGGAGGTGGTAGGGATCGATCCCATATAACCCCTTACCGAGTTTCAATAGCCTAACATAAATACTTCTAGAGATACGGACAATGGAAAATTCCAGTTGTATGGGAGATGCCACGCCCCCTATATATATCAAAATATTTTTTAGCCTGTGACCATCCCAGGAAGATATCCAGTGGGTGTGTAAAATTTGGTTACGATCGGCTTATTCGTTTAGGACGCAAGTGGATCTATACCTATATATTTACATAATTTGAATTTTATATATATAGATTATTTATTTATTTTACTTCAAACATGAAGTACAGTAGACGCTCACAAATTAGAATCACTTTGTTTTTAGGGTGATTCTAATTTCTGAAAAATTCTAATTCCTGGACGTTTTTTTATTTCAATAAAACTTGAAAATTTAAGTCAATTTGCATTGAAAAACTACAATGAAATTTTGTCTTATTAAATTTTATTCATAAAAACGATAAAACATAAGGTAAAAATGCAATATACATATATGTATTTATGAGCTAAGTCAAAAAAAGGTCCAAAAAACAAAAACTCCAATTACAGTAAATATATTGATCATTTTGCAGTAGCTGTGCTAGTGGCACATCATCGTCAAATATCAAGCAAAAACTGACAAAAACTGTACAGATAGCGACGAAAATCCAACGACTACCGAGGGTAACATGAGTAAATTGGGGATTCCCCTTTTTATATCTCCTTTTGCAACAAAAAACAAAATACGCTTGCAAATTAGAATTTTCGATTCTAATTTCAGAGCGTGTAATGTATTCAAAAAGTTGATTCTAATTTCTGGAAATTCTAATTACTGAGAGTTCTAATTTGTGAGCGACTACTGTATTATATTAGTTGGTCCTCATTTAAACTTACAACAAAAAGCCCTAACTTTAATTTATTTTCAAGAAAAATAATAACAAAAAGCCTTATCTCAAAAAACTTCAATGAAATTAAAAATAATAATTAAATTATTCCAAACATGAATTTGTTAGCTGTTTTGAATAAAAATTGCAATAGAAATGTTTTTTGCATCTTCAGTTTTTAAGGTTTTATTCAGTTTTTTCCTTCTCCTGAAAAGTAACGAAAAGTGTAGATACGCCTTTTCTATATTAAGCCATCGATATGCTCCATTTTTATATTTTAAAATACATATAGATAACTAAAATACGAATATTGTAATATAAAAAAAAAAGAATGCAGCCCTAAAATGCATTTGCCTGTTAAAAGCATTTTATGACTGCATTCTTTTCTTTTTAAACACAAGTTGCTTATGCCAGTTATGGCTAAGGGACACAAATTTTCTGATGTCCTCGATAAGTACTTTTAGGAGTTCTAGCAAAAGCATCTGTATTGAAAATGAAACATATTATAATTTGCAAAAAAATGTATTTATTACTTTTTACCGAAGACTATGTCCAAAACCTTCAAACCGTGCAGTGCCGCCTTTGTTTCCCTCCCCTCGTAGTTTCAATGGAAGGTCAAAGGGTCCGCGAATATGCCTTTAAGGACATCCTTCACGCAACCCTTTGCCCCTTCATTTTAAGTATTACGTTGAGCTGGAATGTATAACAAAATAAATATATAAAGTTTGTACACGGATTTTAAAAGTTACCATAGCGTCTGACTACGCCCTGATTCCCAAGAGCTCATCCAAATTATTCAAGCTATCCTGGGATGCCAGTGGGAGCATACTTTTAATTTTAGTATACTCCTCATTGATCACATCTCCAGTTATCTTGGAAATACTTTGGTGAACTCTGGAGGTCACCATCTTGCGCTTCCGCAAGATCACGCCTTGCGCTTGGACCTCAGCACTATCAGGCATCTGCAATATTAAATAAAAAATGACCCATAACTATAACATTTAGAAATATATTTAAGTATAATCTGTCAATAATTAGAACCTTATACCTTTTCAGCGAGGGATTTTTCCAGGTTGTCCACCTTGCTCTCTATCCTGGTGAGGACAGCCAATAACTCCTCGCCCATATTTACTTGGGCGAGAGCAGTTTCTTGAACCTGCGTGGTTGATGGCGGCGGGCAAAAGAACCGCTCCTGGTGAGTCACCGCCACTTCAAAACTTCATCTTGAAACTGTTAGTCAAAAGAAAACAAATGTTAAATTTAAAATTATATAAAAGAAAAAAAGATCGAAATACCTCTGGCAACTTGACTGCTCGAGCATGGTACCTCACTATCCCCAGGAAAAAGTTCCGACTTCATAGCTTTAGGAAAAAGAATGAAAGAGATTTTGCAGAATTGGAACTAATGTGTGTGAATGTGTTTACGTTTGGAATGCAAAAATATTTATAATCTATATCCCCCTGACTAATTTTACTTTATCTTCAGTCATCACACCTACTAAAATACCTAAAGCACGCATTGACTCTAAAGGTTCCGAAAAATAATTTTGTAAATTAGATATAAGGAATGCGTTAAAATTGCTGGATCCTTGTTCTACACCAGGGGTGGGCAGCTTCGACAGAGCTCTTTGGTAGTATGTGTGTAATTAATGTCACTGTGTGAGTGCGAACAAGTCAAAAAGTATGATGCAACAGGTTGTTCAAACGAAATGCTGTGAAGCCTCTATATGGAGTACGTAAACGAAAAGAAACAATGGCTTTTAGTATTCATTAGAAGAAGAAAAACGGATCAAAAAATCTTTTTTTTTTCAATTAATGAAGTAAAAACATACAAAAACTGCATTCCATTCTGGATTTCAATTTTTTTGCGTACGTTATTTCTGAAAATAGAAACTCTATTTCCCGTTCTCGTCGAAACATTTTGCTTTGTAAAATTTATTAAATATGTGTCAAAGCAGCAGTTACCTTGTTTATACGTATAAAAACCGCTTGCAGAAATAAAAAGATCAGCCCTGAATTAGTTATTCTGCATTAAAACCTGAAAATGGTCAATTTTCACATACGACATTCGTTTTCAGGGGCGACGATATATCTATTTTACTTTTTTGGCTTTCCGAGCTGGAGGTAGATAATATTTAGCCGTATTATTTTGAAATCGCTAATCTAAAACTCCCTAAATTATCCGGGGAATACTGTATGTAGCTCATACAACTAGTTAGTTCGAACATGCATCACTCATTCAGTGCTTCGACACCCTTCTAAAAAAAATAGTAATTTATCTTGTAAAGTACCCTATGTACATAATGGTGATTTAAAAAAATTATGTTTTCGGTCTTACTCCATCAAAAGTTTGATCCATAAAAAATAAACAATATGAAAAATGGAAAGCATATGTAAAGGATGAAGGTGGGGCGGCGGGAAGGGGGATTCGGAGCTAAAATTAGGGTGGCGAGTAAAATTTTATAAATGCAGACAACTAAATGTTTAGGCAGGACAACGTCAGCCGGGTCTGCTAGTTAGGTATAAAGAAATAAATTTTTTTTTCGCCATAGGGCCACCCTAACTTTGTGGCCAATGTGCCACGCCTTCACCTTAATATAACTGTCCAAGACTATGGGAATGTCTTATATACACACAAAGGAATAATTTGAGGGGGAGTTACACTCTTTTACAAAACTTTTTTTCCCCATACAAAAAATGTCCACTCTAATATTCACGCTAAAGCTGGTACATTTCTAGGAGATGTAAGAATCTCGAATATCACTGGCGAAAAACGTTGTATTTTTCCATATTCATAACTTATTATTTTCATATGCATAACTTCTTTTTGCTAAAAACATCCAAACTTATACTGAAATTCGGCGGTGAAAAGTATATTTTTTGATCTGAATCAATACAGACGGCAGCACTGATAAAGTTTGAATCGTGTTTAAAACCATTTGGCAAATGTTCGACACAACTAAAAGAAGCGTCGAACATCTGGTATATGTATACGCGACGTCGAACCGCGGGCAAAGCTGCCCAAGGCTGTTCTACACCAACAATTTTAATGGGTCCCTTATTACTATGAAAAAAACAATATTTAACTTTTTTGAAATTTATTATAAACGACCCCAATTTAGAAGTTTTGCTAGATGTAAAATTTGATTAGGCTTATTAATAATTTTTTTTAAATGTTGCATAAAGTTTTCAAATTTATACTCAGAAAAACTGTCCAAAGGACCAAATTGCTTACCGCAATCACAAAGATGTAATAAACCGTGAATATTATAACTTATTAAATGTTCGCCATAAATAACCCCGAATAAAGTAGCAAACTCTTTTAATAACTCATTAGCGATGTTCGACTCTACGTTATAAGATTTCTCACAAGAAAGAAATCGAATTCTGGCATGTAATAAAATAAAATGGTAGTACAAATCATCAGGAATGCAGTCTTTTAAAACAAATGGACCCGTATATAAAAGAAATTGCCGGAATTCAGTTGAATTATTTAACTGATCGAGGCCTCGGCTTAATCTGCAAAACTATAAGGGAATAAATCTATTTAGAAACGAAAGCTTTTGATTCATTTGTGTAACGTTCCCTCTCTTTACATAACTGAAGTAATTTCTTAGTTACACCTAAATCCACTAATTGCATGGGCTCTAAAGGAAACTGTGAAACGATGCCAAAGTTTGCAGTTTCTAAAAAATTATCTTCTTGTATGAATTCGAAAGTTTGATGACTTGGGTCAAATCTATTTTTAAAAGACAAGTCAGTTCTCAATTTACCAACGGTTTTTTGAACACTTACTCGCCTATTGCAAAAACTGCCCCAGGAAAATGCATTTTGAGCATGAATTTTTACCAATGTGAGACTTTACCCCCGTTACAAAAGCACGAGCTGGTACATCGCAAGTAAAAAGCCTTACGTTAAAAGGTTCAATGGCTTCCCTTTCACCAACTTTAACTCCGTTTTCTTTCAATAAATTTAATTCTTCGCAAAAGTCTCTTAAGAAGTCATTGACATTTTCCATTTTGCTCATCCTAGAGGCTATTGTGAAGGGGTCGAAATTACCCCACAACAGACCCTAAAATTGACCAAACTTCTGTTGAGTCCACCGTTACAAACTTACTTGAATTTACTTTGATTTCAGCAAAGCTTTCGATAAAGTGTGTCACTCGTTACTTATTCATAAACTACATCAGTTGGGTTTCGAGTCGGGTCTCAATTGCTGGATCTCTTCTTACCTTAGTGACAGATCACAAAAAGTAGTGTTTAAAAATTGTGAATCCGATGTTATTTATGTCTCCTCAAGAGTTCCTCAAGGAAGCCATCTGGGCCCGATTCTGTTCTTATTGTTTATAAATAATATTTCTATAGTAATAGAAAATGTTAATGTATGCCGACGATGTAAAGCTATTCACGTCATTCGCTTCATTCGAAGATAGAAATAAGCCAATCAGATTTCAATACACCAGTTACTTGGTGCGATTTAAATTATATGCTGCTTAATCTAAAGAAATGTAAATACATGCGTTTTTCGAAAGGAATTTCTCAGTTAGCTTCCTATACAATTAACAATTATAGTCTTGAGAAAGTGTATTATTTTTTTGACCTTGGGGTTACTATGGATTACAAACTCAGTATCAACTACCACATTAACGTAACAGTCAATAAAGCTAGAGGCGTTCTAGAATTTGTAAAACGATGGTCTAAAGAATTTAGCAACCCTTATGTAACTAAAACTCTTTACTACAATAGTCAGACCGATACTTGAATACGGTTTTGTAATTTGGAACCCACGTTACCAGGTCCACGTGGATCGCTTAGAATCATTTCAAAAACAATTTTTACTATTTCCCTTAAGAGATCTTCACTGGGATCCCTTGTATAATTTGCCATCGTATACCTACGAGTCGCTTAAAACTAATTAATCTTCCAACCTTTCTAGTCGGAGGGAAGCTTGGAATTGTTTTCATAATTAAATTACTAAATGGTTCAATCACTTATCTTGAAACAGTGCGAACTAATTTTGAATTAAATCAGCCTTTTCGTTGTTTGTGTCAAGATTATAACTCTCATTCTGGTACGTTTGATATTTCAGACTCACTATGCAGAATAAAAATGTTAATTCTTTCTATCCTAAATACATAGCAACAATTTACTTTCATATCCTTTGATTCTTATCTTTATTCTTTACAATAACTATTCACTGTCAACTAATTATTTATTAATTGTGTCATCTATTTTTTATCTACCTTACTTAGCTGATGAGGTTTTCTCTGTAGCTGAGCAGTTTTAGATCGCGACAATCCGCGCGTGATGCGGATGCGCCCCTCGCGCCGGTCGGGCGGGATATGGTGGATAATCCGTTGGGAATTATTATTATTATAAATAATAAAAAATAAGGTTTATGAAGTTTTATTGGCACTATTCGGAAAATATGAAATGTGCTATGTTTATTTTCCACAGACTATTGATAAACGTCCATGAAAAATGCGATCTTTATCTTCTCTTAGATAAAATAAAAAAGAAACCTCAGAAAATGTTTGAAAACATTCAAATAATTGAACGTTGTCGCTCATCTCCTATCCAACGTTCATTTTCTCACAATTCCCTTTACGTCTACAACTAAAAGGGTTACAAAACACTCGAAATCTTTCATATAATTGAGCCTTGCAGTTAATTCGCTCTGTTAATTGAAACTGCTCACTGTTTTCATCAGTAAAATTTTTTAAAAAATACCCATACGCTACACGACTTTGTAATTTCGGAAAGCTCCAAGTGCAATTCAAAGTGCCGGACTTATGTATTGGCCAACCTTATTCTTTGCAACTTTCACCAATTTCTTCTTCCGTAAAATTATTTTAACTAATTTTGTCAAAAATTATTAGCCAAGATTTAATAAACTGTATTTGGAAAATTTTTGCAAAATCATTGCAACTTAGATTTGGCCATGGGGGGTTTTAACCCCCTATACGGATGAGAAATTGACCCAGAAAAATATCAAGATAACAGTGTTGTTGTTGCATCTACATGCAACATTTTATACAGTTCTGGGTTTCTGTTTAATTGGAACACGCTTAATAGTTTATATTATAAAGAAAATGTGTTTACACACATAAATAATGGGGATCGTGTAGCCGGTATTGAGCCTGTTAGGGGTTATTTTTTTGAAGCGCAGCCGAAGGAATTGACCTGGGTAATTTTTTGGCTTTTTGTTAGTAACATTTCACTAAAACAAAAAAAAACAAATTTCGACTTCGGATCATTGATACCGAGGTCAAAACGCGTCTTTTGATACCCCTATCACATTTTTAGCTAATTTATTAGTAGTTGGTTACCAAAGGAAACAAATATCCTAGTTCGATATCAAGTGAAAACAAGAAAAGCAGGTATGAACGCATATGCTTATACTTTTATAAATATCGGTATCTGGTTTTATGCTGTTTCGAGTAGCTAGTCTTACATAACTGGTTCATAAAGAAGAATAGGCAGCTTCTAGTTAAACCATTCTACCCTGAATAAGTTGTATTGACATTGTCAATTTGAGAAATCTATTCTGAATGCATTGTCGAGAAAGAGAAAAAAAACATTTGTAAACAAAGGCATAGATCAAAACAAAAGAATTCCAAAGATCTGGGAAATCTTAAGCAGCTAAGGTAAACATCTAAAAGGAGATTGAGCTGCCTTCAACTAGTGCCAGCGCAATAGCTGTATTCACTGTTAACTCATTTAATTGTACTGAAACACCGGCTTTTACACTTTTACCACCGCGTAAGCTCAACTTTATGGTGGATCAGCTAAGGCAGATGCATGCACAATTACCAGGGTAATTCATTCCACAAAAGGTTCGGACTCACATTAATACCATATTTTTAGGAGCTATCAAATACGCATATCGTATGAGTTATTAACAGAACTTGCAAATTCATTGTAAAAAACAACACCATTTTTGAGATCGTTAAGGGGCTCATGGAAATACAAAATGTTATTAAATGATATGAAATTGATTGCTTTGCTGGATCAACAACAATTGTAAAAAATATTATGTTATGCCAAAAGATATCAATACATATACTTTCATTGGAATGTATTAAATTATGCAACTGCTAAAACACACCAAAAAGACGCATTTTGTTACCTCTGCTACAATAATCGTAAATTCGATTTTCTATTTGCAATTGAAGTAAATTTTTTTTTTAATTTTCATGTGATTGTTGTTGTTTTAACAACTAAAACACTACCCGAAATTGAGGCATCATATCCGGAGATAAAGCAACAAGTTGCACGCCATTAGCTTTGTGGATATTAATCACCTTTTATGACCGGTATGCCTACTTCCGGCATATTCTAAACCGGTGGCGCCGGTGCCCGTGAGCGACAGCGGGCATTACAAAATATTTGCTGGGTTATCCAGCAACAAAATCGACATCGCTTGCAAAGCTAACATTTTTCGAAACCATTGGGTGCACACTTCAATTCACCACCAGAACGACAACTGCAACAACAAGTGCAGCATATTGCGCTGCCAACGGCGCCAACACCTCAAACGGAAACTCACAGCTAAATTTTACGTAGCACTTCCACTTTAATAATTCTAACATTAGTAACACACTGAGTGGCCGTCAGACTTTATAAAAATAACCCTTAGCCGGTCCAAAACCGGCTACGCGATCTCAACCATTTCTGTGCACAACACATTTGAATTTTTGAAACACAATATGTATATCCGTGTCGACAAAAATCACATAGCCCCTCCGGGTTAGGGGTTTAGAACATACATGGGCGTTTTGACTCATATGAGCAGTTAATCTCAGCATACGTATTCTTACACTCTTATTTCAGGCGCTATTGAGAGCGAAACAACCAGTTTTGCACTGTGGGATAATGAATTGATTTTCCTTCCAGTCGCGCTGTAGACAGCAACGAGGTAACATAGGTAGTCGGTATGTTGATGTTTTTTTATGCCCTAGTATATTTTTGCCCCATTTCTTTGATAAAAGTACCGTCTGAAAAAGGTCTTCCCGGCATAGCAATGCTTGAACTAATTATGCACGAGATATCTTTTTAGTGTGGCTTCCGTACCTGTATAATTCTTTTGACTATCTTTTCAACTTGGAAAACCCAATCCTTATACTTCTGCAAAAGGGTATTTTTTTTTTCAATAAACATATTATCTCTCTCAATACCCTCATATTTCTCAGTCTTTATGGAAGGTATTATAGTTCCTCCTAAAATTATAGGCCCGGGTCCCCTTTACACACATATTACACAATAGACATTGCATATTACCAAAGGCATCGGAAATCATAAAGCAATATTTGTCATTCATTTTGAACAAACACATATAGGTACACGCATAAATAGTATCATAAAACAATCAAGCGGCGCACGATGTTGCTTCGCTGTTGTTTGTTAATCAACTGACTGCAAATGTTCTTTGTCCCATGGTAGCCACTTTACGCTCGCGGTTACCAATATATGCTTACATTTCATTTGCCCACCAATGGTTTACAACATTTATGCGCGTACATATATTTGTTTGTTCAAAATGAATGACAAATATTGCTTTATGATTTCCGATGCCTTTGGTAATATGCAATGTCTATTGTGTAATATGTGTGTAAAGGGGACCCGGGCATATAATTTTAGGAGGCACTATAATACCTTCCATAAAGACTTTGAGAAATATGAGGGTATTGAGAAAGATAATATGTTTTTTGAAGTTTTTAAGATATCCTTAAATTTCCGCAACTAGTTTGCTAGTAGTTGGCTCATCCACTTCACAACAAAATCAATATAAATCCACAGCATCATCAACAACAAATGGCACAACATCATCGCCCTACTGTTGTGCAACCTAGTCTTACGATAAACATTATTCTACTCGAGAAATTGGTCAAAAGGATTAGGTGCTTGGAGACTGCCGAAGGCAAATTGTAGTTGCATTATTATATTAAATAAACAAATAAACTACAATTTCACAAAATTAAACAAGTTAGTTATGTGAGTTACTTACCAAGGGCGAATCCAGCAATTATTTGTTGGCAAGGATTGTTCTCCAAGAATGTTGTGGTCGATTCGTTTACAAAACTCAGGATTCGTTTACACAAGAGTGTTATAATTTTTTTTCAGAAATTCTTAGTGAACTATTGTTTATTTAAAAACCGTTTAGTGATTGAATTAAATTTTATTCAAAAATCTTTTCTTTCGCAAATTGAAATGAAATTTTTTTCACAAATGGCGCTGAAATTTTGATTTTGGGATATAACATAATGAATTTCACAAAATCAGCAAGGTTTTCTCTTTTTCACAATTTTTGTGCACATTAACCCTAGCATAGATGTTTGGTACTTATGGGCACATCTCTACATATAATAAAATTGTAATAGGTCGATGTCTGTACATGGCAGATATCAACAAAAATTGATTGGGGGAAGCTTTATTAAACGAGTAGAATCCAAATCAACCATTTTTTAAATTTTTGTGCGTCTGTCTGTCTGTATGTTTGTGGTCGTATCACTAAAAGTACTGAATGGAATTGAATGAAACTTCTTCGTTGGATTGTTAGATGCTCAAGATGTTATGTTATGCGATATATCAACCGGTTTTGGAGTTATCGCCCAATATGTGGATCAGGGGTGACCAAAAATGTCTTATACAATATGGATGTCAAACGAAAGGTGTCAATGAGTGCTGTAATATGCGATGTGATCAACTGAAATATCCCAAATGGTTTCGGAGATATCTTAAAGCTATCGACGAATATTTATTAGTAAAATATGGGCATCAAACGAATGGTGCCAATGGGTACTGTTATATGCGATGCGCTTAATTTAAATATCTCAAATGATTTCAATTATATGTCTTCAAAAATTTCGGATGGAAAAATGAAGGGTGGATAGATGCATTTAAATACGGACAAAAAATAAAATGGTTACCTCGTCACGATCGCCACTCCGCAAACCAAATGTCGCCTGATCGCTCCCTTATTCACATACCTGCAGATATACTTTATGGATACAGATGGGTTTCAAATGCACGTAAAACCACCCATCGATTGTCAACTGTAATACATTGTCCGTGCAGGTTAACATCAGTAGTGAATCCACCATTTTCAGGTGATCGACGCCGGTACGATGGATATCCATTTTCAGCAGTAGAAGCTTCGTTAAGGAGCCTTTTCGGAAATCTCTTTATGCAGTTGCCTTCCTTCATGCAGGGTGAGCTTTTGACTCGCTTCCTACTGGCGGAAGTAAGAAGGCAAGGTAAATAGCAAAATCAGTCGCTTCTTCGGGTATTGCTGGGGTTCTTCTTCCTGGAGGAAAAACCTCTCATACTATGTTTAAAATACCATTGAACCTAGAAACAAATGAGACCCCAGTTTGTGCCATATCGCGAAACAGTGAAAAGGCAAAGATTCTAGCAGAGTGCAGCCTACTAGTTTCGGATGAATGCATGATGATACATAACAAGGCCGTGGAAGCAGTAGATTCGTAGTAACGATAACATCATGGGAACAGTGACGGTTTTATTTTGTGTTGACTTCCGCAAAACTCCTCCCGTCGTAACTCGCGGCACTAGAGCTGATAAGGTGGCGGCATGTCTGAAACGGTCTGTTCTCTGGCCACGGTTATAGAAACTGAGTCTAACGCGTAGTATGAGAACGCACGTAGGTGGAAACCCCAGGGCGCGGGAGTTTTCGGACGTTTTACTTAAAATCGGTCAGGGTTACATACCCGAATCAAATGGATTAGTAACATTGCCAGAGAATCTTTGTACTATTGTTCCATCAATGGAGGAGCTTATTACTTCAGTTTATGGAGAAGTTTCTCTGATAACGCGTCAGAACAATACTTGGATTTGTGAGCGAGCAATACCTGCAGCAAAAAATGATCAAGCAACGGCCCTAAATCAAAGTGTTCTCATACACGTCAATAAACATTGTTTTAGACAGAACCGATACTACCAGTTACCCAGTAGAGTTTCTTAACTCTCTTTCAGCACCCGGACTACCAGCGCATAACATCGTTTTAAAAGTTGGTATTCAGATTATGTTGCTTCGAAACCTAACCCCACCAAAGTTATCTAATGGAACCCGACTTAAAGTTAAATCGCTTCGAAATAATGTGATAGAAGCGGAAATTCTAACGGGTTGTGGAGCAGGTGAAGTAGTTTTCATACCACGAATACCCATTATACCAAATAAATAATTATCCCTTTCAATTCAAACGTGTTCAGTTTCCCGTCAGCGTATGTTTCGCAATGACAATAAATAAGCCGACCTTAGGACTAATTGCTTTTCACTCGGGCAGCTTTATGTAGCTTGCTCGGAAAATTTGTTTGTAATTTATAATTTGGGTATTACTTCAAATATTGTATACAAAGAAATTCTATAAGTTATGTTTTTTATATTGGAAAAATAAATGATTATGGAGTCGTTTTTTATTCAACTTTAAGCTTTATCAGTCCGAAGAAAACATTTTTTGTGATCGAAATTTGGGTTTATAGAGCAGATAAACTTTAAAGCTTACATGACACCACGACCCTTAGGTCCTGTAGCGCGATTCTGTAACTTTTGTTACGCCAAGTGTTAGCGTTAACTTCGCCTAATTAAATTTCTAACACTTTTTGCGATTCTGTAACTTTTAACCACACGAAAAGTGTTAGCTAACACCTTTTACTCTGGTTTGTTAACGCGAATTAATTTCGTGGTGTTAAAAATTATAGAAAATAAGTACTCCGAAAACCTTAAACCGAACAACGCGACGCGCACATTGTAGTCCGAACGCTTATCATCTGCGTTACTGCGACATGTACGTCGGCGCTGTCAAATGCTGTACTCAAGATGAGTGCAGTTTTCACCTCAATTTGAACTGATATACATACATAAAACAGTTGACACTAAAAAGTGTTAAGGAAAGTTACAGAATCGCACTTTCGTTAAGAGCAAACGCCAAAATTCGGCGACAAGCTTAACACTCGGCGAGGTGTTAAAAGTTGCAGAATCGCGCTACTGAACGCTAGCCTTTTTGTTGGATTTTATTCTTTCCTGCAGCTGCAAAAAAAATAAAAATTTTGGAGTTATCGCCCAATATGTGTGTGGTGGCGTAGGAGGTCATTTGATCGGATATATCAACTCCTAATTTGGCTTTGTTGTAATCAATAACAGCAAGAGGTTTTTCAATAGATCGTTGCCTGCGCTTCCTGGTGACTGGTGGGTTGCTACTGGTGGATGGTTCATTACTGTCTACAATTGGATGGCTCGACGTGGCTACCATTACAGGGGGGTGTTTCGTTGAAAGAATCCTAACATCTCTGGTGTCCTTCCACTTTAACACAACCATTCCATTTTCCAATACGCAAGCACGCCTTATTGTTTTTCCGTTATCGTCCTTTCTTTTTTCAATAAAATGTTTTCCTTTTGTTATGGGTTCTGGAGACATGAAGTCCAATAAAGCTTTTGAAATCTCCTCCCGAAATTTCGTTACAGAAATTTTTTTGTTTGTAGCCTTTTTATATATTACAAAGGCAAAGCCACTTTGCGGTACCACTTAACACCTCTTCTGAGAGTGGTGGCGTAGGAGGTCATTTGATCGGATATATCAACTCCTAATTTGGCTTTGTTGTAATCAATAACAGCAAGAGGTTTTTCAATAGATCGTTGCCTGCGCTTCCTGGTGACTGGTGGGTTGCTACTGGTGGATGGTTCATTACTGTCTACAATTGGATGGCTCGACGTGGCTACCATTACAGGGGGGTGTTTCGTTGAAAGAATCCTAACATCTCTGGTGTCCTTCCACTTTAACACAACCATTCCATTTTCCAATACGCAAGCACGCCTTATTGTTTTTCCGTTATCGTCCTTTCTTTTTTCAATAAAATGTTTTCCTTTTGTTATGGGTTCTGGAGACATGAAGTCCAATAAAGCTTTTGAAATCTCCTCCCGAAATTTCGTTACAGAAATTTTTTTGTTTGTAGCCTTTTTATATATTACAAAGGCAAAGCCACTTTGCGGTACCACTTAACACCTCTTCTGAGAGTGGTGGCGTAGGAGGTCATTTGATCGGATATATCAACTCCTAATTTGGCTTTGTTGTAATCAATAACAGCAAGAGGTTTTTCAATAGATCGTTGCCTGCGCTTCCTGGTGACTGGTGGGTTGCTACTGGTGGATGGTTCATTACTGTCTACAATTGGATGGCTCGACGTGGCTACCATTACAGGGGGGTGTTTCGTTGAAAGAATCCTAACATCTCTGGTGTCCTTCCACTTTAACACAACCATTCCATTTTCCAATACGCAAGCACGCCTTGTTGTTTTTCCGTTATCGTCCTTTCTTTTTTCAATAAAATGTTTTCCTTTTGTTATGGGTTCTGGAGACATGAAGTCCAATAAAGCTTTTGAAATCTCCTCCCGAAATTTCGTTATAGAAATTTTTTTGTTTGTAGCCTTTTTATATATTACAAAGGCATTTACGACACCTCTTCTGAGAGTGGTGGCGTAGGAGGTCATTTGATCGGATATATCAACTCCTAATTTGGCTTTGTTGTAATCAATAACAGCAAGAGGTTTTTCAATAGATCGTTGCCTGCGCTTCCTGGTGACTGGTGGGCTGCTACTGGTGGATGGTTCATTACTGTCTACAATTGGATGGCTCGACGTGTCTACCATTACAGGGGGGTGTTTCGTTGAAAGAATCCTAACATCTCTGGTGTCCTTCCACTTTAACACAACCATTCCATTTTCCAATACGCAAGCACGCCTTATTGTTTTTCCGTTATCGTCCTTTCTTTTTTCAATAAAATGTTTTCCTTTTGTTATGGGTTCTGGAGACATGAAGTCCAATAAAGCTTTTGAAATCTCCTCCCGAAATTTCGTTATAGAAATTTTTTCTTTCAGCACCCGGATTACCAGCGCATAACATCGTTTTAAAAGTTGGTATTCCGATTATGTTGTTTCGAAACCTAACCCCACCAAAGTTATGTAATGTAACCCGACTTGAAGCTAAATCGCTTCGAAATAATGTGATAGAAGCGGAAATTCTAACGGGTTGTGGAACATGTGAAGAAGTTTTCATACCACGAATAATAATACCAAACAATTATCCCTTTCAATGCAAACGTGGTCAGTTTCCCGTCAGCGTATGTTTCGCAATGACAATAGATACATAAGTCACATGGTCAGACACTCCGAGCAGCTGGTATCGACCTTAGGATGAATTGCTTTTCACACGGGCAGCTTTATGTAGCTTGCTCGGAAAATTTGTTTATAATTTATAATTTGGGTATTACTTCAAATATTGTACACAAAGAAATTCTATAAGTTATGTTTTTTATATTGGAAAAATAAATGATTTTGGAGTCGTTTTTTATTCAACTTTAAGCTTTATCAGTCCTCAGAAAACATTTTTTGTGATCGAAGTTTGGGTTTATAGAGCAGATAAACTTTAAAGCTTACATGACACCACGACCCTTAGGCCCTGTAGCGCGATTCTGTAACTTTTTTTACGCCAAGTGTTAGCGTTAACTTCGCCTAATTAAATTTCTAACACTTTTTGCGATTCTGTAACTTTTAACCACACGAAAAGTGTTAGCTAACACCTTTTACTGTGGTTTGTTAACGCGAATTAATTTCGTGGTGTTAAAAATTATAGAAAATAAGTACTCCGAAAACCTTAAACCGAACAACGCGACTCGCACATTGTAGTCCGAACGCTTATCATCTGCGTTACTGCGACATGAACGTCGGCGCTGTCAAATGCTGTACTTAAGATAAGTGCAGTTTTCCCCTCAATTTGAACTGATATACATACATAAAACAGTTGACACTAAAAAGTGTTAAGGAAAGTTACAGAATCGCACTTTCGTTAAGAGCAAACGCCAAAATTCGGCGACAAGCTTAACACTCGGCGAGGTGTTAAAAGTTGCAGAATCGCGCTACTGAACGCTAGCCTTTTTGTTGGATTTTATTCTTTCCTGCAGCTGCAAAAAAAAATAAAAATTTAATTATACGCATACGAAGTCGCGGGCACCAGATAGTCTTTTAATAAAACTTAGAGCAACTTTTTTTTTGGTCACCTAATGTTAACAAAATCATTCCAAAACTTTGGAAATGTGGGAATCTAAAAATTCATATGTGTTTGTATTTTTGGAAAATGTGGTCAGCGGCGGCGGTTTGCAGGGTATGTTTTGTTTGTATGTTGGATGACTTTTTTTCGAAGTATTCCAGATCTTCCCTCCGAGCACAGATTATGAAAATAGGATGATATAGAAGAGAAATGCAAAAAAAATTTGAATTTTGCAAAAACTGAGAGCTCTACACCAAAAACCACGATTTTTAAAAATATTTTATGATGGATTTAGTTCCGTAAGTATACAAATTTCTGGGGTTTCGAAAGCCACAATGGTTTTATCCATTCTTATGTAGAATTAACCGCTGAAGCGAATGTTTTGGTACGACCTATCTGAAAGTTACAAACGCCGCCTAAAATGACAAATTCAGTTTTTTTTTTTTAATTTTCAGATTTATACTTTAGGATTTTTTCGAAATCGGTAATTTTATTAAAATTTAAATACCAGGATAAATTGACAGTTAAATTAAGCTTTCAAAAAGGTATTTTGATGATAAATCCAACAAAAACTAATGGCGTTACTTAAGTTTAAACAAAATTTCAAAACCAAATTGTTTTTTGATGCTTTGTAGGTGATATGTTTGAACTTTGTTATCAAATACCTGTTGATATTCAATTGATCTTGTTAACTTTCAAGAGAATGTTTGTCATAAAATTTTATATACTGTATCAGATTTATTCCTCAAATAGACTTCATTTTATAAATTTCTTAATTATATTGAATACTTTATTTGGCGACGAGATAATTTTTATAAAATAAGATCACTACAATAATGAAAGCAGCCATTGTGGAGATCCTTAGAAAACAACAAGAATTCTCGCCAACTATTTTTACATAACAGCAAAATTTTTTGGAGCAACTTTTGAATCAGCGGGGAGAGAGTCCTTCAGTAACACCGAACCCTTCGACAGTTCCCAAGTTTCATCCATTCGACGAGGATAAACATGAACTCGATGCGTACAAGAGGCAATTAGAGGAACATTTTAAAGCATCCTCAATAGATGACATAGAGAGAAAATATCGTTTTTTCTAGCATGGATTGGTGATACAACGTTTCGTTTGATACAGAAACTAGTTGGAAAACTAAATATTGATCTATTGTCTTATAACAATTTGGTTAGCAAGTTGCAGGAACATTTTAAAGCAAAAACACACGTAATCAAATCACGGTATGATTTTTATAAGAGGAACAAAAGAGATTCCGAATCCTATAATCAGTGGGTAGCTGAATTAAGAGGTATGGCTAGGGAATGTAATTTTATATGCAAAAATGAAAATTGGAATAAGGAGTTTTCCGATGAACTAATACGTGACATAATTGTTTTATATACTCCTGATGAGTCCGTGCGGCAGCAGCTTTACATAAGGATGAACCAACATTGAAGGAGGTTTTACAGATAGCGGAAACATATGAAGCAACTCAAAGCACAATTAAAAGTATCGCAAATAAATGCGATAAAGCAGAAGTTAACGCAGTTAAATATCGTAAACAGGGTCATTATTCGAAGAAACACAAATCCAAGAGTCCAGTTAATCAAAAGAAGTATGAGTTTCCATCTTGTCCAGGATGTTTTAAGAAACACGAAAAGATCAACTGTATGTACAGAAAAGTTAAGTGTCACAAATGCAAACGGATTATACTGTATGTAAGTCTGGTTTTAAATAGCAAATTTCGTCAATTGAGGAAGATAATGTAGAATTTGGCAATTGTAATACATGTCATTGTACCCAAGCCTAATGGAAAGATTAGGGTTTGCGGTGACTTTAAAGTTTCAATTAATTCAGAAATCGATGTGAAGCAGTATCCTATTCCTCGAATTAGAGACATTTTTAATAAATTGCGTAAAGGAAAACTTTTTAGTAAAGTAGATTTGTCAAATGCTTATTTGCAGATCGAGGTTGATGATGATTCCAAACAATTACTTGTAGTAAATATACCCTTAGGTCTATTGCAATATCAGCGCTTACCTTTCGGTGTAGCCAGTGCACCCGCCATTTTTCAACGTTTAATTGAACAAACCATTAATGGTATTCCTGGTTGTGTTAATTAGCACATCGGAAAAGAAATCAAAATTTTTAGTTAATCAAAAGATATATTTTCTTGATTATTCCAGGGTAAAGAAGTCATGGAATGAAGGTGTTATTGTAAAAGTAATTGGAAGAATGATGTATCTTATAGAAACTGCAATGGGAAAACGAATTAAACGCCACCAAAATCAAATTGGCGCACTATCTTTAACAAATCAAAGCTCCCAGTTTTTAGAAGCTTCTCAGTTACATTCATCTATTTTGGATAAATCTACTTCATCTCCAATTCTTACTCCAACGACATGTTCCTCATCTAATAACACAAATTCTGCATTTTAATCAAATTCTCCCCAATATTTTTCGAAGCCAATTATCATACGGAAATCAGCAGAGTCAAACGCAAATAAGATTTCTTTACACCACAAGTTTTAAGAAAATTGGCAAGAAGAAAATGATATGTTTTAACTTTGTTATAAAATACTTGTTGATATTCAATTGATCTTGATAACTTTCAAGAAAATGTTTGTCATAAAATTGTATATACTTCGTTCCTCAAATAGACTTCATATTATACATTTCTTAATTATATTGAATATTTTAGTAGGGAAACTGTTTTTGATGCGCCTCTACTACCTGAAAAACCATCTGCTTTTCTTTTTCCAATGTTGTAACCTTCTGCCGGGTCGTTCACAACTACATACGAGTTTTTTCACACTAAGGTAATTTTCGTCGTTTATCCAGCAACTGGGATCATTTTGCAGAAACTGCTTACAGTTGGTTTTATCCATTAGATCCAAAAATAAAGCATCAAAAAATTTATTCGTTTTTGTCGTAACAAAACACTCAAAGTTTAACGCGGAAGTATTTATTGGGTCCAAAACAATCTTCGAACATTCGCCTTTATCGCTTAAGTTTAATGCAGCAACCATTCGCCTTTTAGTTTCATTACTTACATTTCTGTCGAAAAACGCGAGACCGATGAATGTTTCTGACAAGTACCACAAGTTCGCACGATATCACGCACGCTAACTTATTTACCGTAGCGTTTCGCCTATCGACCCCACCAGTGTAATCATTATTTTTTTTTCGTCGAAATGCAAAGTTAAAACAGCTTCACCAAAATCAAAATGCGTCTTCATATCTCTAGATATCAAAGAGCGATTTTGGAGACGACGATTTCTTATTGTTGAAGTTGACAGATTATATCTCGTAATGTCGTGACCTGCTGCATCAAGAGTAGCGGACATCAACATCATTGCAGTTTGATTACTTATTCCGCAACGATCAATTGTCGAAGTAACGTTGCCAGTAACGACTTCGATTTTCCTACCACTATTTGTTTGAACGAGTTTCTTCTTTTTAAACACCTCATGTTGAGTCAAACACAGTGCAAGCATCCTCAACATTTACTGTCGTACTTACAACGGACGTAGATTTAGTAATATTGCTTGGTAAGTGAGCTGCCTCCAAGCGTAATGTTTTACTCAAAGCCTCAATTTTTTTGATATTTCCGGGAAAGCCTGCATGGCTATTTAAAACTCTCTTGTATTCGCATTTGTAATTTTTGTAGTGCATCTGATATCAAAAAAATGTATAGTACCCTATAAAACTAAACACTGAATACTAACCTTTAGCAGATATCTCGAAGAGTTGGGCTTTCTCGGATTTAAATTTCGATTCCCTAAGTTTTAGCCTCTTGACTTTTTTATCAAACCGGTTTTTCTTAATGCTATCGTATTGAGCGAAGAGTTTGTAGACGTTATATTTCACAGATGTACATATTTGACATAGTAACAATACCGAATCGATGCCAAATATTTACTAACTCTCTGACGACGTGCAAAATACTTTCATTCACTGTGCAATTGTTTTCCAACCGAAGGCTGATTAAACGACGCAATACATGCTCCCGAGTAGATAAAACTGTTTTCAAGAGAGCGCGAATGGGTTTGTCTGTAGTTAAATTATGTTTTATAGTTTAACACACTTTGTAGCATGGGTATTTGATTTAATTTAATAAAGCTTACCGACTAAGAAGGTACTATTGTTTTCCTGGTTATTCATTGTAAATATTAACACACCTTTGACACACAATCGATCGTGTAAATGGTCGCTGTTTAATAAGGCCTTATAATAACACACTTTTGTAGTAATAAGTAGTACTTTTTTGACAATGTCTGCCAAATTTGAAGGTTAAATTCGACATGCTGCACTTACCCAATTACGGACAAAGTTGCACTGCAAAAATTTCTTTGAATAAAATGGCACTGTCCAATTTTATTTGGATTTCAATTAAAACTAGGGTTTCATAAGCTAAACTTAACTGTCCACTTTTCCTCGTATTTTAAAACAAGAAATTAAAAAAAAAAATTGGTTTTGAAATTTTGTTAAACTTAAATAAATCCGTTAATTTTTGTTGGATTTACAATCAAAATACCTTTTTGAAAGCTTAATTTAACTGTTCATTTATTCTGGTATTTAAATTTTAATAAAATTACCGATTTCGAAAAAATCCCAAGGGATAAATCTGAAAATTAAAAAAAAAAACTGAAGTTGTCACTTCAGGCGACGTTTCTAACTTTCAGATAGGTCGTACCAAAACAGGGATTGTGTCATTCGCTTCACCGGTTAATTCTACATAGGAGTGGATAAAACCATTGTTGCTCTCGAAACCCCATAAACTTTGAGGCTTATGGAACCAAATCCATCATAAAATATTTTCAAAAATCGTGGTTTTTGGTGTAGCGCTCTCAGTTTTTGCAAAAGTCAAACTTTTTTTTTTTGCATTTCTCTTCTATATCATCCTATTTTCAGAATCTGTGCTCGGAGGGAAGATCTGTAATACTTTAAAAAATATATGGAAAAAAAGTCATCTAACATATCGTCCCCTCAATATAACAATAGCGCATAATTTTTTTTTGGGTTTTGAGAAAATCGAGTTTAAAGTTTTTGTCAAATCAGATGTCTATTAAAACCTCAATATCACGGTAAAGAAAAATTGTTCATAGTGGATTTTTCGATGAATACATTATACCGTTTCTTGCCTTTAAATTTACCAAGTTTTTTTATTCTACGCATCCTTTAAGACCATAGTTATGTTATTCAAAGCGCAAGTCCTCCATATAGGCCATTTTATTTTTTAGGGAATTCGTATGATGTATCTGATACACTATTTTATTTTGTATGGTATACGCTGTTTCATTCAATAATTTTACGGTATTTTTATTAAAATATCAATTTGTAACATTATAAAACAGTAATTAATTCCTGTTGATATTTACCTTACTTTCTTCACTTACATTATATAATGGACGATACTCACTCATATGTTTAAAATCCATATTTTTAATGAACAAACTTTCTCTGCGAAATGAATTTGCAAGCTGAAATTTCAAATGACTACAATATTTCCTTGGCATTCATGTAGTCAAAACAACGTAAAAATCGCATAGACTATTACTCTTGTAAATTTCGGATAAAATTTTCGAATTTGTATTGAAAATAAAACAGCTTATGTGGGGTATAGAAAGGGTCGGAATAAAACTATTTCTCAAACAATAGTGTATATCATTATAAGCTATTTTATGAGTTAAAGTTTTGATAAATTGTATTTATTTCTACAGGGTAAAATGGAGTATAATGCGCATACACCATTATTCTTTTAACAACTTTGCAGTGGCAATTTCAAGTAAAATAGCGCATATGAGCTTATACACTTATTGAAGGAAATGTTTGAACAAGAAATTATACACCATTTTTTCCAATGACATTTTGACCCACTTTGTGGAAGTAGAATTTGACGAAATTTTGATCAGACATAGAATCAATGATGGAGATTCTAAATATGCAATAAAAAAATAATGGCGTATGAGCACATACGCTATTGTTATATTGAGGGGACGATATGTATGCATGTTTGCGTGTACAAATGCCCAGTGGGAAAGTGGGGAATGCATTACTTTTTTCATGCATGACAAGATATACGAAAATTGTTGTAAGAAAAGATCAATCCAAAAGAAATCGAAAGAGTAATGTGTCGCTCTATTTTTATTTGTAGTACTACATTTTTGATTTTTTTTACTGTGCCTTGTGGTTTTTTATAGATGCAGCCAATGTGAAAAATTTCAAACTCATTCTGAAAAATGAAAAAAAAAACACATTAAAAAAAGTTCTGGAGGGCGCTTTCGTTTTTTGACGTTTTTTTGTGATATGGCGAGCTCAGAGCTCAAAAGATAGATAAGGTACTTATCCCGTCCTCAAAGGCAGAGTCCCCTGATGCGGTAAGGTTTTTACAACTCATGATGTGACCCCGATATCTGTTGCCGTCTTGGAATTACACTAGTCGGTACGGTGTCATATAACACCTGGACTAGAAGTGACCCCGATATCTGTTGTGAACTTGCCGTCTTGGAATTACACTAGTCGGTACGGTGTCATATAACACCTGGACTAGAAGTGACCCCGATATCTGTTGTGAACTTGCCGTCTTGGAATTACACTAGTCGGTACGGTGTCATATAACACCTGGACTAGAAGTTCTTAGCTGGCGTTCTCATTATGCTTATGCCAACCCCTGTGGTAGTCCTAATAATGGTCATATCTTGTATTTTGTTTTATAAACCGTAACCCTGCACAAAATAATTTGCATGTAATGCGTCTTTTCTATCATGCAAAGTAATGGTAGATATAATGTGTCCATTGTAATGCATCTTTTCATTTATAAAAAGTAATATAAAAAGTAATGTATAGTTTGTCGCTTCAGTTTGTTGCGAGCGACACATTACTTTCGTAGGACATGTGCTGTGTTAATAGTCATGCATGTTGTAATGCGTAAATAGTGCAAGTGATAGATAACTTTTTGCATTACCAGACATTACCGGTTCTATTTATTCGGTTAATGGTAGTTGAATAGTTTTTGGCTTATCTCTACTTATAATAAAATTGTAACAGGTCGATCTCTGTACATGGCAAATATCAACAAAAGATTATTGGGGGAAGCTTTATTAAACGAGTAGAATCCAAATCAACCATTTTTTAAATTTTTGTGTGTCTGTCTGTATGTTTGTGGCCGTATCACTCTGAAAGTACTGAATGGAATTGAATGAAACTTCTTCGTTGGATTGTTAGACGCTCAACCTAAAGTTTAAGATATTATTTTTTGCGATATATCAACCGGTTTTGGAGTTATCGCCCAATATGTGGACCAGGGGTGACCAAAAATGTCTTAGTACAATATGGATGTCCAACGAAAGGTGTCAATGAGTGCTGTAATATGCGATATGATCAACTGAAATATCCCAAATGGTTTCGGAGATATCTTAAAGCTATCGACGAATATTTATTAGTACAATATGGGCATCAAACGAATGGTGCCAATGGGTACTGTTATATGCGATGCTCTTAATTTAAATATCTCAAATGATCTCAATTATATATCTTCAAAAATTTCGGATGGAAAAATGAAGGGTGGGTAGATGCATTTAAATACGGACAAAAAATAAAATGGTTACCTCGTCACGATCGCCACTCCGCAAACCAAATGTCGCCTGATCGCTCCCTTATTCACATACCTGCAGATATACTTTATGGATACAGATATACTTTCAAATGGGTTTCAAATGCACGTGAAACCACCCATCGATTGTCAACATTGTCCGTGTAGGTTAACATCAGTAGTGAATCCACCATTTTCAGGTGATCGACGCCGGTACGATGGATATCCATTTTCAGCAGTAGAAGTTTCGTAAACGAACCTTTTCGGAAATCTCTTTATGCAGTTGCCTTCTTTCATGCAGGGTGAGCTGGCTTTGAATGATCCAAATGGGCCGTGAATCATGTTCGCTGTGACAGAAACAAATTATAGTTCCTCTGATATGGCCGAAATTGTAAACAATAACATTGGAAAGCTAGATTAAGTCAGTATACGACAAGGTACTCCGAAGTGTTAGTCAACAGGATGGAGAAAGTTTTTTTTTGGACGCACCTGGTGGAATAAGCAAAACCTTTTGACTCGCTTCCTACTGGCGGAAGTAAGAAGGCAAAGTAAATAGCAAAAGCAATCGCTTCTTCGGGTATTGCTGGGGCTCTTCTTCCTGGAGGAAAAACCCCTCATACTATGTTTAAAATACCATTGAACCTCGAAACAAATGAGACCCCAGTCTGTGCCATAGGGCGAAACAGTGAAAAGGCAAAGATTCTAGCAGAGTGCATCCCAATAGTTTGGGATGAGTACACGATGATTCGTAGTAACGATCACACCATGGGGAAAGTGACGGTTTTATTTTGTGGTGACTTCCGTCAAACTCCTCCCATCGTAACTCGCGGAACTAGAGCTGATGAGGTGGCGGCTTGTCTAAAACGGTCTGTTCTCTGGTCACGGGTATAGAAACTGAGTCTAACGCGTAGTATGAGAACGCACGAAGGTGGAAACCCCAGGGTGCTTTAGTTTTCGGACGTTTTACTTCAGGTCAGGGCTACATTCCCGAATACAATGGATTAGTAACATTGCCAGAGAATCTTTGTACTATTGTTCCATCAATGGAGGAGCTTATTTCTTTAGTTTATGGAGAAGTATCTCGGATAACGCGTCAGAACAATACTTGGCTTTGTGAGCGAGCAATACTTACACCAAAAAATGATCAAGCAGAGGCCCTAAATCAAAGTGTCTTACAAAAAATTGATGGAAGAGAATGAGAATACACGTCAATAAACATTGTTTTAGACAGAACTGATACTACCAGTTACCCAGTAGAGTTTCTTAACTCTCTTTCAGCACCCGGCCTACCAGCGCATAACATTGTTTTAAAAGTTGGTATTCCGGTTATGTTGCTTCGAAACCTAACCCCACCAAAGTTATGTAATGGAACCCGACTTAAAGTTAAATCGCTTCGAAATAATGTGATAGAAGCGGAAATTCTAACGGGTTGTGGAGCAGGTAGATCCGAGTCAAAAGGCTTTTTTAATGCAACTAACCTTTATTAAAACGAAACAACAAGCATGAACTTAAACTACAAAATAAGAGCTATGTGTGATGTACACATATATGATTTAGTTGATACATTGCTGAATTCATTAGGCATGTATAAGTATATACATATGATATTTATGGGTAATTCCATGTTAAAGTAAATACATAATCTATAACAAATATGTATCAAATATATATCATTTCTCCACCTTCTATTTACGAAAATCTACGGCCATAAAACGATCTACTGGATTTCTGTTACGCTCACTTCTACGAAGTGGCTCAGCTGGAAGCGGTTCACGAAGAGAGTGGTTCTGCTCAGTAGTAGGCGAGGGGCTGCGCTCAGCGAGACTAGCAGCACAAGGCGAACGCTTTTGTGCAATAGCGTCGTTAAAAGGTTGGATGGAAAGATTTTCTTCGCTCCTTTCTTTAAGTTAGTTTTGATGTCGTTTTTGGTATCCCATTGGGGAATCTACGATGTACATCATTCTTCCCAGAACCCTGTCTATGCGACCCTTTATCCACTTAGGTCCGCGAGCATAGTTACGCATGTACACTAATTGGGAAGGTTTAAACTTGGTATTGCCTTATTTGTTCCGTTCTCTGTGAGTGCTTGGTAACGTTTGTGATAGCAGAGTGCGAATGGCGCGGCAATGCAATAGTTGTGCAAGTGTCTTACCATCAGCATTAGGCATAGATCGGTACGTTGAAAGATACTTTATTAACGCGGCAGGATTGGCAGTCCATCTTGCAAATTTTTCACCATTGCCTTTTTGAAGGTGCGAACAAAGCGTTCAGCTAGTTCGTTTGATGCCGGGTGAAAATGTGCTGATGTAACATGTTTTATTCCATTTTTAGCGCAGAATTCTTTAAAGAGATCAGCTGTGAACTGCGGCCCATTGTCACTGACCAACGTTTCGGGAAGTCCCTCAATAGCGAATATAGTGGAGAGAGCTGTAATAGTGTCCGATGTAGTCGTTGTTTTCAGCTGAGTTACATAGGGATATTGCGAATATGCATCTACACACACTAGCCACATATGATTAAAAACAGGCCCGGCAAAGTCAATGTGCACACGCTCCCATGGACGTGAGGCTTCTGGCCAACTGTTGTATTCGCGAGCTGGAGCGTGGAGTTCGATTTGCAGATTTCACAGGTTTTCGCGATGCTTTCGATACTTTTATCAATACCCGGCCACCAGCAATGGCTGCGAGCCAGCTGTTTCATCTTGACTACGCCCCAGTGACCGTCATGTAAAAGCTGCAAAATTCGTTTATGTAAGGACGTTGGGATAACAACTCGGTTTGCCTGGCCCTGCAAGTATATAATATCATTATTAACAGTTAAAGACATTTTTTTATTGAAAAATGGAGAAATGTGCGAATCACCAACTGACAGGTGATGTGGCCAACTTGTACAAGAGTATCATCTAATTCGAGATGTTTTAATATTAGGCTTGGATTTACAGGTGTTTCAAAATGATCCACATTTAAACAGGCTTCGCTTTTGTCGAACTCAGGATCAGCTTCATGTGGTAGACGTGAAAGAGCGTCGGCGTATATCATATTGATATGCCATTAAGGTAATAGCCCAGCGTTGAAGGCGATGTGCGGTCTTGGTCGGCAATTGTTTGTCTGGACTGAATATACTAACGAGCGGTTTGTGATCTGTGATCAGTGTGAATTTGTGGCCATATAAATACTGATGAAAACGTTGCACCCCAAATACAATAGACAAGGCCTCTTTTTCAATTTGGCTATATTTTATTTTATGTTGGTCAAGAGTCTTAAACGCAAATGCAATAGGCCTTTCAGTGCCATCCGGGTACAAATGAGAGATTACGGCGCCTATACCATATGCAAGAAGAAGGGGAAGGTGCTCCTGATAATGTGCTAACTGTGCCGCTTTTATTATTGAATCTTTTAAAGATTCAAAAGCATTTTCTTGTTCGTTTTGCCACTTAAAACGTACGTTTTTCGTCGAAGTTGATTAAGTGGTGCTGCAATTTTCAAAAAATTTGGTTTGAAGCTATGGTAGTAATTAACCTTACCTAACAAAGCTTCGCGATCTTTTATATTTTGCGGCCGACGTAGCTTCTTTACTGTCATTACGCCTGCTTCATCTGGCGAAATCCCATTAGCGCTTATTCGCCTCCCCAAATATTCGATTTCGTCTTGGAGGAAAACGCACTTCTCCCTCTTGCATTTAAGACTGCTGGCTTCCAAGCGCATGAAAACTTCACTCAGTCTTTTGAGGTGATCGTCGACTGTGGGTGCAGTTACGATTATGTCGTCGAGGTAATTGGCACAGCCTTCAATGCCTTGAAGAATTTGCTCTAAAAACTTCTGAAAAATAGCTGGAGCGCTAGCTATTCCGTATGGCATTCGCTGAAATTGGTACAGACCCAGAGGCGTATTCACTACGAGCAATCGTTGGGCCTCCTCGTCCAACTGCAATTGTAAATAGGCATCTTTCAAGTCTATTTTAGAAAATTACTTACCATACCGTACTACATATAACAACTTTTCACGCTTTGGTAACGGATAGCGTTCAACATCAATTTGCTTATTCATGGAAACTTTGAAGTCGCCACATATACGAATAGAACCATCGGGCTTTGTAGCGAGGACTATCGGAGATGCCCATTGACTAAACTGGACTTGTTTCCAAATTCCTTCCTCAACTAGTCTATTTGCTTCCTTTTTAAATTTTGGCATTACTTAGTGCGGAAGGAATTGGTCTGAAAATTTAGGTTGGGCATTACTATTTAAATTAATAGTAGCTTGAAAGTTTTTAACAGTGCCCAACTCAGGCTCAAACACTTTACCAAATTTATTTAAAATTGCTTCAACTTTAGGAATTGCATCATTTATAGACAAAACTTGTTGTATTTTGTAACCAAGAACTTCAAACAAATCTGCGCCAAAAAGATTGTTACCACCATACACACGTGCAACAACAAGATTAATTTGTTTTTGTTTTGCGCCATAAAGCATTCACTTTAAATTCGCCTAGAGTATTTATATGATAATTCCGGTAACTGAATAAATCGTTTCGATTGTATCGACATGGTTTTTTGTTTTATTATTCTTTTTCACAGCTTTTTGCGGTAACTGTTTTTTATTTTCGCTCTTTTTTGGATAATTACTTGTGTCTTTTGACATTCATACAGGTGCTATGTGGCCTACTCTATCGCACTTTTGGTATACATCGTCTTTGAAACGACATTGTTCGCGATTATGTGATCTACCGCAACCTGAGCATGATTTGTACAAATTCTGTTTGTTGTTGGGTTTGACAGAGTGCGAGCGAAATGATTTTTTCGCGCTATTAACCGCATTTACGGGTGACGCAGTTTCACTGGTTATATTTTCTTTATTCTCCTTTAGCGATTGGACTGCTGTAGTGGTGCTCTCATATGGTTCAGCTATAAGAAGAACTTCGGCTAACGTTGGCTGGAGTTTTTGCAACGCAGCAGCTCGGACGGGGTCTTTCGGAGTATGCAGAATTATCATGTCACGTATCATCCTACATATTTATAAGTGCAGTTGGTGCCTTTGCTAAGAAAATTGCATTCTCTTGCTAAACCTCGCAAGTCAGCGACCCACTCTGTGTAGCGTTGATTTGGCTTCATATTACATCGATTAAAATTGTAGCGTGCGGCGATAATATGAACCTCTTTCTTAAAATGGTCTGACAATTTTGCCGTTAGCTCTGCATAGCTGAGATTATGTAAATCATGACTGGCGAATAATTTTTTCAACAGCTCAAAAGTGTCGCTGCCCATCCATGATAAAAAGGACTTCATCTTTTCTGATGACGTCACATTATATGCTATAAAATGTTGGCCTAGCTGCTCCAAGTATGAATCCCAACTTTGTGTTTCTTTATTAAAAGCGTGGAAGGATGTCACCATGGAACTTTCTCCTGTTCCTTTAGTTTTATCCTTTAGAACAGACTCCATCCATGTCCTTTGGGTGTCCAGCATTTTTTGTGCTCGAGGAGTTGCTTCAAGAAGGCATTATTTTTTTCCTCCGCCATTATTTATTACACAATAAAGTTATGTATACTGTATGTATTACATATATGTATTAGCTGATACATTGCTGAATTCATTAGGCATGTATAAGTATATACATATGATATTTATGGGTAATTCCATGTTAAAGTAAATTCATAATCTATAACAAATATGTATCAAATATATATCAGTTTTCATACCACGAATACCCATAATACCAAACAATTATCCCTTTCAATTCAAACGTGTTCAGTTTCCCGTCAGCGTATGTTTCGTAATGAAAATAAATAAGTCTCAACTTTTTTAACGCCAAGTGTTAGCGTTAACTTCGCCTAACACCATTTCTAACACTTTTTGCGATTCTGTATCTTTTAACCACACGAAAAGTGTTAGCTAACACCAGGGCCGTGCGCAGGAATTGGCCTTGGGGGGGGGGGGGTTTTAATTTAGATTTGCATTCGCATACATTTTTCACTAAGTTAAACATATTTGCTGAAACAGATACCTAGACCCATATATCACAAATTTAAATGTTCTTTAACTTTCCTGAAACTGCATACTCTGATGCCTAAAACTACTATTTTTTTGGTTGTACACATTTTTCTGTATTTGATAGAGAATTGGTGATATGATGGCATATCCCAGCTAACTAAAAATGAAAAAAAAGACTCCTTTCGGAGCCATAAAACGGTCATTTCTCAGAACTTTACTCTCCAAAATGAGCTTCTTTCAGAGCCCAAATGGAGCGAAAAATCGCTCTACGCGGGCACTCCAACGATGTCATAAAAAAGAGTCCGAAATGAGTCCGATTTCGATGAATTTGAAGCGTTTTTTGACTCTTTTTAAATGAACTGTGGAGCCTTTTATTGGTGCTTTTCTGAACCTTTTTCGGAGCCTTTTATTCCTCCATTCTGAGGGTTTCTGGAGCCTTCTCAGACGCCTTTCGGAGCCCTCTAATTGGTGCTTTTCTTTCATTCATCCATTCAGAGGGTTTTTGAACACTTGTCGGAGCCTTTTATTTGTGTTTTCCTGAAGCTTATTTGGGGTCGTTTTTTATTTCTTTTGTGTCATAATTTCTTTGCGCAATTATTCACTCCTAACTATTCTGCCGTCACCAACTCTGACTTTCTAAATTATCCCTATGAGCTAAATACATGGGAACAATTTAATTAATTGTCCAACTATACCGCATGATGTTCTTATTTATCTGAAAACCTTGAAGGAATCTTTACATGCTTCTTGAAGAAGTGTGCTAACAATATTTACCAACCCCTTACCAATTTGTTCAATCTGTCACTAAAGTGTGGTGTTTTTCCAAAAGCATGGAAAGAGTAGTTTCTTCTACCGCTTCATAAAAGCGGAAGCAAGGCTTCTATAGAGAACTATCGTGGCATAGCAAAGCTTTCTGCCATCCCAAAAGTGTGTGAAGCTATTGTTACCAATCAGCTTACGAATCCTATCTCTACCTTGATTTCCGACTGTCAACACGGGTTCTGTAAGGAAAAGTCCACCGTCACAAACTTACTTGAATTTACTTTGATTTCAGCAAAGCTTTCCATAAAGTGTGTCACTCTTTACTTATTCATAAACTGGATCAGTTGGGTTTCCAGCCGGGTCTCAATCGCTAGATCTCTCTTACCTTAGCGAAAGAGCACAACAAGTAGTGTTTAAAAATTGTGAATCCGATGTTATTTATGTCTCCTCAGGAGTTCCTCAAGGAAGCCATCTTGGCCCGATTCTGTTCTTGTTGTTTATAAATGATATTTCTACAGTAATATAATTTTCGAAAATTTTAATGTATGCCGACGATGTAAAGCGTTTTATGTCATTCGAAGAAGCTTCAATCAGATCTAAATACACTTGTTACTTGGTGCGATTTAAATTATATGCCGTTTAATCTAAAGAAATGTAAATACATGCGTTTTTCGAGAGGAAAATCACAGCCAGCAATTAACAGTTATAGTCTTGAGCAAATGTATGATTTTGTTGACCTTGGGGTTACTATGGACTAAAAACTCAGTTTTAACTGCCATATTAACGTAACAGTCAATAAAGCTGGAGGCGTTCTAGCATTTGTTAAACGATGGTCTAAAGAATTTAGCGACCCTTATGTAACTAAAACTCTTTACTACATTAGTCAGACTGATACTTGAATACGGTTCTATAATTTGGAATCCACGTTACCAGGTCCACGTGGATCGCTTAGAATCAGTTCAAAAACAATTTTTAATATTTGACTTAAGAGATCTTCACTGGGATCCCTTGTATAATTTGCCAGGTATACGAGTCGCTTAAAACTAATTAATCTTCACAGCCTTTCTAGTAGGAGGGAAATGCTTGGAATTGTTTTCATGAAAGAACAATCCGCGCGTATTGCGGATGCGCCCCTCGCGCCGGTCGGGCGGGATATGGTGGATAATTCGTTGGGAATTATTATTATTATTATAAATAATAAAAAATAAGGTTTATGAATTTTTATTGACACTAAATATGAAATATGCTATGTTTATTTTCCACAGACTATTGATAAACGTCCATGAAAAATGCGATGTTGTTGTTGTTGTTAGCAGTGCTTCGCCCTGCCCAAAGGGCCAGAACACTCCTAGTTGTCATCGGGCTCTTCTAACGGAAGTCCAAGGAAACGCGCTGTTTCAACAGGGTTGGACCAAAGTGATAAGGGAGTTAGAAGAGTATGTTCCGAAGAACACGAAAAGAGATGTTGCGTGTCGTGGGGGGCCATACCGCATGCAGGGCATGTGTTTGGTATGGTAGGGTTCAGTCTGGACAAATAGGAGTTCAGCCTATTGCAATATCCAGACCGAAGTTGAGCCAGCATGACTCTAGTCTCCCTCGGAAGGACACGTTCTTCCTCAGCAAGAACGGGTGGTTGGGCACCAATAACGGGGTTCACAGGCCGGGATCTGAAGGATCTGTCCACCGACTCAGTGTGGAGGTCCTTTAGGGCCCGCCTATGGTCCCGCAGATCAAACGGCAACGATATGTGATGCCGGATCTCATCATAATGCTTCCGGAGATGCTTCCTTATGTCTCTAGGGGGCGGAGTTTCATCCAATAGCTGTCGATTTGGATGACTGGGACGGTGGCAGTTCAGAAGGAACTGCCTACTTAAAAGTTCCGCATGCTCGCGAACGTTGAGCATTTGAGCCTCCTGGTGGAGATGAGACTCAGGAGACATAAGCAAACAACCCGTCGCAGTTCTGATGGCGGTGTTTTGGCAGACCTGCAATTTCCTCCAGTTGGTGTCGTGAAGGTTAGGCGACCATATGGGCGCAGCAATGAAAAATGCGATCTTTATCTTCTGTTAGGTAAAATAAAAAAACCTCAGAAAATGTTTGAAAACATTCAAATAATTGAACGTTGTCGCTCATCTGCTCTCCAACGTTCATTTTCTCACAATTCTCTTTACGCCTACAACAAAAAGGGTCAGAAAACACTCGAAATCTTTCATATAATTGAGCCTTGCAGTTCATTCGCTCTGTTAATTGAAACTGCTCACTGTTTTCATCGGTAAACCGCCAAAACCCCCCCGTGCGCACGGGCCTGGCTAACACCTTTTACTGTGGTTTGTTAACGCGAATTAATTTCGTGGTGTTAAAAATTATAGAAAATAAGTTCTCCGAAAACCTGAAACCGAACTCGCGACGCGCACATTGTAGTCCGAACGCTTATCATCTGCGTTACTGCGACATGAACGTCGGCGCTGTCAAATGCTGTACTTAAGATGAGTGCAGTTTCCCTCCCAATTTGAACTGATATTTATTTATTTATTTATTTATTTATTATAAAAAATTTCATTGTACAACTAAGACTAAAAAATCTTTTATATGTAAATCAACTGTGGTATGACAATTATATACTAATTAGTAATACAACATTATTAGTAAATATATTTTTAACGTATCTTATGACAAGCGGTATATACATTATGTAATAAATAGAAGAAATAAAGTAGTTATAGGGGACAAGAAAATAGTAAACCAGGTAGAAAAGTACATAGATTCGACTTCCAATTTCATGTGTTTCCTGTGTTCAAATGTTAGCAAAATATTGATGTATTTTAGTACTAAAGTTGTTCCTGTTCAGTGCAGCCTTAACGCTTTCTGGAATAGAGTTCCAAAGTCTTGCAGCACTAACGAAAAACATTCGCTCGGATGTAAGAGATCCGTGTATGGGAACAACCAGTTTATTGTGTCTCTGTGACCTGGTTAATTGCAGCTTATTATACAGATACACAGGAGTCTTCCAATTTAATAATTTAAAGACGAACATACAAGTTCTTGCAGCCAAAAAATTAATAATGTTGCAACCCAGAAGTTTTTCTCTCCATGGCGATATACATATGTTCATATCGGCTTAGGCCGTACACATACCTCGTGACGTTATTGTATGCAACATTTATCTTTTGAGCCGAAATTGAATCCAGCTTGCTATAAACTAATTCTGCATATGTGAAGTGAGGTAAAATTAATTGTATCACTAGTTTCCGCCGTGTTTCTTGGGGTGTGAAAGAAGCGGAGAGCTGTAGTCTACGCAAAGTCATGTATACCTTGCTTACTACCCCATTCATATGGTCTGTGCAGCTAAGCTTACTATTTAACATAAAACCTAAGTTCTTTATCTTAAATGTTGTTTTGAGGGAAGTTGTACCGATCCATAACAGTGGAATATCATCTGTGTTCACTCCATGTTTGGATATAGGCACAACATAGGACTTCGACGCATTTAATAAAAGGTAATTTTTTTGAGCCCATAACTGTATCGATGACAGATCACTATTAATTTTAAAACACAGATCTTCCACAAGACCAATACGATTAGACAGATACAACTGAATGTCATCAGCATACGCATGGACATTGACATATTTGCACACAGAAAAAACATCATTTACAAACATACTAAACAACAGAGGACCAAGAACTGATCCCTGAGGAACACCTGCAGTTACGGCTTTTGACTGTGATAAATGTTTTTCACCTTTAACTTGCTGAACTCTTCCACCTAAATAGCTGGCTAAGAGCTTGACAGAGCTTGCAGAAAATCCAAAGAAGTTCTTCAGCTTCCAACATAGCAAGTGATGGTTGACCGTATCAAATGCTTTAGAAAAGTCCAAGAGACAGAGAAGTATCAGGTTTCCATCGTCAAATGGCGTTCTGATGATTTTGATCATAGCAGTGGCGCAGCTATGCATCGGTTTAAACCCGGACTGCAGCGAAGACAATAGGTTGTTACTTTCAACGTGATTTCTTATTTGATGAGCCATTAATGACTCACAAGCTTTCGAAAATGCTGGCAAAATGCTGATAAGTCTATAATCACAAGGCTGCCACGCAATAGATTTCTTTGGAACAGGCAAAATAATTGATTTTTTTCCAAGCAGCTGGAAAGATACCACTTGAAAAACAATGGTTGATTATATGAGTAAGCGGATGTATAATGAAGGGAAGGATTAGCTTTACAAACTTCAATGATATTCCATCACTTCCCGAAGCGTTGGACTTGATTGACATGACAGCCTTGATGACATCAGACTCATGTACACCTTGAAAACCAAATTGTTCCTGGACCGCCGTGGTAGCTTCTAGAGCTATATCAAGGGTAATGGGGTTGTGGGACTCCGTCACGCCAATAAAAAAATCGTTTAAGATATCGGGATCTATATTGCATTGCTTGTTATCTTTACCATGAACTCGTAACCTATTTAAATTTCTCCAGAGATCTTTTGATGGGAGAGATGGATTCAATTTGCGATGGCAAAACCGTCTCTTCTCTTCTCTTATCATGGTAGTTGCTTTCTTCCGAGCAGCTTTATATAAAGTCCACAAGATCTCTGTACGTGATTTCCTCCATTTACAGTGCAACATATTTCGCTTTTTTATAGCAAAACATACATTTTTATTGTACCATGGACAAGATTTATTGATAATACGCGCAGTGCGAAAACGAACATGTCGATTAAATAAGAAAATTACGTTATTATTGAGTAGCTCAAGCTTTTCATCCACTGTCTCGCAATACCAACAATCATTCCAGCGCATATTCGAGCAATCAGTGAGCAATGCATTGCTATCCAATGAACGAAAATCACGGTACATAAAAGTTGCATCAGCTGCCGGACGATTGAAAACAATATCAAAAGTGCAAAAAATTAAATCATGAGCCGACACAAAACAAAGTTGGTCAAATTTAAGTACATAGGACAAGTCGGAAGTTATAAAATAATCTAAAAGGCTTGCATTCGAGGTATTGTCATATCTAGTGGGCATTGTGCTATTTACTACATGCAGCCCAGCGGCTGATATGTGATCACGAAGTTGAAGGCTACACGAGTCATCATTAAGTAAATTGACATTAAAGTCACCACTAATAACGAAAAAATCATATTCAATAAGAAATACAGATAACTCTGAGAAAAAACAATCTAACGGATAGCTTTTATGAGGATTGTAAACACAAGCAACCAAAATTTTGGCTGGCCCATCAGAAACCTCGGAAATTATAAATTCAATATCTGCACCACTAGACTTAGCAAGTACCTTTATATCCAACCCTTTTTTGCAATAAATTGCCACACCCCCCCCCTCTTTTGCTTTGTCGATCATTTCGAATAACATTGTAGTTGTTAATACTACAATAAAGATCCGATACAGCACTACTAAGCCAGGTTTCAGAAACACATACAATATCTATTAATGACTGTTCAAAGACGTATCTAGCATAATCCATCTTATCAGGACCGAGACTACGCGCATTAAAATGAGCAATGTGAAGCCCATTAGATTGTTTACACAGAATGTCTAACAAGAGCTGATGCTTTCCCTCAGCGCCAAAGGTTTGTTTACCATCCATACTAGGTCAAACTTTGCACCGATGTAGGAACAAGCTTACGTACATGAAAATACATATTTGAACTAAAGGAACCAGTGAATCCACAGATAATCAGGGTACGAGAAGTAAATAAGGAGAAAAGTGAAGGAGTATAGAATAAAAATATAGCAAAACAAAGAAAACTTAAAACTAGCATAATGTTAGAGCGAATTATGTATGTATGTGTGTATGTGTAATATTCACTTAAATTTAAACAGCGCCAACAATTTCGTCAATAGATGTCCTATCAAATAGTTTTATCGCCTCATCGCCTTCTCCCTTTCTTACAAGCACCTGCCCACGTATTGAGAACGCTGCTGCTAACATTTTATTGCGCTTAAGCTGAGCTGCATAGTGCATTAGTTCCCTATTCGCTTTGCAAGTGAATACTTGCGCTACCTTCCATAGCAATATCACTTAGTTTTAATGCTCTTTTGTTTGTCTTGCAATTGTCGATTTAAATAGTTTAGCGCGAGCAAAAGAAGAGAAAAGCTTCACCACAATAACAGGAGACGTTGCGCTTTTGCTATTTCCCTTTGCGACAGGTACACGAAAAATTTCCCTTATTGCAGGCTGCTCAGTACCCACCGCTCTACATATATTAGAGAGAATGTCAGCACAATTCTCATTACCTGACTTGGGTATGCCGTTTATAATGAAGTCAGTAGCAACAGCATCGTTTTCGTGCTTTGCTGATACTTTTTTTAGTTCAACAACCTCGGCTTTTAGAATAGCAATCTCTTCACATGTCGCCTCTGCAGCAGTCAGTCTCACCTCCAAGAATATCAAATTCCTCTTCACACTTGTCAACTCTGCTGAGATTTCTGTGAATTTTAGCAACAGTCTCTCCTCACTACACTTAATGCTCACACTAATTTTTTCATACCAGCTCTCTTGCTGCTTCTCCATTTTCGCCTCCAACTGCTTTAGCCAATGTTCAGGTAACGGGCTCTCTGGCTCTTTGTTTTTACCATGCTGAGGGGTATTACTCATCAGCGGGGACAACTTTGCACTCCTTGTGTTGATTTTTTTCTCACCAAAAGACATATTGAACCAGGTTCGTGTTATTAAAATGTATTGTTTTTATTTAATTTTATTTTTTTGTGAAAGCGCTAAACTAAATATACCAATGGCCCAAAAGATCGACAGCGTTTTTAGCTACTAGGACTTTATATCAAAAGTATTTAAGGTATGTAAAAATGTGAAGAAAGATGACGAAACCGGCAGCACAAATTAAACACGTCTACTCAGCCATAAAAAGTTGACACTAAAAAGTGTTAAGGAAAGTTACAGAATCGCACTTTCGTTAAGAGCAAACGCCAAAATTCGGCGACAAGCTTAACACTCGGCGAGGTGTTAAAAGTTACTGAACGCTAGCCTTTTTGTTGGATTTTATTCTTTCCTGCAGCTGCAAAAAAATAAATAAATAAATTATACGCATACGAAGGCGCGGGCACCAGCTAGTCTTATAAATAAAAATGAATGTGTGTCCGTGTCCTTTATAGGCGCCCAAAGGACTGAACCGATTTTTATAAAATTTTCACAGTATATAATAATAATAATAATAAGCCCAACGGATTACCCACCATCCCGCCCAACCGACACGAGGGGCGCATCCGCATAACGCGCGGATCAAATTTGCCGAGTGTTTGAAAGGCGCAGGTTTGTTAAGCGTCGAGACCTCAAACTGTTCAGCTACAGAAAAACTTCATCAGCCGAATAAGGTGCATACATAAGAGATTAAAATACATAAACATAAACAAAATAATTAGTTGAGAGAGGAAAGAACAGATTTTTTTATTATAAAAAGCGAGTCCGAAGTATCAAAATTACAAGAGTGAGAGTTATATTTTTCACATAAACACTGAAAAGGTTCGTGCAATTGAAAATTGGTTCTACATTGCTTCAAAAAAATAGGTTTGAAATGTCTTGAAGCTCGGGAGGGAATATTAAATTTAACTTCATTTAAAAGAAATGGACTTGAAATGTGTCCGTTTATTAATTTTACCATAAAAATTACACCAAGCATTTCCCTACGACTAGAAAGAGTTGGGAGGTCGATAAGTTTTAACCGACTAGTATAAGGTGGAAGACTGTACATTGAATCCCATTGTAGGTTTCTCAAGGCAAAAAGTAGGAACTATTTTTGAATTGATTCTAGCTTGTCTATATTAACTTGATAACGCGGACTCCACACAATCGAGCCATACTCCAATATCGGTCTAACCAAGGTAGTAAAAAGAGTTTTAGTAACATATGGGTCACTAAATTCTTTTGACCACCTTTTCACAAAAGCTAAAACACCTCTAGCCTTATTGACTGTTGCCTCAATATGCGGACTGAAGCTAAGTTTGCAGTTCATCGTTACGCCTAAGTCAACAAAAACATTAACATTTTCAATACTGTGGTTATTAATTGCATAAGAAGCTGGCTGTATACCTCTACGTGAAAAACACATAAATTTACATTTCTTTAAGTTTAGCGGCATATAGCTTACATTGCACCACGTAACTAAGTACTCTAAATCCATTTGAAGCAAAGACCGATCTTCCGCGGACGCATATGACTTAAATAGTTTTACATCGTCAGCATACATCAAGATATTTGAATACTTTATTGTTGTACAGATATCATTTATGAAAATCAAAAACAGAACCGGGCCAAGATGGCTGCCCTGAGGAACACCAGAGGATACATCGATAATGTTAGAAACGGAATCTTTAAAAATTACTCTTTGAGTTCTTTCAGAGAGATAGGAGGAGATCCAACGGGTGAGGCCCGGTTGGAAACCAACCAGATCGAGCTTGTGAATTAGTAGAGAGTGGCAAACTTTGTCAAATGCTTTACTAAAATCTGTGTAAATGACGTCGGTGTTGAGATTATCTCTAAATCCATTCGACACGTGGGTTGTGAATTCAAGTAAGTTGGTTGTTGTTGATTTACCCTTGCAAAATCCATGCTGGGAGTTAGCAATTAATGTTGAGATTGAAAAGGTTAGGCACTTAGTAACAATAGCTTCAAATAATTTGGGAATAGCCGAGAGTTTTGCAATACCACGATAGTTTTCTATCGATGACCTACTGCCATTTTTATAAAGAGGTATAAGGAAAGACTCTTTCCATGAATCCGGGAAAACGCCACTGTTCGGTCAACGGTTGGTATATGTGTTCAGCACACTTTTTAAGAAAGCATGTCGGTATTAAATCAGGACCAGGAAATGATTCCTTCAAGGTCTTGAGATGTAATAAAACATCTTCCGAGTTTAAATTAGGAACATGGATTGAATGACTTGAATGTGGTTGATATGGATAGTTGTTAGGTGGTGAATTGATTGCAATAGAATAATTAGACTTAAAGAATTGAGCAAATAAATTGGCTATCTCTAGGTTGTTGCTGGAGAAAACATCCCTGAATTTCATCGTTGAAGGGAACCCTTTTACTTGGCGTTTAGAGTTTACAAAACCATAAAATGATTTAGGGTTGCAAAAAATTTGCTTTTTCGTTTTGCAAATATAATCTCTATAACACTTTTTATTTAGTTCTAAATATCTATGACGTATAATAGAATACTGTATATAATCTGAATGTAAACCCGTTTTCTTGTACATTTTGAAAAGACGCGACTTTTTATTTTTTAATGCTTTTAGCTCTTTAGTAAACCAGGCCTGAGCTGGCTCATCATAAACGCAGATTCGCTTAGGTATATACTTTTCGAAAAGATTATAAATAGTATTATTAAAATGTAAACCGCAAAGCTCAACATCCTGATTGTACCGAGGCCAGATTATCTTAGATAGTTCTTCATTTAACTTTTTAAAATTGGCTTTCGCAAAATCAAATTTTATATTAGAGGTGCAAGGTTTCTTAATGCACTTCCCCTCATTGCTTATGGTTTCGTAGACTATCTCCAGAGGGGGATGGTAAACATCTTCAGGTAACACTAGAGGACCGCACCTATTTATAAAAAATTTAGACAGGTCGTCGACGAAGGCTAAATCCAAAACTTTACCAAACTTATTTGGGATAACATTAATTTGGATAAGACAAAGGTTGGTAATTTCATCCAAAAACTCATTGTTACTAAGCTTAGCCGAGATTGGCACAATACTATTATTAATTTTGCTCCACGAGATGTATGGAAGATTAAAGTCCCCCAAAACAATAAATGAATCGGACGGTCTTAACATAGAATGAACACCATTTAAAGGAGAAATGTGGTGCATATACACAGATAAATCAGATGACGGTGGAATGTAGCAAACAGCAATATAAATATATCCGCTGCCTAACAGGACTCGGATGCACTTAAACTCAATGTTTTCAATGGAGGGTATATATACATCTTCAGATGGTAATGAAGATCTTACAGCCACCAAGACGCCACCACCGGTTCTGTTCAAGCGATCCTTTCTTTACGTTTGATATCCGTCGCAAAAAATTTCCGAATCAAAGACATGCGGTTTTAACCAAGTTTCGGTGAAGGTAATAATATTGTAGTTACAATTGATCGTTTTAAGATAGAAATCCGTTAGCTTGGTATTCAAACCTCTAACATTCTGATAATAAATGTTAAAGGCAGAATTTACTTTACGTTTTTTGGATCGGTATTCCGATCGATATTCTGACTAGGGACCTTCGTTGAATTTGGGGCATTCGGCTTAAACAAAAATTCCCGAACCAACGCCCCAGATGGCCAGAAAGAGCTATCCAAAACTGCATCAAAATCGGACTGAAAAACATCAATCCTAAATGATGATACGGTTCTATCGTATTTAAATTTAAACTTATTTATTATCATACCGTCAGCTTTAATTTTAGATTTAACATAAGACTTAATGTCATCAGCGGAAGTGTCCTTCTCGAACCTGGACACAAAAACAGACTTTTTCGCAGGGACCACAATTAGCTTCTTGACTGTTGGTTGACTTGACATAGAACGGGTCTGAACAGCAAGGTTTCTTTTAGGAGCCTTGGAAGTGGAAGGAGCCACGGCTTCCGGACCCGGCGAAGCCAAGTTAATCAACTCAAAGGCTTGAGGTGCAGGAATAATCCGTGGGATCATGGGTTAAAGCATGGGACAGATTAATTTTGAGCGATGCCACGCCCCCAGGCTATATAAAACTTCAATTCTTCAGAACTCTGAACATATTTGTTCTAAATTAATGATTTTTGGATATGTGTGTGCTTTGGTCAAGATTTATGTAATTTGGGAAAAGTGGGCGGTGCCAAGGCCGCATTTTTTGTGTTTTGTTTGTACTTCAATAATATCCAAAGTTTATGGTAGAACTCTTTTAAACTTTTCAGATTGGTTCAGAAGATTGTTGTGCACGAGTAAGGCTATATTAATTTTTGGAAAAGTGGGCGGTGCCAAGCCCCCAGGCTATATAAAATTTAAATGATCATAACTTTGAACATTTTTGGTCTAAACTAATGAGTTTTGGATATGTGTGTACCTTGGTCAAGAATTATATAATTTGGGAAAAGTGCACGACGCCCACATTTTTTGTATTCAATAATGTCCAAAGTTTATGGTTGATCTGTTTTAAACTTTTCCGTTACGTTAAAATCTTCGTTCGGTACGACATATGTACATAGCCTACATTTGTAAATTTTTTGGAAAAGTGGGCAGTTCCATGATCACAAGCTAAGTAATATTTCAATTCGTTATATCCCTGAATGTATTTGCTTTAGTGAGATTTTAACGTTCTTAAATCTTAACCAAAGCACTTAATTTTTTTTGTTTGTTATTGCCGTGGTAATAATTGAAGCTGTAAATAGACATTTACTATAAAGTTACTTCAAAGAAATATGCATTTGTACATTTATATGTTTATTGCAGTTATCTTAATAATTAAATAGATTCGGACAGTGTTGTGAGAATAAGAAAATACAACCCTCCATACCAGGGCCGTGCGCAGGAATTGGCCTTGGGGGGTTTTAATTTAGATTTGCATTCGCATAAATTTTTCACTAAGATAAACATATTTGCTGAAACAGATACCTATACCCATACATCATAAATTTAAATGTTCTTTAACTTTTCTGAAACTGCATACTAAAACTATACCCAACAAAATTTTTTTGGTTGTACACATTTTTCTGTATTTGATAGAGAATTGGTGATATGATGGCATATCCCAGCTAACTATAAGTGCAAAAAAAGACTCCTTTCTGAGCCATAAAACGCTCATTTCTCAGAGCTTTACTCTCCAAAATGAGCTTCTTTCGGAGCCCAAATGGAGCGAAATATCGCTCTACGCGGGCACTCCAACGGAGTCATAAGAAAGAGTCCGAAAAGAGTCCGATTTCGATGAATTTGAAGGGTTTTGTGACTCTTTTTAAATGAACTGCGGAGCCTTTTATTGGTGCTTTTCTGAACCTTTTTCGGAACCTTTTTTTCCTCCATTCTGAGGATTTTTGGAGCCTTTTCAGACGCCTTTCGGAGCCCTTTAATTGGTGCTTTTCTTTTATTCATCCATTCAGAGGGTTTTTGAACTCTTTTCGGAGCCTTCTATTGGTGTTTTTCTGAAGCTTATTTGGGGTCGTTTCTTATTTCTTTTGGGCCATAATTTCTTTGCGCAATTTTTCACTTCTGACTATTCTGCCGTCACCAATACTGACTTTCTAAATTATCCCTATGAGCTACATGGGAGCAATTTAATTAATTGTCCAACTATATGCGCCAATGATATTCTCATTTATCTGAAAACCTTGAAGGAATCTTTTAAATGCGGTCCTGATAGGATTCCTACATGCTTCTTGAAGAAGTGTGCTAACAATTTTTACCAACCCCTTACCAATTTGTTCAATCTGTCACTAAAGTGTGGTGTTTTTCTAAAAGCATGGAAAGACACGTGGCATAGCAAAGCTTTCTGCCATCCCAAAAGTGTGTGAAGATATTGTTACCAATCAGCTTACAAATCCTATCTCTACCTTGATTTCCGACTGTCAACACGGGTTCTGTAAGGGAAAGTCCACCGTTACAAACTTACTTGAATTTACTTTGATTTCAGCAAAGCTTTCGATAAAGTGTGTCACTCTTTACTTATTCATAAACTGGATCAGTTGGGTTTCCAGCCGGGTCTCAATCGCTAGATCTCTTCTTACCTTAGCGACAGAGCACAAAAAGTAGTGTTTAAAAATTGTGAATCCGATGTTATTTATGTCTCCTCAGGAGTTCCTCAAGGAAGCCATCTTGGCCCGATTCTGTTCTTGTTGTTTATAAATGATATTTCTACAGTAATTTAATTTTCGAAAATTTTAATGTATGCCGACGATGTAAAGCTTTTGATGTCATTCGAAGAAGCTTCAATCAGATCTAAATACACTAGTTACTTGGTGCGATTTAAATTATATGCCGCTTAATCTAAAGAAATGTAAATACATGCGTTTTTCGAGAGGAATGTCACAGCCAGCTTCCTATACAATTAACAGTTATAGTCTTGAGCAATTGTATGATTTTGTTGACCTTGGGGTTACTATGGACTAAAAACTCAGTTTTAACTGCCACATTAACGTAACAGTCAATAAAGCTAGAGGCGTTCTAGCATTTGTAAAACGATGGTCTAAAGAATTTAGCGACCCTTATGTAACTAAAACTCTTTACCACATTAGTCAAACTGATACTTGAATACGGTTCTATAATTTGGAATCCACGTTACCAGGTCCACGTGGATCGCTTGGAATCAGTTCAAAAACAATTTTTAATATTTGCCTTAAGAGATCTTCATTGGGATCCCTTGTATAATTTGCCATCGTATACGATTCGCTTAAAATTACTTAATCTTCACAGCATTTCTAGTCGGAGGGAAATTCTTGGAACTGTTTTCATGATTAAATTACTAAACGGTTCAATCACAAGCCCGTTTCTTTTGAGCGAAGTGAACTTCAATGTACCTTCTCGTCCATCAAGACATTTTAAACCACTTATCTTGAAACAGTGCCGAACTAATTTTGAATTAAATCAGCCTTTTCGTTGTTTGTGTCAAGATTATAACTCTCATTCTGGTACGTTTGATATTTCAGACTCATTATGCAGCATAAAAATTCAATTCTTTCTATCCTAAATACATAACAACAATTTGCTTTCATGTCCTTTGGTTCTTATCTTTATTCTTAACCCCCAAAACCACCCGTTTGCACGGGCCTGCTCCATACAAAAAAATGGACACCCTGTTTCCATCGGAATTATAAACTTCAATGTATTCTAAGACCTTGCTCAAAATATTTCGAAAAAATATTAAGATTTACCGTAGCTAAACCGCCTTAAAAAAAGCTAAAAACATCGTTTTTTATGTATAAAATGAGTATGAAAAAATATTTTTTTATAAAAAGCAGCTGAGATGGTGAATTGGCTGGAGTACAAAAGATAAGCATAAAAAAGTTTGAAAATTTTATCAACGCAATCCAAATATTGAGATGTATGATGCTGCTTTTGGTCACATTTCGAGGGGTAGGTTTGTGGATATACAACAGTTATATCATCAACCTCCTAGGAGATTTTTGCGCCGAGCTTCTCTTCCAATTTGTGGTGTGCCGATTTGAAATTTTTTTTTTCGCCGACTCCGAACGGCATCTACAAAGCAGATGAATTTTTGCTGAGAAGCCTTTCATGGCAGAAATACACTCGGAGAGTTTGCCAAACCACTGCCAAGGGGCGACCCCGTTTTGAAAAAACTTTTTTAAACCAATTTTTGATGTAACCTGTACCAGGGCTCGAACCCGGATCTTCGGTGTGGTAGGCCGACAACACTACCTCCACACCACAGTGGCCGGAAAACTTTAATAACTCAGCCAGTTATTGACGGATTTGGACGACTAGGGTATCATTTCAAAGGTACTTTCGAGACGTTGCCATTTCTGTAAATTTCACCCTTTTTGGTCCAATTTTAACATTGAGAATATTAGCACACAGTTATACAATAATACTATTGATACAATTTTTAAACTTTTTATGCTTACCTTTTGCACTCTATCATCTCAGATGCTTTTTATAAAAAAATATTTTTTCATACTTCTTTTATACATAAAAAACGTTATTTTTTCGAAATATTTTGGGGGAGTCCTTAGAAAAGAGTAAATTTTGAGATTCCGGTGGAAACAGTGTAACTTTTTTTGGCGAGGCTCCTTAATGTACATACTTCCGTTAAACACTTTTTTGTACAAGTGCATAAATTTTGCATCTTAACACATAGTTTGTGGAAACTTTAATTTTTTTAAAAGTATTTAGTATACCAATTTCTGTTATCTAATTTCAGCGAGCATCAGACTCGAAGTTGAAGGCAGGCAAATCTGGCTAACTGCAGCCTATATGGTGCACGAAGCCCCCAATTACCTTCTAGCTGCCTAACTAACGCAGTGAAGGAGGCAAATCGACGGATGCTGCCGATGGTAATAGGAGCTGACGCCAATGCACAAAATTCAGTATGGGGTTCTGCGGATACCAACCCTAGAGGTGAGTGCTTTCTTGATTTTATTTTATTACATAACCTGTATATAAGCAATTTTGGAAGCGAACCTGCGTTCGTAACCGCAAATAGAAAGGAAGTCCTTGACATTACGCTTATCTCTGACCCGGCACTGGGTAAAATTGAGAACTGGCATGTCTCAAAGGACAACTCCTTCTCTGATCATAAATACATTTGTTTCTGTCTCCTTGTGAGACCACCCACTCTTGCAGCTTACAGAAATAGGAAGAGAACGGATTTGAATGTTTTCAAGAATATTCCATCACATTCGCTTTGTAAACACCCTTCTCACGGTAGATTCGGTCTACCGTAAAGATGTGATGAAGCGCACAACCATCTGGAAAACGGGTCGGCTTCGATCGGTGAGCTCGACTCATCATTTAAAATTGACGAAGCGGTAGACTTGATCACAGAGTCCTGTAATAGTGCCTTTAACGTCTCCGGTTAGCAGACCGAGGAACAAGACGAGACTACCTTGGTGGAGCTCCGAAATTTCTCGACTCAGGAAAAATAGCAGGAGAATGTTTAATGGAGCTAAGGAGACTAGTTCTTGGCACGAATATAAACAGGCCTTAAAAATTATAAAAAAAGCAGTCAACAAAGCCCAGAAGAATTCATGGAGCGACTTTTGTACCAACATTGAAACCAACTCAGACGCAAATGGACTGCATAAAGTTCTATCTAAAAGTCCCACTTTTCCGACCTTCATCCAGAAACCCGATGGAGACTGGACATCGTCCAGCGGCGAAATGGTCGCCCTTACATCCTTTCTTCTTAAATTATTGGAAAGAATACTAGACGCGCACATTAGAGATAATCTGCGCCCTCTTGACCTCTCGAAGGCTCAACACGCATACTCTAAGGGCAAGTCCGTGGAAACAGCACTCACCACAAAAATAAAACAAGTAAGGAAGTGGTTATCATCCGATTTCGCCCATTTCAAACACCAACCTGCTTTGGCCATGCACAACAAATTTCATGCAAATACCTCAATCTTTACTCAAGTTATGTTAATTAATGTGATTTTCGAAATTTTCGATATCGAAAAAGGAAGCGCGTTATCATCCGATTTCGTCCATTTTCAATAGCAACCTACCTAGGCCAAGAAGTAACCTGTATAGCAAATTTCGTGCAAAGATCTACATTTTTACTTAAGTTATGTTAATTTATGTGATTTTCAAAATGTTCGATATCGAAAAAGGCGTGGTTATAATTCGATTGCGACAATTTTCAACAGCAGCCTAATTTATGTCATTTTTGAAATTTTCGATATGGAAAAAGGGGGCGTGGTTATCATCCGGTTCAAACCCCCCCCCCCCCCCCCGAAATTTCCGAAAATTAAAAAATATACGTCTGTACTAGAATAATTACTCTATTTACCTTTAAAACCCCTGTTAAGAAATTAGCATTAATAGCAATAATGAAAATACGAAAGAATAAAATTGAATAATATTTCACACTGAGAGAAGTTATTGGTAGTCGCTAATCAATTGTCAGAGCAAGTCTGAGAGGTCACAACTAAATTCCTGCAACGGTTCACTCATTTGGCCCTTTAAGAAATTCGCGCCAAACTAACTGCTTTTCGAGCTATGAATACAGCGGGCAAAAATCGTAAAAATGAGTGTCCCTCGTTATTATAGTCACGGTTGCCAAAGGTTTAACCAAAAAAGTGAACAGGAAGTTAAAAAAAAATTTCCAAAAATTACTAAGCTGTACACAGAGAAAGTAACAATTAAATTGTACTTATACTTGTGAGGTGATACTAAAAAGTGACGCTAATTTGGCAAAAAAAAGATTGAAAACGTTTAAAAGAAAGCCCGGTGTGCTGTTGAAAAGAAAATGATTAAGAAATACTTTCAAGTATTTATTGACTATGAAATTGTCATGAATAGCCAACATGTGTTGACGTTCCGTTTTGCATATTGAATAATTGCAATTTTCCGCTTTTTATATGAATTTCAATGTTATTTCATTTTTTGTTTTTATTTTTCCGAAGCTTCAGTTTTTCTTCAAGAAATAAAGCGACAACTATTTACTTCTTGCCAAAGCCTGAAGAAATCCTACACAAAATTTGAAAACAAACAATAAAAATAAACATTGTTTTGTACACGGCTAAAATATTTAGCCTAGATTTAAAACTTTTTGGGGCTACATATTCAAAGTGTAGTTTGGAATTTTCAGTAAGATTGACTTCCTTTGACTAACTTCATTATTTTTGTATGAAAGAATGTGCAAAAAAACAAGAAAAACACTGCAACTCAAAGTTAAGAACTTTGTGGAAAATTCATGAAAATTCAAGAAAACTCGAAACATTTTCATAAAAATTTCTAACTTTTTAGTAAAAATATTGGTCGGCGAAAATCCTCAGACTGAACCCTCCAAGAGGGTGCCGGCTGGTAATGGATACCACAATTGTTCCGGACAGGGTGGTACTCAGTATTCTCCTGTAAGGAAGGTATCCAGCTAAGGTCAGCAATTACAGCCTTACGTCTTAGCTCCTTCTATAGTTCTGGCGCATTGATGTGATTCCTGACCATGGTCGCGAGGTAAGGGGGCTGGATCAAGGTGTTATGCGTCACCGTGCCGAGGATCAGCCTGGCTGGGGGCACCTTTTTAAATAGCCCAGTCTCTAACGGAGCCCTCTGGGATCATGGCCAGTCCCAGTTGTAATCTTTGGCCTTACCCCGAGTATCGCGGATCTCTGCTCGGGGTGGACGACCCTTTTCTCCGCTACTCGTGGGACTTTAACATGGACAAACAACCAACAAAAACAAACAAAAAACAGAAGGAGGCCGACACTCCAACAAGGTCGGAGGGGAAAGCCTCTACTGTTAGGGAGCAAGCACGCAGCCCCCAGGCGATGCCTGAGTCTGCGTTAAAGGTCGCAGCTGCGGGTGAGGGTGGGGTCACTAAGGGAGTTGAGGCTGCCGGCGGAGGCGTAACCAGTAAGCGGATCGATACTGGGGTTAACGCCGAGGCCGGCCCGCTCGCCCCGAGGAGTCGCTATCCCACACCCACGGCGTTTAGCAAGGCCAGCGATAGGCCGAAGGTAGGTAGTGTGCGGTCTAGGCATAGGCGCACTGCTATCAGGATACTGAGGAGATTCTGGCACACGCCAGATCTACTCACCAGGGCGCTGCCTGGGGATGTGGCAGAGCTGAGGGCCGAGCTAGAGTGGGCCAGAGTAGTTGAGCCGAACTTCGACGGTAGTTGTCCGGCAGTGTAAAGAGGGACCGAGAAACGCAACAGGTCCATGGAGGCTGTGTCGAGCGCCCGCAGACTAATCCCTAGAGTCCTAGGCCCCACGTTCGCGGAAGTTGCTAAAGGTAGCATACTTCTGGGGGTCTTTGACTCGAACCCCGAGGGGGAGAGGCGCTTCCGGTCTAACTGGGACTGGGTGCGGGCAGAGATGGCTACCCACTCGGTCAGCGTCTTGGCCGAATTTCCTGGTCCCATCCCCTCCTGGAAAGAAGTGGGGTGGTTTCAGGTTTCGGTGAAGGTGGTGGCCTGTGGGGATTCGAGGTCGGCTGCCATGTACAAAAGGGCAGTGGGTATGATGGAGGCGGTCTACCCTGGTGCGATCATCAGGGCGGTGGATCTGAGTGAGATCCCATGCAGACCTAGGGCAAGGGTGTGGATACCGGCTAAACCGGTGGAGCCAGAGAAGGTCCTTGAAGTTTTCAGGGCCTTCAATCCGGATCTTCCAACTGCTAATTGGAGGATCCTTAAGTTAGAGACGAGCTCTAAGGCCACGCGTCAGGTGATACTGATGCTGAACAAAGAAACTATCCCTCTCCTGGATAGGACGGATAGTATGGTGAACTTTGGCTTCGTGCAGGTCAAGGTTGAGGTCTATTCTAACGACCTTAGGTCAGCGCAGGACCTGGAGGAGGAGCTAGAGAGGGACAATAGTGAGGGGGTGGATGGGGATGTCGAACCCAGCCGGGCCGATCCGATGGACGGTACGGAACGGGATGACGCCGTGTCGACCCTCTCACTGGGCTCTTCTCTGGGCTTCGGGAGGTTGTGCGAGATGCACTCGGGAGAGGAGCCGATGTCGGATGAGGACATTGGTAATGTCACGGTGGTGGAGAGAGGCAGCAACCCTGATGGTGCGGGTGCTGCAAATTAACCTCCACCACAGTAAAGCAGCGGCGGCTGGCGTTGCTGCTCCTTCTGGCAACGAAGGGGGCAGCGGAGATAGCCCTCATCCAGGAGCCTTGGGTGGTTGGGCAGAATATATGCGGGCTGAAGGCAACAGGTTTTACACTGGTAAGTGGGGCTACTGATGGGAAACCTAGGGCATGTATCCTAATAAAATCTAATATACATGCTTTATTTCTTCCCCTATTTAGTGACGAGGATACGACATCCATACAAATAGAGGTCAATGGTATGGTCTGTACATTGACCTCGATGTACATGGCACATGATAGACCAGCGCCTACGCAGGCGGTGCGTATGGTCCTGGAGAAGGCTAAGGGGCACATCATCGTTGGAGGCGATGCCAACGCTCACAACCCAGCGTGGGGTAGCTCCGACGTAAACGAAAGGGGTGAGTTACTCTTTGATTTTATTTTACAACAGGATATCTGTATATGCAATAGGGGTCAGGAGCCCACGTTTATTACTAAAAATAGAAGGGAGGTGCTGGACGTTACGCTCTGCTCGAGAAGCGCGGAAGGCATGGTCGGAAAATGGATGGTTTACGATGAGCACTCCTTCTCCGACCATCGCTATATTCGCTTTGATGTGGAAGGCGTACCGTCCACCTCCTCCCCATATAGAAATCTTAAGAACGCCAACTGGCTAACGTACAGAGGGGAACTGGATAACTTCCTTTCCGACCATCATCCCGATGAACCCAGGGATACTAAAGAATTAGATGACATGGTGGACAAGTTCACTAAGGCATGTCAAGGGGCTTTAGATAAAGCTTGTTCCATTATAAAGGCTAGGGGTAAGCAAAAACCACCCTGGTGGAACCCGGAGCTAGATAGATATAGGAAGCTATGCAGACAGGCTTTTAATAGTGCTAAAGCCTCTGAGGAAGCCTCAAAATGGGAGGCGTATAAGGTGCACCTGAGGAAATACAAAGGGGAACTCAGGAAAGCTAAAAGATAGAATCTGCTAGTGGGATAGAATCTGCATCAGAGGGCGCTAGTTTACGGAAGATCCTATCTAAATCACCTCGCAGCGAACCGGGGTGTTTGAAAAGGCCGGATGGGTCATGGACTTACACGGGGGAGGAAACATTGCAACTCCTCCTTATTACCCATTTTCCAGATGCGGAAAACGAGTATAGGTACCTTATAGAGGCGGGTCAGGGAGCATTTGACCCAGGGCAGTAGTTTTGGAGCGACTCATGGAACCGTACTTCAGGGAGAAACTAGATAGTAAAATCGTAGCATCGCAGCATGCATATATGAAAGGTAGATCCTCAGAAACAGCGTTACATGAAATTGTGACACATATAGAAAAATCCTTGGCAAACAAAGAATTTACATTAATAGCCTTCCTGGATATTGAGGGGGCATTTAACAACGTCACGCCGGAGGCAATCACTGTAGCTCTGACGGTCTTGGGTATTGAACCTCGGCTGGTGTCTCTGGTGTACCAAATGCTGACGAGCAGGAGGGTGCAAGCGGAGCTAGCCGGGGTATCAGTAGACAAGGTCGTCAACAGAGGCACGCCGCAAGGTGGGATCCTCTCCCCTCTCCTATGGGCTGCCACTGTCAACGGACTTCTGGAAGCCCTAGGGAGAGAGGGGGGGACCAAGGTCATAGCGTATGCGGACGACCTTGCGGTGGTGGTGAGTGGTAAATACCAACAAACGCTTTGTGACATTATGCAGAGAAACCTAAGGTTGGTGGAAAGGTGGGCTGGTGACAAAGGTCTAGGTGTAAACCCGGGCAAAACAGAGCTGGTCCTGTTCACTAGGAAATATAAAATTCCGACGCTGCAGTTACCTGTATTAGGTAATACTACCCTCAAACTTGGCGACTCCGCTAAGTACCTGGGTATTATAATTGATAAAAAACTCTCTTGGAAAGAAAACATCCAGGAGCGTGCTAGAAAGGCATTGGTGGCCTTATACTCCTGTAGGGGTGCGGTAGGGCAAAAGTGGGGACTGACTCCTAAAGTTACACTCTGGCTCTATACCACTGTAGTTAGACCGATTCTTTTGTATGGGGTACCGTATGGTGGTTGGGGCTGGAGAAAAATTCTAATAATATCTTAATGCAGATAGTGCAGAGAAGCGCGCTCATATGTGTCAGTGGGGCGCTACGTACAACAGCAGCGGATGCGCTGAATGCAATCCTAAATATTTTACCGATTGATTTAAGTGGTAAACTAGCTGCGGCAAACTCCGCAATGCGACTTAGGAATTTACCTGGATGGGGCTCCCCTGGTATAGGTCACTCATCCATTCTTAACAATCTGCCCGTGTACAGCTCTGACTACTGTACACCGAAGTACTGTTTTGGGAATAAATTCTCCATCACGATTCCGGAGAGGGAATACTGGAACATCGGACCGTCCCTGGACGACGGCTCTATCCACATTTACACAGATGGTTCAAAACTTGATGACAAAGTGGGAGGAGGGGTGTACGCTCCTCAGTTGGACCTTAGTCTTAGTTTTAGACTGCCTGACTACTGTAGTGTTTTTCAGGCGGAAGTGGCCGCGATACAGGAAGCTGTAGAGCATCTGAAGAAAGTGGACATCAGCGACGGGGATGTCCACATCTTCTCTGATAGTCAAGCAGCTCTCAAGGCGCTGGGGCAAGTACAAACAATTCCAGGACTGTGGAGGGCTGCCGCAAATCTCTCAACGAGATGGCTGAGCAACTCTCGATTCACCTGGTATGGGTGCCGGGACACAGGGACATACCGGGAAATGAGATGGCAGACGAGCTGGCTAGAGGGGGCACAACCGCTCCACTTTCACAGTTCTGGAAGGGTTTAGGTATGCCGCTCGCTACTAGTAAGCTCTTAACGAGGCATAAATTCCTCCAAGATGCAAGTGACAGGTGGGAAAAGTTAGGTACCTGCGGTCATGCCAAGTTGATATGGCCGGAGATCAGTGCGAGCAGGTCGGTAGATCTGCTAAAACTGAGAAGAGAAGAGCTCTCTCTACTTATGGGACTCCTAACGGGACATATAGGTCTAGGTCGTCATGCAGAAAGACTGGGCATCCCCTTTAATGACTTCTGCAGAAGCTGCAGAGATGAGGAGGAGTAGGTTGAAATATCTGGGGTCGGGCTTTCTCCAGCATCTCGGAGAATTAACCACGATAAAGTCTAAGGACATTCTGCGCTTCGCAAAATCCACAAAATGGTTCGAGTAGGGGGTCTTTCTTTCTAAGATCTATGTGGTATCACAACGGGACCTCCGGGGCCTATGTGCGCTAGCTCCCTTACTAAGTAGCAGCCACTGCAACCTATCTACCTACCTAGTAAAAATATTTAAATTTTTTCGAGTTTTCAGTTTTGTGGCCCGTTCAATTAAAGTGAACAAAGATAGCAATCTTAAGCCGCTAGAAGAATTACTCGATTTTTGGCAATTTGTAGCCAAGTGCATTATCTTCCATACAAATTTATAAGCGTAATATTTTTATATTGAAGAAAATGCTCTTGGTCGGCTTTTGACAATTGAACGAGCAGCAAAACTGCATAGTCGAAAAAAATCAAAAAAATTTTACGAGAAAGTTAGAAATTTCGATGAAATTTTTTCGAGATTTCTTAAATTTTCATGAATTTTCCCCAAATTTTCGAACTTTGATTTGCAGAAGTTTCATTATGTATTTGCACATACTTTCATTCAAAAATAATTAAATTAGTCTAAAGAAGTTAATTTTACTGGATATTCCAAAAAAACCCTTTGAACGCAGACATACTGATCTAGGTGTATGACCAAATTTGGTTTAGAATTAAATTTACGACGGTTGTCATAGAAATGCGCCTAATAAAAATTATATAAATTTTATACCGAAAATGTTGTTAACAATTTTTTATGTTTTTTTAAAAAATGTTAGGTCTCGAACCGACGTGCCCCAAATCAGTGCGCAATGCTCTACCTACTGAGCTACGGCGCACTCATGAATTTTGTGCGAAAAGTACCGTGTTTGTTTATCCCAGTTAAGTTTTAAATCTAAAGCGCAAAAAATTGAGAAAGGTTTGGAATTTATTACCAAAAAGTTTTAAAAATTGTGTAAACCAATGAATGGTTTAAAATTTAGGCTCAAATTTTTAGCCGTGTAGAAAGAGGAAAATTTCAAATAAATAAAAGTATAAATATGTAATATGTGAAAATATAAATATATGTGTATTTATAGGTAATTCTTATTTACTGACACTTTGGCCAAAACCCCTCCCAAAATTTTTTTCTGGCTACGCGCCTGCCTGGAACTCTATATCTAACTCGATTACACTGGATCACAAATTCCAACTTTTTTTCTGCCCCAGAGACGCCCTAGTGAAATTCCTATGTAAAATCACCTCCCAATTCCGAAAATCAAGGTTATTTTTACTTGAATGGTACCGTTTTTGAGATATTTACGATTTACCGTTATTTCAAAAAACAAAAAAGATGGCTCCACTTAATCGTGTATATCTCAAGAACAGACTGAGCTCTTTCAAAACGGTTTGAAAAATGTGAAAGCTTATAACATTTACTATAATCAGTACATACAACACTTTTTGCTAGGTCCTACAGATTCAAACATATTGAACAATCATTATGGATTTTTTAAATTTTTTTTTTAAAAATATAAAAAAGTGTGTACTTTGCGAGGAAGCATCTCGAAAACCTTTTTGTTTTTTTGCAGATATTTTTCCCCCCTCTAAGCTCTGTTTTATTACAAAAAAAATAAGCTATCAGTGAACAAAATCGATGAGCTAATACAAAAGTTATAAGCATTCAAGTAAATATATCCATTTAATACTTAAGTACCCTACAAATAATAGCATATGTACATATGGTTCTGTCTTAACTCTATGATCTTATTTTATAATTGAAAAAGTTATGTGTCTTGTTTTGACGCTTATTTAGATTAGGATCGGTTTCTCTTATGAGAAACCAACAGTAGTCGCCCATCATAGCGACATCCCAGAATCCTTGATACCGACTTTCAATCACTTTCATTTGCTGGTGAAACCTTTCGCCATGCTCGTCACTTTCGTCGCCAAGATTTTGCGGGAAAAAATTTTAGTGGGAGTGTAAGAAATGAATTTTTAAAGACATATTTACTCCTGAAAGAAAATAAAAAAGTAAATTAGATAAATACATAAGTGACACATTAGTATATAATTTTCTTAGGCTGAATTTATGTTTCAATTCAGAACAAATTTTTTGTTTATATTTTTCCCGTTCTTGTTTGTTCGGAACTGGACGATGAATTCAGATTTATGGCTATATATTATCATGTAAATTTATGTAATATATAATTTATTATAATATGTTTTTTTATTTACCCATTTCCGCATAGTTTTTGATTAAGTCGTTCACTATCATCTCGTAGTTAGGACTTTTGTGTTTGCCTAAAAAAGAAGTAACGACGTTTTCAAAAGAATCCCACGCTGCTGCCTCCACTGGTGACAATAGTTCATTGAAATGGTTTTTGCATTATCTCATATGTTTCCTTCGTATTTACTGCATGCGCGATCGGGATAGATGGCTTTTGGTTGCCAATATGCAATAATACGGCCTTTAAACTTAATTTATTGCCGTCTATAAACAATCACCACTCTTTTGAATCATATGGTTCACCAAATTGTTTGAATAGACCAGCAATGTCTTTGCAGTAACAAACACTGTCCTCCTTCGTATAGTACTTGGAAAATTCTTCGTGACGAGTTCTATAATATGTTACCTTAACATCGGATGAAACAAATTTAAATTGTTGCATTCGAGAGGCGTGTAGTTCGGCCTTTTCCTTTGACAATTCCAAATCCCTTATCCAATCATTGAGTTGTGCTACTGTTGACAATGAAACTGGAGCCGGAACTAAAGTTAAATTTGATTGTGGCAATGTCGCTTCTGTTGAAATTAGTTCTGGTAATGAAGCTGTAGATACGCTCGCATAGGTTACTTTTCTGGACTTTCCAACCCCAAGTACTTTTGTAGTACAAATATAGCAGTGCGTTGAATGGCAAGTTGGTTCCCTCCACTTCATTGGTGTAATAAATTTCACACGTCGCCTAAATAGATAGTTTCAGAAATTAGTCAGCTATGCATTAAAAGGGAACAAATTCCTAATTTTTACAACGTACCTTTTTGTTCCGGTTTCCGAAGAAATCAATTCGACTCGGCATGTGGTGCACACAGAGTTCGGTGTCCATGGTTTTTCATTGTTTTTAGGCTCAATTCCAAAACACTTATAGTATGTAACTTTCAAAGGATTTGAAAACACACGTCTAATACTTTTAACAATATATTGACCGCAGATAAAACAGAACATATCTGGATCATTTGTACACTTAAACTCTCGCGCCCTTTTATTCATTTTTTATTTTTAAGTAAATGACGGGTTATAAACTGCAATTATAAACTGAACAGTATCCGGCGAGCCTTGCAGATATTATGAAGGAACAAGGCGCATGTACTCTTATTTATACTTAGATCCAGTAAAAATTCAAGCCTACCTGAACAAAAAGGTTCCTACTTAGTTCTACAAAGAAAACACTACCTGCCTCAAAAATATGCTCTTGTTTAAAATGTACCTAGGTTTGAGAAAACGACACTAACAGCTTTTTGTATCTAATAACTTTTCGAAAATCTACCTGCTAACTAACTGATATACGAATACTAACACATATGTACCAGTAGGGTACTTAAGCATTAAATGGATATATTTACTTGAATGCTTATAACTTTTGTATTAGTTCATCGATTTTGTTCACTGATAGCTTATTTTTTTTGTAATAAAACAGAGCTTAGAGGGGGGAAAAATACCTGCAAAAAAACAAAAATTTTTCGAGATGCTTCCTCGCAAAGTACAAATTTTTTTATATTTTTACAAAAAAAATTTAAAAAATCCGTAATGATTGTTCAATATGTTTGAATCTGCAGCACCTAGCAAAAAGTGTTGTATGTATTGATTATAGTAAATTTTATAAGCTTTCAAATTTTTCAAACCGTTTTGGAAGAGCTCATTTTGTTCTTGAGATATACACGATTAAGTGGAGCCATCTTTTTTGTTTTTTGAAATAACGGTAAATCGTAAATATCTCAAAAACGGTACCATTCAAGTAAAAATAACCTTGATTTTCGGAATTAGGAGGTGATTTTACATAGGAATTTCACTATGGCGTCTCTGGTGCATTTTGGCTGTAAACCAGTGTTATTTTTCGCCGTTACGTAGTACCGTTATGTGGACAAAATTATAATACCCTTGTACTAGTACTAGTACGCTGGGTATAAAAAGGACTTGCCTTCAAGGAGTACACGCTGGGTATCTTTCTCGACATTTAAGGAGCCTTTGAGAACGTACTCCCGCAAGCCGTCATCGAATCCCTTCGGGGAACGGGACTGGAACCCCCGTTTGTGGAATTCGTTACACAGCTCCTGGCAAAGAGAACTATCCAGGCTAATCTGGGAGAGACCTCAATAGTGCGATATGCATCTACCCCTCAAGGGGGAGTTCAATCCCCCTTACTGTGGAACTTAACCGTTAACACCCTACTTCTGGGATCATTGCCTACGCCGACGACCTCGCTCTTACGGCCTATGGCAGACATCTTCAGACCCTAAGTGAACTACTTCAATCGGCCCTGAACCTCGTGGAGGAAGGCTGGGTACAGTACAGCGTTCTGCGGCGGTGCTTATTGCGGGGTCACTTCCATCCACGCCTACCAAAGCTTTTGAGGTCATGCTTAACCTACTCCCGATTGACTTGTATGGTAAACTCCAAGCAAGCTATAGCGCAGTAAGACTGAGCGCTGTTCAACGATGGAACGGCACCAGATTTGGACACGCAAAAATCTTGGAGATATTACCCCCAAAAATCTGAAAACCGTGGTCTACACCACATCAATTACCAAGTTCTCCACCAAAATCCCTATGAGGGAGGAATGGAAGAATAGGAACATTCTAAACCCGCATTCAGACTCCATATTTACAGACGGCTCGAAGCTTAGCGGCAAAGTGGGCAGCGGCGTCTACTCAGAGGATCTTTCACGGTGCTTAAGCATTAGACTACCCAGCCACTGCAGCGTAATCCAGGCTGTACTTACAGCCATAGAGGAGGCTGATCGCTGGCTTTTATCGAAAAACCGCACATCTGTGTCCATATACAGCGACAGCCAGCCAGCGATTAAAGCTCTTCAGAGTAGAAACTCTACCTCGAAAGTACCTCAAGACTGTAGACAATTGCTCAATGAATTATCTTCGAAATGCTCCACCGCAGTGGTATGGGTTCCAGGCCATAGCGATATTCCTGGAAACGGAGCTGCTGACGGGCTGGCAAGGAAGGCCACGGAGCACACAGAGGAGAACCACATTGGGAGCATCTCCCCACCTATTGCCATGACTAAGCTCTGGCTTCTACGTGAGTTCGAGAAAAATGCAAACTTTAGATGGGCTACGAAAACGAAATGTGAGGTGTCCAGGCAAACTTGGCCCCGCATCTGCAACAAACGAACCGAGCCCACACTCAAACTCGACCGACCCTCCCTTGGTCTGTTGATCAGTCTACTCACGGGACACTGTCTCATGGGTGTACATGCCAAGCGCATGGGGGTCTCTTCAAATTACTTCTGTCGCAGCTGCAGGGACAAGGAGGAAATCGAAAGTGTCAACCACTTCCTCTGCAGCTGCCCCGCCCTAGCCAGAATCCAGCTGGAGTGCCTTAGCAGGTGCCTACTCCTCGGCCTAGCGGAGTTAGGCCCTGCCGAAATTGGAAACATCCTGCGCTTCATTAAGCGTACAGGGTGGTTCTTTCAATGAACAGTTCTCTCCAAGGTAGCAGGGACTTAAACCCGCTCAGTGGTATCACAATGGGCCAGTCGGCCTAAGTGCGCCTCTCGGCGCCGCTATAATGGTTGTAAAATGGTAATATATCAGCAGTCTTTGCTTTTGACTCTTTGCACAATGGCATGATTAAATATAAATTGTGTAAATTTTTTGATTGTTTACATATTGCCAATGGCATGCTTATATATATATATATATATGTTTGTTAACATTAGTTATGTTAATTATAATAAAAATATTCATACCTTATTAGTTCTATTTTTGTGTATTGTTCTTTCCTTATTTTTCTCCGTATCATATTTTGTTACATTTGTTCCATCAATTTTTGTTAAGACATATGGCCCTTGATAAATGTTTTCATGTTTGTTTCTTGGTTGTTTTGTATGAGGATTTTGTCTTTTCCATGTATAATTAGTGGTATTTTGTGTTTGTTTATTAATATTTTTGCTAATTCATGACTTTTTTGCATTCTTTACTTTATTTTTTTTGCATTGTTTTCTATCTTGTAAATTGGATCAATTGTTTCTTTAGTTAATTCATTTGGAAGAATTGCCTCTTTACCAAATACCCCCAAATGGGGTAAATTTATTGTCAAAAACGGTATTTGTTGTTGTATTGTGCAAGAATGTAAAGTATTTGAGATAAACGTCCCAATCTGAAATTGTCTCGTTTAAATACGCTCATAGATATTCGTTAAACACTCTATGGTTACGCTCCACTGTACCGACGGTTTCATGGTGGTACGCAGTTGAGAAATTATGTTTTATTTTAAGAAGTTGGAATAGCTCAACAAATAATTCATTTTTGTATTCGGTTCCTAAATCTGATTTTATGCTATTCATAACACCGTAGGTTAAAATAAAACTCTCGAAAACTGCTGAAGCTACTGTTTTTGCTGACTTGTCTGGTACTGCAACTGTTACAAGGTATTTTGACATATCGCACCCTAAATCAAAAACAGTCACAACTCAACATTTTTTTAGGTCGCTTTTTTGGCATAGATTGCCTAATAAAAAGTAGTGCAGCCAATACATACAATATTTTTATTTTTGACTATTATCGTTACTCTTTAAAGAGCACAGTGATGTCAAGTTTTTAAAAATCAAATCACTTTTGTGCGATCCAGAAGCAATTAACTGAAAGTTACTCGGATTTTGAGTTGTGACTGTTTTTGATTTAGTGTGCGATATCACAAATCATGGTAACTGCTAACTTGTTACCGTGTGTGGATTCTGGTAAAGGACCTATCGTGTCGATTACGACAATGTTAAAAGGTTTACTAGGAGTGGGTGTTAAAACCAGCTCTTCTTTTTTTGACTTTTACTTTATTTAAAATTTCGCATCTTTTAACGTTACTTGCTATATCTTTTGTCCTGTTTTTCCAATAAAATTTGTTTCTTAATTTCGCTTATAGTTTTTTCATTCCACCTCCATGACCTCCTGAGATAGGATCCCTGTGATTGTTAATAATTTTAATTTTTGTTCCACATCATTAATTGTTATAATTGGATCCCGTAAAATAATAGTTAAAGATTCTAAAATCTTATTTCCTCTCTCTTTAAAGTTTGTAAGCGTATTATATTTGAAAATTGAATCATCCTTTGGCCGTTCTATCTGCTTAATTTTTAGTTTTCCGGCCTCTATTTCTACCCTCGAAAGTAATGTATCGAAATTCTTTATTTCGTTTGAAAATTCTAAATCTAGTAAAATTATTCTTTTATGCTTTATATGCGCGCGTATTCTTAAAAATTCTTTACTGTTGTCATCATTAAATATTTCGAATCTACTCATGGCACGCGTTTGAACTGTAAATATATTTTTGGATTTTTTTTTTAATTCGTTAATAGTTAAGCGAATGGAATGTCACATCGGGTCTGAGAAAATTACATTTATTTGAATTGAGTTTAAGATTGGACGATCTACAAATGTCGAATATTTTGGATAAATTTTTAATGTGATGTGATTCGTTACAGCCAATGACGATTATGTTATCTACATACAAAAAAGCTACGTTGGGCGGAATCCCTGAAAAAGCAACTGTCATCATTCTTGAGAATGTGTTTGGTGCAATACTTAAGCCAAACAGTAATACTTTCCATCTATACGCTCCACGATCAGTAGAAAACGAGGTTATATCGCGTGAATCAACATGTAAGGGTATTTGGTAAAATCCAGAAAAAAGGTCTAACGTTGTAAAAAATTTGGCTATGCCGAGATTATGTAATATATCTAATGGGAATTTATCAGCTATTAGTTTTTTATTAACCGCGCGAAAATCAACACACATTCTATAAGCTTTTCCACCACTACTTGCCTTTTTAGGGAGTAAAATAAGTGGGGTGTTGCAGTTTGAATAACTCCCTTCAATTCAACCGTTTTCTTATAATTTCGTAACTTGTTTGTTTATTTCTTCCCGCTGAGAATATGGTAATCGATCATTTTTAATATAAACTGGCTTATTGTCTGTTATTCGTAATGTTTGCTCAAAAAATTATTTAATTATTAAAAGTTTTTAATGTCATTTTGTCGTTATCAAGCGCGAATATGTCGGTATATTGTATGCAAAGTTCTGAAAGTTCAGATGGAGCATTTTTTGGAATTTGATTTTTTTAAATTGATTGATTGTTAATCTGAAAGATTTTTCTTTATCAATTGAATGTCATTTGTGGTATTTATTATTTTTAAATAGGATTTTCAAAAGTTGTAATGCATCTTGCTGTAAATATACCTTTTTGTAATTCTTGAGATTTAACGAAAAGTGGAGCTATTGACTGACCTAAGTCAAAAATTCGAAAAACTTCGCATTCTGTTCCGTGAAGGATTGGCATGTTGACTTTTTCACCATTTGCCCAGAAAGAGATGCTATTATTTGAATAATTTATGATACATTTGTTGTGTTTGAGAAAGTCTTTACCCAATATACCATCTGATGCAGGCCCGTCCAACATAATTTTGTGAAGGGCTAGGTTTAGCATATTCATAACCGTAGCGGGCCAAAAAAAAAATAAAATGACCTTCAGTTTTGGTATATTTATTTATAAAAAGCAACATCACATAAATCTTAATATATTATTATTAATGTAACTATGGCCTTAGCATATAAAGATATTCTTATTCTCAAAATCTAATTAATGAGATGTCTGACATTTTTTCTGTTTGCACAGCGTGCATCTGTGTCAGCTGGAGTTTTAGAAGTGGCTATGCGCAAAATGCCTGTAAGATGGCTATCTAATAAAGATGATCTGGTTTTTGATTTGTTAAATTTCATGCGAGAAAACAGCTGCTCGCAAACATATGTATGTACAGTAGTCGCTCACAAATTAGAACTCTCAGTAATTAGAATTTCCAGAAATTAGAATCAACTTTTTGAATACATTACACGCTCTGAAATTAGAATCGAAAATTCTAACTTGCGAGCGTATTTTGTTTTTTGTTGCAAAATAAGATATAAAAGGGGGAATCCCCAATTTATTCTGTACAGTTTTTGTCAGTTTTTGTTTGAATTCGATACGCGTGCACGTGTTTCGGCATTGTTTGCTTGATATTTGACGATGATGTGCCACTAGCCCAGCTACTGCAAAATGATCAATATATTTACTGTAATTGGAGTTTTTGTTTTTTGAACCTTTTTTTGACTTAGCGCATAAATACATTTATGTATATAGGATTTTTACCTTATGTTTTCTCGTTTTTATGAATAAAATTGAATAAGACAAAATTTCATTGAAGTTTTTCAATGCAAATTGACATACATTTTAAGGTTTTATTGATATAAAAAAACGTCCAGGAATTAGAATTTTTCAGAAATTAGAATCGCCCTAAAAACAAAGTGATTCTAATTTGTGAGCGTCTACTGTACTACCAAATAAAGAAATTTGTTGAATAGCCAGCTTAGTAAGGTTTGGGTATTGACTGGGTGTAATATACTTTTTGTAATATTCAATTAAGTTTGGAAGACAATTATTATATGCTGTTTTTAGATGAGACCAGCTTTGCAATTCTATTAACTCCAGCTGTAAATTCAGCGCAGCGCCTTCAATTTCAACATCAAATGGATTTTGAAACACTTTTATGCAGGGAGTTTGTGATTTGAAGTCTGGGGATCTGTCGTCAAACTCGTTCCTTAATCTTCGTAACATCAACACGTACTTGTCAAAATCCAAGGTATCTTGCTTTCTTGTAGATAAGGTCTCCCAATGAATCAACTGCTTTTGTTCCAGCTGCTTTTCCAACAACAAAAGCTTTTTTGTGAAAGCTAGAACATGTTCGTATAACTGTGTGCATAGTTGGTCTTTCCCTTGCAGTTTCAAGTTAAGATAAGAAAAGAAGCCAGATCAGCCAACCACTGCTCATCAGTAAGGAAAGTAATTTCTTGGTCTTTGTTGTCAAGAAAAATCTTTAAGACGTCCAGCAGGGAATAGAATGGTTTAATGTAGCTGCTCTGCTGAGCCAGCGAACGCGACTGAAGAATACAATGTCTTCGTGATCTGAACCGACATCAGCCAGAAAAGCCTGGAACTGTCTGTGGTTAAGCCCTCTTGCGCGTATAAAATTAACTGTCTGCACTACTTTATCCATCACGTGTTTCAGGTCTAGAACTTTTGCACATAGCTGTTCTTGGTGAATAATACAATGATCCTGTATCATTGTATGTGTGATGCTATTACGCATCAAAGCCACAAAGCCGTTTCTCTTCCCTATCATTGCAGGCGCACCATCTGTTGTTAAGCCGCAAAGATTTTCTGTTTGAAGTTCATATTTTTCTATACAACTTTTAACTTCTTCGTAGATATCTTGTCCAGTGGTTGTATCTTTCATTGAACGCAAATCTAACAATTCCTCGATAACGGTATAGTCTTCGGATACTCCTCTCACGAAAACTGCCAATTGGGCTGTATCTGACATATCACTTTCGTCGAGCCCTAAATTATAGAAAACACATTTCTGCAATTGCGTTTTTAAAGACGACTCAATATCGTTGGCCATGAAATCAGTTCTTCTTGCTATGGTTTGATGTGACAAACTTATATTTTTTATTATTTTTTTCTGCTCCGGACAGGCTACTGAAGCGAATATCTCCAAGCATTCCTTGACGAACTCTCCGTCTGATAGAGGTTTGCTTTGCTTGGCAATGACTACTGCTATCATGAAACTAATTTTTGTAACAGTTTCGGAATTTTCTTTCGGTATTTTGAACATCGCTTGTTTACCGGTCATATTTTTTTTTAACGAATTTACGCGATCAATTCGAATTTGACCTTTGTACTCATTATATTTAGAAGCGTGTTTTGTAGAATAATGGCGCTTTATATTGTATTCCTTGCAAACTGATATTTTTTCGTGACATATGAAGCACAGTATAGTTTCTTTTTGTTCTATGACAAAAAAGGCTTCCGTCCAACTATTTTTAAACATTCGACATTCTGCATCAACTTTACGTCTCTTTTCTGATGATGACATATTGATCTGAAAAATTGTAATTGCAGCGCAACTCATAAATTATAACTAAAGAAAAACATCATAACTAAAATAATTAAATTATTGGATAATTGCATTATTTGCTTACCGTTTTAATATTTCAATGCAATAATTCACGAAATAATATATGTAGTGCCACAAAGGCTAGAAAAACAGAGGTTTCTTTATTACGAACACAACTAATTCACAAACAAAAACAATTTGTTTTTTCATCGCTCCCAAATTATCATTTTTTTTGTATAGGATTTCCTATTACTTCTTGGTTAACGGATCATAAGAAAAAATAATGAATGTTGTTGCTATTTTGCCAAAAAATTTGCTGGAGCGAGAATGCGAAAAAACAAATACACAGGTTTTCCCATTAGCTCGTGCTGATGTTTGTGACCAAAATATTTCTCATGAATTTGTTGTTGCACGCTTCTTTTGTTTTGTTTTCTTTTTGTACATGTACGCGCAAGGCGTATTCATGCCAGGTGGACGCAGCTGCTTCCCCCATGTATTTTGTTAGTGTAATTTGAAAGAGACTTGTCAAAGCACAAAGCAGAACTTAAACGCATACACACACAAACCAATGTAAGCGCCTTGATTTTGACAAGTATGCTTGCAATTGAACATGAAAAAAGTAGAAATCAGCTGATGAAATAATTAGACCTGTCTTATTGGATCATGTGTACGCGTTTTGCTTGATATACTCATGAGATTTAAACCAATTTGTAGGCACTTGCAAAGTACAGTACTTTATAGGTACTCTTTTTTATCAACTACTTATATTATTTACTACAGGGAGCACTGTTTTACTTGCAATAGAGTAAGTTTTTTTTAATTCACACACACATGTAAACATATAGAAGCAAACCTATAAAACTGGGATGCCCAAAGACTCTAAGAGATGGCGGGCCTGATCTGATGGTATATTGGAAAGTTATGTTCAACTAGAATATTTGAAAAATGTAAATCTTTTTAATTTTACCTAAGGTAGAAACAGAGTTTGAAGTTACGCCAGTGATACTCGTATTAACAATATCGTCGCTACAAATGGGAATTTGGTTACCTAAACTTGAAATTTTAATCAGTGAAATATCAGCCTGTGTGTCTAGTAAAAATGCGCATAGTTTGTTAGATCCGGTTATGTTAATTTTGACAAAATCTGAATAATTTAGGTTTAGACTAAAAACGTTTTTAATATTTATTCGCTTAACTGCCCGTCCCTCGGTGTTCGCGCCTGCGGAGCTTCGGAGTTTAAAGCTCGTACGTTTGCATTATTTCGCGTGTTTGAACTACCGCTGCTATTATTCGACCTGTTTTCTGACCTATACTGATTGCTATTGTTATTACGTGCATTGGCATTACCTCGATTGTCATTATTTTGCCTATAATAATTATATTGTTACTTTGTCTACTCGGGTTGTTATTATTGTATCTATTGGTATTATTGCTGTACCTATTGAATTTATTGCTGCTATTGTACCTATTGAAGTTATTATTGTTGTTGTACCTATTAAAGTTACTATTGTTGTTATATCTACCGCTATTGTTGTAGTTACCATTACCTCTATTGTTATTTCGAAAATTATTTGGATTATTAAATCTGGAACGAAATGCTAATACCTGTCTCTCGGTAGCTTGAGTATTTTGTTCGACTATAATCTTTGCTACTACGTGTCTTGCGTCACTAAAATTGGTTGATGCCAAAATGGATTTTACTAAGTCTGAGCGCGTATTAAACCTACAAACATTTACTGATTGCTCGACTGCCATTTCGTGAGCTTTGGCTTTTGACATACATACCTTCAATGATTAGAGATCGCTCTAAAGCATCAGATAGTTCTTCTACACGTTTAGCAAATTCGGTTAAATTATTATTGGTAACTTTGAATGAAGCTACTTTTCCTGCAACTACTTTGGAATTATCTGGTTTTATTCTGATTGTAAGCTGGTCTGTAATCTCTTCTATGGATGTTATCGTGGCGCGAACTAACGTCAGTAGAATTAACGTACTTTTTTTTGTGTATTTTAATAAGTTTTTCTAATTTTTTTTGTATTTTAGTAAATTTTATAATTTGTTTTCTATTTTTGTAAAATTGATAATTTAGTTCTATTTTGCAAATTTTATAATTTTTTTTTTTCTAAATTTGATAAATTTGATAATTTTGTTATATTTTGTAAATTTTTTAAAATTTTTTTTTTTGTATTTTTATAAATTTTATAATTTTTTGTATTTTTGCAAAGTTTATAATTTTTTTGTATTTATGTAGCATTTATACTTTTTTTGTATTTTTGAAAGTTTTTAATATATATTGTAATTCAGTTTTTGGTACTTGTTAGGTCACCCTGTGACATTTCCATTCTACAATATTGTATTGTCCTTTGTATTGCATTCTTTGCTAACTTTGTATTACATGTCTGTGTTCGTCTATTTTACTTGTATAACTTGAAATATTAGTAACGGAAGTTTTCACAAAATTTGGAGGCTATAAAAGGCCTAAAGTCAGACATAACTTTATCATTAGATTCGGAGGCGTATTGCTTAGATACAATTATAAAACGCAACCGTTATAACGCGGTTTATCATTAAAATCAAGTACATTTAAATCACCAAAAGTGCAGGTTTATTTCGACAAGCAGCGCATAAATTCGCGTGGCTGCTATGCTAATATATCCGAATGATGTGCCTAATGTTATAAGCGAGTTGGAATTCAGATTCGGTCGGCCAGATATTTTGGTTAAACATCAGCTACATAAATTACAGCAGTTCCCGCCAATCGCATAGCAAAAACTTAAACAGATTGTTCCATTTTCATTTAGAGTGCGAAACGTGGTCGCGTTTCTAAAATCAGCGAAATGTCAACAGCATCTAGCAAACTTTTCCTTGCTGGAACAAGCAGTAAGTAAACTACCGCAAAATAAGCAGTTCGAGTGGGAGAAGCATTCGGTCACGATCTTACCGTCCGCCACGATAGAGGATTTCAGAAAATGGTTGGGCGAGTTGGCCAGAGTCGTCTGTCTGATGCCAACAAACTCACTCAACATCAGATCTAACGCCGTATCAAATCCCCGTCTTATAATGCACATACAGGAAGATAGATCAACAAAAACGCCAAAATGTCTTCGTTGCGGCGGTGACCATATAATCACAAATAACGCTTCATTTAAATCAGCCGACGTACAAGCCAGGTGGGAATATTTAAAAAATAATCAATTGTGTTTCTCCTGTCTCAGAAAAGGTCATGTTACAGGGAAGTGTCGATCAAAGAAGCTATGTGGCATAGACGGATGTCAACGTTACCATAATTCAGTTTTACACAACTACGAAGCTCCACCTACCATATCACGCCAAAATGGTCAATCTGGCAGCAGTGTGCAGCCAATGTTAAACTGTCGCCTAGCCAATGGTACACCCAAACAGCTGTTTAAGATGTTGCCAATCAACATTTACGGACCAAATGGTAAATACGAAATCCTGGCAATGTTTGACGAAGGATCGGCAATTACCATTTTGGAGGAGGGCATCGTCAGAATAATCGGAGTCCGGGGTCAAAGTCATCCCCTCACTCTCCAGTGGTACGACGACCGTGTGGTGACGGAACAATCGTTTAAAATCAACTTAGAAATCGGCAGTCGCTTTGATGAAAATAAGTTTACACTTAAGGACGTCTACACCATAAGGGACGTCAATCTTCCTGAACAGTAATTTACGAAAGAAATCTTTCTACATCTCGAAGATGTGCATCTGCAAAATAATTGTCCCAAGAAGCCTGCTTTGCTAATTGGATTAAATCAAGCGTATTTAGGTGCCACCACAAGGGCTGGGTTGCCTATGGCCCAACTAAATCGCCTTCAACGTCACATCCTCACGTCATGGCTGTAAAGGAGCATCAAAAATTACATAATCTGGTTTGTGACTATTTTTCGGCTGACAGTTTCGGCGTAATTCCGAGTTCGACACATTGGGAATCAGACGATGAGAAGCTAGCACGCCATACACTTAAAACAACAACAACATTGCAACCAGACACCCATTATGAGGTAGGCCTACTTTGGAAAAGGTTTCCACCGCAACTCCCAAACAGCAGACAAATTAAAACGACGTTTATTGTCAATGGAGAAGCGCATGTATAATGACGAGAATTTTGCTAAACGCTACAAGGACGAAATGGCTAAGTACGTGGAAAAGGGGTACGCAAGGCAATTGACAAACGATGAAATTATCACATCGGGTCCTCAAATATGGTACTTGCCACATTTCGCGGTTTGCAACCCTAACAAGCCAAGCAAGCATCGCATTGCTTTCGACGCTGCTGCTACCGTCAATAGTACATCACTTAATTCATCTTTACTGAAGGGCCCTGAACAGGCACAGCCATTAATGCGAATTTTGTTGCATTTTCGCCAAAGTCAGACAGTAGTTGCAGCAGATATATGTGAGATGTTCTCGCAAGTTAAAGTTCGTCCAGCCGACCAACATGCCCAACGTTATTTATGGAGAAATGGTGATAGCAACCAACCGATTCAGGAGTACACGTCAATGATCATCGGTGCGGTTTGCCCTCCATAAATGCAGAACGTTTCAAGTCGGAGTATCCTGGAGCATCGGCCGTCATAGTAAACAAACACTACGTCGATGATATGGTCGCCAGCTTCCATTCACCAAAGCAAGCTATAGAAATCAGCCGACAAATCATTAAAATTCATCAAGAAGCAGGATTCCAACTTAGAAACTTCATATCAAACTGCCCCGAAGTGGAAATGAAGCTAAATCAATCTTCATCATCAACCCAAGCAACAATCAATATGGAGCATAGCGGGACAACAGATAAAGTGTTGGGTCTATACTAGAACACCCGCCACGATACATTTGAGTTTCACACAAAATTTCATGGAGTCACAAAAGACGTGCTGGATGGAACACGATCTCCCACAAATAGTTATGGCAGTTTTAGACCCATTAGGTATGTTGTCAGATTTTTTAATATTTTCTAAACTTCTCATTCAAGATATGTGGAGATACACTATCGGGTGGGCTGAAGCTATGCCAGCTGAATTGAACAAAAAATGGTTACTATGGTGTAAAGAATTTAAAAACGTAAGCTTGCTCAAAATGCCACGATGTTATTCCATACGTATCTCGAGCAAGAGCAGAATCGAACTTTACATATTCGTCGATGCGAGCCAGGTCGCCTTTGCTGCAGTTGGTTACATACGAGTAACTCATAAAGGCAAAATTTATATAAGTTTCGTCATGGGTAAAATACGTACTGCGCCTATTAAACTCCTATCCATCCCAAGGCTTGAGCTGCAAGCGGCTGTATTGGGCACCAGGTTATACAAGCTATTAGTAAACGCTCATGAATTCAAAGTCGAGCATGAACATTTCTGGAGCGATTCACAGACAGTGCTACGTTGGATAAACTCGACGGAGCGAAAGTATAAACCATTTGTGGGTCACAGAATCGCCGAAATACTGAGCTCAACATGCCAAAATCCCGCAGACGCTGCGACACGTCCGTCCGGTCAACGTCATTACAAGAGGAAGAGGTGCCAAATCGCTCTTATACATAGAGGCGACCGGCACAATCATACAGTTTGAAAGATTTAGCTCTTATTCAAAGCTGCGACTCACTGTAGCCTGCAATACAAAGGATAATACAAGATTGTAGAATGGAAATGTCACAGGGTGACCTAACACTCTACTCCTCGTGGATCGCTCAAAGATTCAGCATCAACCATAAGCCTGGCAAGGCGCGAAGCTGGTCTGCGTAAAGTACCGGTGCTCGTCTTCACTTCCACTATTCGTATCTGACCGTCTTTAGCTGGGAAGACTTTGGTGATGCGGCCTCGTTGCCATAACATCCGGGCAAAGACGAGTCAAATATGATTACCAAATTTCCAACTTGTAAAAGGCTTCGACAAGTAGCACACCACGAGAACATACATTACAAAGCGCTCTAATAGAAGCAGAAAATATCGCCAATTCGCACCCGCAAATAGACTTATCTATTTCACATGAGGACGAAGAGCCGCTAACACCGAATCACTTTATGATAGGTTGCGTCAACTCGACTCAAACACCTCATCCCGTTGACGAAAAAATAGTGGAAGTGAAGACGAGCACCGGTACTTTACGCAGACCAGCTTCGCGCCTTGCCAGGCTTATGGTTGATGCTGAATCTTCGAGCGATCCACGGGGAGTGGAGTGTTAGGTCACCCTGTGACATTTCCATTCTACAATCTTGTATTATCCTTTGTATTGCATTCTTTGCTAACTTTGTATTAAAACTGTCTGTGTTCGTCTATTTTACTTGTATAACTTGAAATATCAGTAACGGAAGTTTTCACAAAATTTGGAGGCTATAAGGCCTAAACTCAGACATAATTTTATTATTAGATTCGCAGACGTGCTAAACAATACAATTATAAAACGCAACCGTTATAACGCGGTTTATCATTAAAATCAAGTACAGTATAAATTCGCCTATATCAAGTTCATAGTTTGACAAAATGGTTCTCTGCTTTGCCGCCATAACAGTACTCTTTAACAATTATTTTTGGTTTTATGTGTAGAACTTTTTTTTTTTAATTTTTTTTTTGGTTATTTTTTTAATTATTTTGCAATTCGTATTATTTTTGTACTTTCAACAATTTTTTTATGCATTTACCCAGGGCTCCGGCCCACGGTCACGGTCGCCATGTAGCATGGTGTTTCCGGCCATGATGGCGCGGCGTGTACCAACGTTTGCACGCAGGTGCATCTCCAATAATTAAAACTCCGCACTTTAATCTATTGTTTATTTCAGTTTATATTTATTGTATTTGGTTCACGTACATGTATTTTATATGATACAGTAGTCTTATAGTTTTATTTAACTGACCTATGCGTTACAATAGTTTTATGTACTTTTATTGCCGTTTGTAAAAGACAACCGGCGCGTTTGAGTGTAGGCAACGAACTTATAGCCTCGTCACATTCAAGTTTCGCATGTACATGCGTTTAACGCAATCTTGTGCGTGACAACGCAAGGTTTCGCATTTGTAAACAAAAAACGCCTGTAGCAGCGGCCACAGCGTTCCACGCCTTTTCTTTGGCCAATCTACTTTTGTAAGCCTTCGAGCTTTTATCATAAATGCACGGATGCATTTGGATTGCTTCAATTAAATTAAATTCCATGTTTCTTTTGTTGTATAATATTTATTTTAATTTTTAATAAATTTCACCACTTTTCGCGCAAAAATATTGAAAGCGCGCAACGAAAAACAAATGTCAAATGCTTCTTCTTATGCTTTGTATGCATCAAAAGTTGAAAGTTGGCGAAAGTTTGCACTACAGATGTCCCTCGCGAAGCTCTATCTGTCGTTCTCAACTGAAATGCATGCGTTCAACTTATCTGTCAATGCATGATGCAGCGGCGAACGTTGTATGTGACGGGGCTATTAGTGTTCGCGCCCACGCTTCAATCGTTCGTGTCCCTGTCGGCAGTTGGCTGCGGTTTAGCAAAAGCTGACCCTAGTGCCAATTACCGACAGGGCTGTATTTTGCTCTATTACAAAATATCACCTTAAGGCGATGTTACGTTACAAAATAATTGTGTTGTATTCACCAGTTTATATGCTATTAGGTTAGGTTGGAGATAGGAGGCTCCCAGACAGCGCCGTCTGGCCTCAGTTAAAGGGGGGGCAGGCGCAGACTAGGCGTTCGACTGTTTCCTCCTCCTCGTCCTCTTTACACTGACGATGGAGCACTCCCAGTCTCTCCGCATGTTAACCTATAAGGCAATGTCAGTTTGTACCCCTATGAGTTTTGATATTTCATTGCTTCTTTCAATGAGATTTCTGGAAGAACCTGCTCGTAACCTGCCTGTTAAGTTGCAGTTTCCCTCGAAGTCGCTGTTCCCCGCGACCCAGATAAGGTTCACATAGTTCTGTTGGGCTATCTCCTGCAGAGATCGGCAGCAGTTTAGCGCATGTTCAGAACTGAACGTATAGAATTCTGATGGCCGCTTGGTTGTCACCAAAAATAAAAATTACCTTGCCAATAGTGTCTTTCCCTATCTTTATATGCTATTAAAATGCACTATTAATGAACAATAAAATTACTTTAGAGATTTCAAACGATATACACTAATGCTTTTGCGTTTGGATTTTGGATTACCTTGGCTTCGACAACAATTTTGAAATCTTTTACTTAACACCCCAATTACGAAATGTCGCAGTCAAAACAGCTAGAAGGATTCAGCTACAAGGCCGATGATTCAAAAATGGTTTGCTGTGACAAGTGTGACAAATGGATTCATTTTCAATGCGTTGGCGTTGCAGCTGCTGTCGAGGACGCGGTAAGAAAACACAAATTCAAGGTCGCGGAGACGGAAATGTCGCCCGCGCTTTGAATACTAACGGAATAGGTAACACCTTGTCACCCGCGCATGCACCGCCAGCTTCACCTATGGCAGGGAGCAATTCCAGCATTAAATCCGCAAGGTTATGACAATAGCCCGCTGAAGCTTCCCTCATTGAAGAGGAATTAAACATTCTTCGTAAACGGGCATGCAAAAATTTAAACTAACAACTTGCAATCTCGAAAGCTTTGCTGATCGGCTATTCCAACTCGCTCAAGGGGCTAATAGTGTGATCATACCCTCGACATCCTTGAAGGGCCCAGCTAAATGTGAATGTTAAAACGCTCACTCTGGCGACATTGAGAAATCTTTGTGTCATTTGCCGCCATAGGTGCGAAGGCACAATTTATGCCGCCGTTGCTTAAAAGTACATTCAAGGGGCCAGTGCCTCTAATACTAGATGCAGGCTAAACGGGTAGGCGTATTTTCACCACCCGCTGCTCCATAATAATAGAAACTGAATTAATATTATTTAAGGTGTTGCCAGTCACGCTACATGGTTTTCAACACCAAAAGACTTTTTACGTAAGGGACGTGCATACAGTAAAGGAAATCGATCTGCCGACGCAGATGGGAATCAGCTCCAAACCAAGTACGCTCACTTGCGAGGGTTACCATTTTCTCCTTATACCGATGCGAAACCTCAGCGTTTAATAGGCTTGAACAAAAGCCGGGTAGGCCTAACACTGCGAACACGTGACGGTGCTGATGGTGAACCGATAGCGGGGAAGACTCCTCTATGTTGGGCTATCAAGGGGGTCTTTTCCCCAATCGGGTTTACTGTGGTTATCGCGCATTTCATGTTTGCGATTGTGACTCTGCGAATAAATATAGGCAGTGAGAAAGGTGCTTAAGTCCACTATTAAACGTGTAGAATGTTACTTCGAGTCCCGACTGATTTGGACATGCGTTAACCGCTTCCCGATAGCCTACTGCGGTGTACTAAGTGCCAAACTTGCCCGCCAGGCATCTGCCAAAATTTCCAGTACGCAACCCGACCATGCCGAATAAAGTTAAAATCGTCTAGGATGCGGCTGCTAAAACAAGAAGTGTATCTCTAAACATGTTTCTTCTAAAGGGCATGGACCAACTGGGTTCTTTGCTTACCATTCTGCGAAGGTTCCGTGAACGACCAGTAGCCTTTACGGGCGATATAGAAGATGTGTTTCACCAAATATGCATCAGCAGCTACGACCAAAACTACCAGCCGTTAGTATGGCTGCCGGCTGGAGTGACTTATCCTTCTGTTTTTTAAAATGAACGTGATGACCTTTGGCGCTATCTGGATTGTTTTATGTTCCGCATGTCCAAATACCACAAAAATTAATATCTGGTACACAGTAGCCGGTGCCCCACAAAGAGTAAAGGGACATCATGAGTATATTCGATCCATTAGACCTGCTCAGCTTTTACGTCGTTTTCGCAAAGATTTAATTTCAGGTCACGAGTGGGATGACAACATAAGCAACATTACTCCGAGTGGCTGAAATGGGTCCACCTACTCCCTAAAGTGCAAGCCTTGAAAACACCACGCTACTATCTAAATTACCTCAATAACGTGGCTGATCGTGTCAGGCCTCCACCTCAGGTACCGACACGGAAAAACAGAAGCTATTTTAAGCGAAATACGGCAGCAGCTTTTGATTCCAAGCCTACGTGCATTAGTTAAACAGGTTCGTCGTGAATAGTGGATATGTCGACTACGAGATGCTTCTCCGCAACTCCCTAAAATGGAACAGTTACCCGCCGCCCGCGCCACTCCCTTCGGGCGTCTGTTTACTTACTACTTTGGGCCGTTATCGGTGTCCATACGCCGAAGTACTGAGAAAAGATACGGCGTGTTCTTTGCATGCTATCCACCGACTCCTGTATTCTGGCTGTTCGATGCTTCATGACAAAATGTTGCATTCCAAGAGCATTCTGGAGTGACAATGCCACCAACTTTAAAGCTACATAAAGACAACTCGCCGAAGCCCTTAAGATGATGTACAAAGACAGTATTACTAGCACATTTACTAGCTCTTCTATGAATTGAAGAGGAGAGTTAATTGGAGGTACGTAGATAATATCATTTTCCCAATATTACACTTTATTCCAGAATTGACTTCGCGGTCAGACACGTGGTTGCTATGGAAAGAGAAAATAGATATTCATTTCAGTGAAATCGGTTGCACCGATGACGACAAAAAAAAGCAATTCTCTTAAAGTCAGTGGATTCAAACGCATATGTTCTTCTTCAAGCTCAGTGCAGTCCAAGTTCGCCGGTGAGCAAGACATACAAGGATCCTTGTGAACTCCTAACTCAACACTTCACTCCACCGACAATGGTATTTGCTGAGCGCAAAAATTGTACGAAGCTACAAAGCACGGAACGGAAACGATATTTGAAAAGCTTTCACTCAATTACAAATTTGGTACCAATCTAGAAGCATGAGATAAGATTTTTAATAAAATATGTGAAGAAAACGAAAAATTTTCTCTCAATGATGTGCTAAGAAAAGCTCTAATATTAGAATGGAAACATACGAAAACGACCCAAGTGAACTACGTAAATAACTTGAGACAAAAAAAAAACACAGCGGTAAAGGCAAGTAACGATATAAGTAACAAAAGGGACAAGAAGAACAGAAAACAGTAAAAAAACAACAACAACAAGATGAGTAAAGGTGAACCATGAATTCACTGCAGATGAGGGGATCATCAGTCAGCCAACCTTTCGATACAAGGGGTACAAATGTCCCACCTGTGGCAAAGTGGGTCATATGGCTTACATATAAGATCAACTTTGTATCCCGATATTTTTCTCATGATACTATAAGCTTATTTGATAATTTTATTTTCAGTATTACTAACACCAATTGCGACAACAAATATATCTTGCCTGTAAAAATAGATGGATTGCGCAAAGGATTTTTTGCGACACGGCAATCGTCCTCAGGGTTACAAAACACTAATAAAAACATAAACACCAACAATTAACAAAAATGAACATTAAGCATAAACATATAAATGTGTATATGTACATTAAGCTGTTCGTTATTTAAATTTTTTTGCAAGCTGTGAGTTCGCCGGGCGGAATATGATGCGTTATGATGTAAAAATAAGCTGTGCAAAATTTCACTCGAATTGGATAACCCTTAGAACTGGCGCGTTGCATTTGGAAATTTTAAAAACCATATGCACTCAGGTTGCAGCAGATCATATAAAAAACTTGATAGCCGTAAACTTGGTTCACATTTGCCACGTGAAAAAACTTGCAGATTACGATTCTAAAGACAAAGATTTAAAAAAATCCATAGGTTTTGAGTCTTCGCGAAGTTATCGTTTCTTACAAAGTGAGAAAACCTCATTTTCGTATTGTTAAAAAAATGTCCAGTTCTACATATCCGATGAAAAAACTTCTTTCATCTTATTAAAGATCTTTCATTGCCATAACAACCTACCATATACATATTTCCAATTAGATTATGAGTTTAAGAGTTATTTGCAAATGCATTTCAGAAATCAGACCATTTTCCATCAGCTTCGTCATTAACATTAAATAACACTTAGAAGCACTAACCTTTTTGCATTTATTTTGATGTAGTATTGGAGATGGATCTATTGCAAATAATATATGTTCAAACCATTTCCAAATTTTTTAACAAATATACAAGTTATAGCAAGTTTATCAAGTGTTATTTTTTCATTCGGTATATCGATACTGTATTTTCAAAAATAATCGAAAAACTTGTTTGAATTCTTCAACTGAATTTTAACTAAAACTCTGAAAATACAGTATCGATATACCGAATGAAAAAATAACACTTGATAAACTTGCTATAACTTTTATATTTGTTAACCGAATTGGAAATGGTCTGAACATATATTTTTTGCAATCGATACATCTCCAATACTACATCAAAATAAATGCAAAATGGTTACTGCTTCTTAGTGTTATTTAATGTTAATGACGAACCTGATGGAAAATGTGTCTGATTTCTGAAATGCATTTGCAAATAACTCTTAAACTCATAATCTAATTGGAAATATGTATATGGTAGGTTGTTATGGCAATGAAAGATCTTTAATAAGATCAAAGAAGTTTTTTCATCGGATATGTAGAACTGGACATTTTTTAACAATACGAAAATTAGGTTTTCTCACTTTGTAAGAAACGATAACTTCGCGAAATCTCAAAACCTATGGCTTTTTTATATCTTTGTCTTTAGAATCGTAATCTGCCAGTTTTTTCACGTGATAAATGTGATCTGCTGCAACCTGAGTGCATATGGTTTTTAAAATTTTCAAATGCAACGCGCCAGTTCTAAGAGTTATCCAATTCGAGAGAAATTTTACACAGCTTCTTTTTACAGCATAACCCATCATATTCAGCCTGGCGAAAAAAAATTGTTTTCTTAACGAACAGCGACGTCTTTTGGTAAGTAAATTTTGAATGCATACCCGGCAGACGTTGTTCTGCCTGACCGGTGACTTAATATAGCCTAAATCGTACACAACAATTTTCTAAACCAATCTGGAAAGTTTAAAAGAGATCCACCAAAAACTGTGTACATTATTGAAGTACAAACAAAATACAAAAAATGTGGGCGTGGTACCGCCCACTTTTCCCAAATTATATAAATCTTGACCAAGGGACACACATATCCAAAAACCATTAGTTTAGACCAAATATGTTCATAGTTATAATTTAAATTTTATATAGCCTGGGGGCGTGGCATCGCCCACTTTTCCAAAAATTAATATAGCCTATGCTTTAACCCATGATCTCAAGAATATGCTGTGAAATTTTCATAAAAATCGGTTGAGTACTTTGGACGCCTATAAAAGACATACAGACACACAGACACGCAGACACACATTAATTTTTATTTATAAGATTGTATGACTAGATACGAAACTTCGGGCTCTCTGAGAGCGCTCAAAAAGTGGTCTTTTTTTATAACATTTTCCAATGATGCCAGTATGGTAAAAACAAAATATGGGCATTTTGAGTAGCTTTTTAGGAATTTTTCAATTCCCACAGACCAAGAGGTGTGCAAAAAGATGCTATCGAATGTGACGGACTTTTCCTTGATTGCTGGAGTACGCTCAGTCCGTCCAGGGTTCTGAAATTAGAAATTCCCTAAAGGTCCTCTCAATTGATAAAACCCTGTTATTTGTTTTCAATTCAAAATGTGTTATTTATTTGTGGGATTTTATCCTCTTTTCGCAAATCTTAATTTTACTTGGGTCCTAATCCTTCTTTTCTTATTGAATATGGCTAGCTATAATAAAGGCGGCTGAGGTGAAAACCCCTGCTTGGCCCGTCAGCGGAGGTGAAAACCACCACTGAATATAAAAACTTGCAATCGTGAGGTGAGAACCCCAGGTTTACATTCGCTGAGGTTAGAACCCCAATTACTATTCCTAGCTGCTGTCGCAAAACGACTTCCTTAATTCATAAAAAACGTCGCCCTTTTATACAGATTTTGCGGGCTGCAAACCGCAAAATTACAATAATAATTCTTAAAACTAAATCTTAACCTAACGGCGCATCTTCCACTGAGTTTATACATTCGTATTTGGTATTCACATATTTCCAATATATTTCATGAATTCTAGCTGTTTTTTGCCGCGGTGCCGCTTCCACTCGGAACGCCCCATTGCCTGTGGTCAGCTGCTTTCTCGCACTCCATCGATAAGCTGGACATTCCCTCAACATTAATATCATTTGCATACATATGTACATAAGCTGGTTATTTTCCTGCAATCCCATTTGTACCTGCTGCCAATGCTAGCAATGCATTTTTATCCTCCTCTTTATGCTATGTCCGCTAACATTGGGTTGCCAAAATATGTATGCGTGCGCGCGGGTGTAGCAAATCACCGCTGCTTAAGTTGGTTGGCCGACCCTTTTGCTTATTGGAATGCTCGTGGTTGTTTTTGTTTGTGCACTGCATATTTTCTATTGCAGGGTTAGGTTGGTGGCCTCTTAGCGTCGCTGTTGATTTTCTGTAAAACGTGCATTAGGGCGTGCCTAATATTGTAAAAAATAAAAGATGAATATATTCGGAAATATGTATGTACATATGTACATGGGTATATATGCTATATGTTTTGGGCAAACGCAGGCGTGCTTGCGGGGTAAAAGGGCGTATGTGCAAAACGTGAAGTTCTGATATTAATTCTCGCCAGTATAAAAATTCATTTTATTCATAAAAAGTATACGTTTATAATGTATGTATATATATATATGTGTATAGAGTTGTTGTGAGGTCTCCAGTAGTGCGATTCTGTAACTTTTAACACCTCGCCGAGTGTTAAGCTTGTCGCCGAATTTTGGCGTTTGCTCTTAACGAAAGTGCGATTCTGTAACTTTCCTTAACACTTTTTAGTGTTAGCTGTTTTATGTATGTATATCTGTTAAAATTGAGGGGAAAACTGCACTCATCTTAAGTACAGCATTTGACAGCGCCGACGTTCATGTCGCAGTAGCGCAGGTGATAAGCGTTCGGACTACAACGTGCGCGTCGCGAGTTCGGTTTCATGTTCGGAGAACTTATTTTCTATAACTTTTAACACCACAAAATTTTTTCGCGTTAACTAAGGTGTTAGCTAACACTTTTCGGTGTTAAGGGAAGTTAACGCTAACACTTGGCGTTAAAAAAGTTACAGAATCGCAAAAAGTGTTAAAAATGGTGTTAAGCGAAGTTAACGCTAACACTTGGCGTTAAAAAAGTTACAGAATCGCGCTACAGAGCCTCAGGATCGGGGTCCTCACACGAATTAAACGGAGCGTATAAAATGAGACAGGATATATTTAAAATAAAATATATGAAATAATAAATAATTCATAATATAAAGTTAAAATTTCCAACATATCCTAAAATAAGGTAATATCCTTAATGATGTACATTTCGTAATGAAGAAGAACATGGTAATGGAAATAATATGATTTTAAATAAAAATAATTATAATTATAATAATACAAAAAGAAAAGGCGTATTGTTTGTATCTTGTAAGCTTTTTTTATACCTGTAAACCACTGAAATGCGTAAAAAAAATGTAATTTTCTACATATATTTTCTGCAGCTATTTTCTTAGATGGTACTATTTCATACTTTACGTATTTTTTCTCAATCGTGCGATATTTTAAGTTTATCGATATGTTCACTTGTTTGATTTTCCCAAATTTGGTGCGTTTTTTGCTTTCTGGCTCCTCATTGTTTATGTATCTAATGTCACATGGTCCTCGATTGTGTAGTATTGCCAACTAGCGCACACATAAAAAAGTAGGCAACACTGCATAATCGGGAGAGAGTTCGTATCGCACCACCCGTTCTCTAAAGAACAACAATTTTTACATTTAGGCAAACATGGTCGTCAGAACCTGAACCAAATGAATAAATACAATTTGAGCAAAACGGTCACATAGCAAGTGAGCCAAATAATAAAATAAAATAAAAAATAATAATAACTTAAAAAACAACTCGCCTTCTCTAAAGCTTAGACACGTATGATTCATTACAACTAGAAACATTTACAGGAGTCAAGTAAGTACTGTTATCAAGATAATTCCAATTTACATTGCTAAAATTAAAATCACCAAGAACACATAATTGATCACTGCCAATGTCACGCTGTAGAGCAAGAACATTATCAACATGCGAGTTATAAAGGCATTAGCGGTTGTTAAGGCCGATAATGTCAATGTCGTCAGCATATCGCACACTAAATCAAAAAGAGTCACAACTCAAAATCCGAGTAACTTTCAGTTAATTGCTTCTGGATCGCACAAAAGTGATTTGATTTTTAAAAACTTGACATCACTGTGCTCTTTAAAGAGTAACGATAATAGTCAAAAAGAAAAATATTGTATATATTGGCTGCACTACTTTTCATTAGGCAAACTATGCCAAGAAAGCGACCTAAAAAAATTTTCAGTTGTGACTCTTTTTGATTTAGGGTGCGATATGCTACCAGTTGCACGCTTTTAGAGAATATTGTTCCAGCGCGGTTAAGTTCTTCAGCTTGTATTATTTTCTCCAGCATCAAATTAAAGAAATCGCACGATAGGGGGCACCTTGTCTGAAACCTCGTTTAGTTTCAAACGGCTCGGAGAGGTCCTTCTCAATTCTGACTGAGCTAGTGGTATTGCTCAATGTCATTTTGCATAGCCCTATAAGTTTTGCGGGAAAACCAAATTCAGACATAGCAGCATATATGTAAGCTGCCTCTTTTCGTGATTTCGAAAGCGGCTTTGAAATTCAGATTAACTCATTTGTGAATAGCCTAAATAATATTTGTGAATAGCCTAAGTAATATTTTAGATCTCATTTTCGTGGATGACAATTTAATTTCTAATTTGACGGAGTGTCAATTCCCTCTTTCAAAATCAGTTATGCATCATGTGCCATTATCTTTAATCTTAGAATTTGTTGACTTTGTCCCCATAGACAGTACTAGTCAAAACATTCGCTCGTTTAACTTCAAAAATGCAAATTTAATTAATTTGTGCATTTCCGAAATCGATTGGGTTTCTAAATTCTTTGGGAAAAGCGTAACCAAGTGTTTTGATGTTTTCACACTTGAACTGTCTCATGTATTTAGAAGGAATCTATCTCTGCTACCGGTAAAAAAATACAAATTACCGTGGTACACCTCTAGGTTAAAAAAATTGAAAACCCAAAGAAACAAATATTTTAAAAAGTACAAAGAGACAAATGATTTATCATTTAGAGATAGATACTTAGGTTCCAGTAACATTCCAACCTGCGTAAAATATAATGGAATTTCCTTAAAACTGATATTGATGGATTTTCGTCATTCTTTTTCAAAAAATGTAGCGAATCTCTTTGTGTTCCATTTTGCCTTATTTTCAATGCTTCATTATCAACTAGAATCTTTATTGATCGGTGGAAGTCGGCGTCTATCACCCCCATATTCAAGTCTGGCCATAAAAATGAAGTAACAAACTATAGACCAACTTCTAAATTGTCAACTAGCTCCAAACTCTTTGAAAAAGTGGTTAAAGACAAGTTAGCATTCGCCATCAAAGGGCTAATGATCCATGTCAGCATGGTTTTGTGGGGGGGGCGTTCGACTGTCACCAATCTTGCTGTTTTTTCTCAGTATTGTGTCTCTGCATTCAAAGATGGCTGTCAAGTGGACACAATCTACACAGATTTCTCGAAAGCATTCGACACTGTATCACATAAAATACTTCTGTCGAAATTGAAACACATAGGTTTCCATTCCATTTTTCTTTTATGGTTGAAGTCGTATTTGACGAATAGAATCTCATACGTCCAAATTGAGAGTGTAAGCTCCTTAAATTTTTCCCATGTCCCATGTTATTTATTTTCTTTATCAATGATGTCGGCTTGCATTTAAAGCATTCAAACTACTTACTGTATGCTGTTGATCTAAAACTATTTTCTAGAATCTCCAGTTCGTCAGATGCAATGCTTTTACAGCAAGATTTGAATGCCCTCAATGCCTGGGCACTTCAAAATAAACTGTGTCTTAATAGCAAGAAATGCTGCCATATTACGTTTTCTAAGTCCATGAATGCGGTTTCATCCACATATCTGGTTTCAGACGTCGCTCTAGCCTCGGTTAATGAGTTTCGAGATCTTGGGGTAGTCTTCGATTCTTCATTTTCCTTTGTCAACCAAATTAATTATCTTATTCCGAAAGCATATTCATACTTGGCTTTCCTTCGACGATATACGAGAGACTTTAAGGACCCTTACACTAGGAAAATAATATATAATTCTTTAGTGCGTTCCAAGGTTGAGTACACCTCGGTTATTTGGAACCCGCTTTATGGTTCCCATTCTTTAAGACTTAAGAGAGTTCAACGCAAATTTATACGATTCGCCCTTCAACCTCTAAATTTTAATAATCCCCTGCTTCCATATAATGCCAGGTGTATACTTATTAATATTCTGACACTCGATAATAGGCGAGTTGTGCAAAATTTAATGTTTGTTTTTGACTTAATATCAGGGGATATTGACTGTTCTGCCCTTCTTGGACAGATATATTTCCATATCCCGAATAGAGCTCTTCGCTCTTTTAATACTTTCCATATTGGAGTTCTGAGTTCGAATTACCTTAAGTTTTCCCCTCTCATTAGAGGCCTCACTGAGTTTAATCGGATCTTTAGGATTCATGATCCCGACTTCGCAATGCCTAGGTCTCAGTTTAAGTCGCGAACTGTAATGTATAACTAATATAAGCTAAATATGTAAGGTTTGTCACCATTGACTTAAGAAATAAATAAATAAATCACTAAAGAGGTGGTGCGTGTCGATTCTTTTCTCACGGGGACAAACGTGAACGAGTAGATGAATGTACTCGTTCGTTCGAAATGTGACTCGTTCAGTAATTGTCGATCGAAGGCGCAAATAATTTGAAGCAAATATTTTAAAATATAAGTATATAAAATTTATAATTGTAAATATATATTGATTGTATTAGCCATATTTTTTCATAAAGGACAAATTTTAACAAACTAAGCCTGAAACAAAAGGATATAATGGCTAGATTTAAAAGCGACCATCCCGATTTGGCAAAAAATGTTTTACCGAATTGTGCGCAATTTGTATTTCAAATTTCTATCATGAAAAAATTTATAACTTTTTTATTATAATAGGCTTATGCTGACCAGAAATATAAGGCGAAGAAAAAACTGTGCTATAATAAAGCCTCAAAGCGGCAAACAGGTGGTGGTCCGTACCAGGAAAAGGCCTTAACATTGGCGGAAGAGCTTCTGGTCGAGGCAGCTGGGCTCGAGGCAAGCGTTGAAGGTAATCGATCGGTTCTGGCATTTGGAAACGTCGCTTTACCGTTGCCACCTTCATCGCAATCAAATTTGAGCAGTGAAAATTCAAGCTCTATTGGGGTAGATGACATCCCTAGCACCTCTGCGCCGGTATCCACTCCTGCCCATAAAACCCTAACACGTCGGACGCCCAAAAAAAATGTAGGTGACGCGAAAACCGTTATCTTAAAATGAAACATGCAGTTGTCAGCGGAGCACCAAGAAAGAAGAAGAGCAGAAGCATAAAATCCAAATGGCAACCAGAGAGGCTGATTACGAAATAAAATGCTTGGAGCTCTCTTCTTTAAAAACAAATACTAAGAAATAGGGCACGGTTTTCAAACTTAATATTTATTTATTTTATTATTTTATGTTTTTATGTAAGACAAATTTCGACCATAGTTTTGAAACTAAAAGCTTTTAATTGTTGTATTATGTATATACTCATTCAATGTGCCTGATAGCCAAATGTCGATATTACTTTTTATATTTGTATATGTATGTATGTGCTCATACAATGTGACTGATACCTAAATGTTGATATTACTTTTATTTGTTTATATGTAGTTTTATATTTATCCAATGTGCCTGACAATGAAATGATCTCATTCAATGAATGTATTATGAACGACTAAGTTTTTAATCAACAAACATTTATTTAAGTATTTTTTCATAACTATTTTTAAATTTTATAAATTTAAGAGCGAGTGTTTTATTTGGTTTCTAATTGTTTGTCCTATTCTGGTAAGTTGGTCTTCTCCAACATCTATGCCATTCTCCCTTTCCACTTACAGAACTTGTGGGATTAAAATCTATCTTAAATAGAAATACATTTTCAAATATTTTTCTATTAATTTTTAACATTGCATTTATTGCAGTGCTTTAGGATATACAATGTTTCTGGTTTTAACGTCTTTGGTATAAACAAATAAATTTTTTCGATGTCCAACTCAAAAAACGGACCAAATATATTCAAAGTTATGATGATTTAAATTTTATATAGCTTGGGGGCGTGGCACCGCCCACTTTTCCAAAAATTAATATAGCCTAAATCGTACACAACAATCTTCTGAGCCAATCTGGAAAGTTTAGAAGAGATCGACCATAAACTTTGGACATTATTGAAGTACAAACAAAGCACAAAATATGTGGGCGTGGCACCGCCCACTTTTCCAAAATTACCTAAATCTTGACCAAAGGACACACATATCCAAAAATCATTAATTTAGACCAAATGTGTTCAGAGTTATGAAGAATTTAAATTTTATATAGCCTGGGGGCGTGGCACCGCTTACTTTTCCAAAAATTGATATAGCCTGAATCGTACACAACAATTTTCTGAACCAATCTGGAAAGATTAAAAGAGATCCACCAAAAACTTTGGACATTATTGTAGTACAAACGAAACACAAAAAATGTGGGCGTGGCACCGCCCACTTTTCCCAAATTACATAAATCTTGACCAAAGGACACACATATCCAAAAATCATTAATTTGGACCAAATATGTTCAGAGTTATGAAGAATTGTAGTTTTATATAGCCTGGGGGCGTGGCACCGCCCACTTTTCCAAAAATTAATATAGCCTATGCTTTAACCCATGATCCCAAGAATATACTGTGAAAATTTCATAAAAATCGGTATAGTACTTTGGACGCCTATAAAGGACACACAGACACACATTTATTTTTATTTATAAGATTATTATATTTAGACTGTGGAAGCCTTTTCTATTGAAGTACATATGCTCATCTTTTGTCGGCTTCTGTAATCCAATGTGCGTACCATCTAAACATCCGATAACTAAAAATAATAAAATTTTTATTTGCACACATACATTTATGTTAATTTGAGTTACCCTCCAGGAATTCTTTGCTTTTCCATAAACCACTCTTTACATTGTAGTGAATAATCCGCGTCGAATCGTTAAACTCCGGACACAACTTTTCTTCCATTTCAAGGAGCACTGCGGATGTCAATTGAGATATGGTGCGTGGGCACATTCCAATTAAATAATCACTGCCAATAGTGTGTTGATATCCGCCACTCGCAAGGAGCGAAAGAGTTGCAGCTAATTAAAGGACTGGAAGAACCGATCTAGTGTCATGACACTTGAAATTTGCTTTTCCGAGGACATAATTGAACGCCTCCTTGTTCATCCGAAATCTTTTGATAAATCTGCAAAACATAAACAACCGCATACTGCCATACTTACGCATTATTTGAAAGCTCCAGGGGGTCACTTTTGTCTCTCTCTATCACTGGAGCTTAAATAAAACAAAAAACTAGGATCCATTCCCTTTTTATATACATTTTATTTTTGACAACCTCATTTTGACTTTTAAAACACAATTGTAACTTCGAAAACTGGCAAAGAAGAAGAAAACAATCGATAGCAAAACTGACTATTACGATTCGTTCACAATCTGCTGAAATAATCCGATATCATTCACTCGCTCTTCGACAGACGTAATTTTTGATCGTACGATAGTGCATTCGTGAACAGACTGATTGGACCTTCAATCGTTCGCACAATACGCTTGGCAAGATCTTATATGGGTGAGGCCATCTCAAGTGAGCATTGCATTTACCAAGTGTTCGAATAACCAAAAAAAAAAATTTTCACATTAAAGCCTTATAGAAGGATAGGAAATCCTGTTAATTTTTTTCTCAAAATTTGTTACCGTTAAATATTTATAACCAATTGAATTTTGTCGCATTAAATCGGTCAAAAATTGTTTTCTCAGAAACTACTGAACCGATTTTAATAATTTTTTTTTGACATTTATAAAACAATGCACTTTAATTTTGAATTTATTTTTAATATACAAATAAATTTTTTTTTGTTAAATAACATTAATTGTTATAAACAAATTATTATATAACTAACTTGTGCGCCTCTGAAAAAAAATTAAATAACATTAAATTATGTGGTATTCAATTATATTTTTATTTCTGAAAAAAAAAATGGGGGCCCAGCAATAGTTTCCTTATAATAACGTTATATGTGCAAGTGCATTCGCTGCTTCTCATACTTCGCATATTATGAAATTTTTTTTTTTTTTTTTTTTTTTTTAATATATATATATTATTTATAGTCATCAAAAAAATAACATGTAAGCAATCACCATATTTCAGCTACTGACAAGATAAACGTAATAAGTAGTATAGAAAAATTTTCATAATATGCGAAGTGTAGTATGGGAAGCAGCGAATGCACTTGCCCATATAACGTTATTATAAGGAAACTATTGCTGGGCCCCCATTTTTTTTTTCAGAAATAAAAATATAATTGAATACCACATAATTTAATGTTATTTAATTTTTTTTCAGAGGCGCACAAGTTAGTTATATAATAATTTGTTTATAACAATTAATGTTATTTAACAAAAAAAAATTTGATTGTATATAAAAAAAAAAATTCAAAATTAAAGTGCATTGTTTTATAAATGTCAAAAAAAAAATTATTAAAGTCGGTTCAGTAGTTTCTGAGAAAACATTTTTTGACCGATTTAATGCGACAAAATTCAATTGGTTATAAATATTTAACGGTAACAAATTTTGAGAAAAAAATTAACAGGATTTCCTATCCTTTTATAAGGCTTTAATGTGAAAATTTTTTTTTTGGTTATTCGAACACTTGGTAAATGCGAGCTCACTTGAGATGGCCTCACCCATATGCGATATTCACAAGGCTGGTTCCGCGATAGTTGGTGCAGTTTGCATGATCACCTTTTTGGGTGGATCAGCGCCAGCTGGTTTATTGTTTTTTAACCGGGATATTGCTATTCGCACCTCATTGTAGTCGGGTTCTGCGACGTCAATTTCGTCATCTTCGATTGTGGGTTCGGGTTCAAGCTCTTCTCTGGTTTCTTGTTCAATTCCTCCATTTAAAAGGGCAGAGGAGCGATCCCTCCATATCTCTAGTATTCTCTGATCATCAGTCACCAGGTCGCCGTTCTCGCTCTTACAGGAATTTGCCCATATAGACTTTGCAGGTCCGATTAAAAATTTTCAGTTATTCATCGTGATCGACTCATACTCTAATTGGGTGGAATAACATCCACATTCACTATGAGGAAATTGAAAGAACTGTTTTCTCGTTATGGTTTGGTGATACCTTAGTCAGCGACAATGGTATACAATTCACGTGGAAAGAATTCTAACCCTGCAAAAAGAGCGATTAGTCCGGGATGCGTCCGGGATCAATCGCAGAGGAACAGTAGACTACTACTTTTTTTAGTCTCTTTATATGGAGTAAATTGATCGCATTTGTTCGAGCATGTCCTATGAAGAGACTAATTGTACCCCTTTTATACCAAAACGAGTATAAATGTATACTACTCGCTATAATATCCAGAACGGGTATAAATGTATACTACTCGCCATTATATCGAAATGGGTCTACATGTAGAGTCCTCCCTTTTCTATACCCAAAAGTATATAAAATTGGCCTAGTGGCTTTTTGTAACCATACTAGCTCTACACCGTCCCTCCTTCCTCTCATTTTCCAGTTAACTGAAAGAAATCTGCATACTTTTGACAAAAAAAAACTCGGCCATATCTACACGAGTGGTTTTATCAAAGTTCACAGAAATATGAGAGAATTTCAATTTGATCGAATTTATTATAGTTATAATAATATAATAAAGTTATTAATTGCGCATAAAAAACGCAAGATCAAAGTGATACAAAAACAAAAGGACATATGTATACATATATGCATAAGGCAATGTGTGGCAACAACTTATAATACATATATATATCTTTCGATCCCAATACTTAAAATTTTAATTCTAGAGGTTGTGGTATTGTGCATTTATGCGCAATTTTCCTATAAAATATAGCAAAAACAACGCGAAATTTCGTTTATTTGCGTCCGATATCACTTTTCGGTCCAAACTGCTAAAGGGCTAAGTAATCGATTAAATATTAATATAAAAAGTTATCGATACTAAGATTGTATGATAATCATCACTAAAACATTAGGTCTGTTCTTTGAAAACAACATCCCGCCCGTGGTATACTTCTGCTATCGCACAGAACATACTTAAATTTGGTAAACAAAGCGCCAAAGTTGATAGAGAAAATAATTCTTTAAATTAAATAAAAAACAAGTTTTAGTTAGTTGAAGTAAATAAGAGAAATGTTTATGAAGTGAAAGCAAATAAGTGCCGAGCAGTGAAATGATTTATAGAATTGTGTGCAGATTTTGTGGGAAATCCAACTTATGGCATGGTCATCACTTCGTTTCTGGTTGAGTACGTCTTACTTTTTGCAGAGAAACAGAAGCACACCTATCGATAAAAAGGAGCAAGCAACTGTGCTTATGTTTAAAAGGAATTTACATGAGTGAACCAGGGCTGTCCTTACATTAATGCATCAACTTTTTGCATGGAAGTAAACATGGCCATGGGGGTAGGTGATGCGCAAATGGAGCTATTTTATTTCCGATTTCAGGTTCAACGGGTACCTTTCTATAAATATACACATTAATATAACTCTCTTTATTTTCTGCTTTCACAGTTGTAACATTTCCGACGTCCTAGACCATTCCCCTAAAGATATTGTTCCAAAAGTATGATGCATTATTGTAAAGTTTGCTCAAAATGTTTGCATACGAGTACATTCACATTTGTAAAAGCTCCCACGACCCTTCACGGGTAAGTGGGGTGGAAATTATGGTGTCCTATAAGATGATAAGGTATAACCTTCCAAATCCTCATGATATCAGTTTCATTAATCTCCAACTCTACCTGTAAGGCATGTGTTGGGCACAATTGTAGACCAGTTGTACCCAAAAGGGATTCATCGAGGACAACTCTCTTTAGGGATTAATCGCACAATTTTTTGCAGGGAAACCTTGAAGCATCGTGGCATTAAACACGTTTTAACTGCTTCTGGACATCCATCGACGAATGGTCAGGCATGAAACTATAAAAAAAAACTATTTTCGCAAACATAAGATCCCAAAACGATGAAAGCATGGACGATATCATCAATGGCTTTCTATTGGATTACCGAGTACAAAACATTGCACAACCGGTGAGTCTCCTGCAAAGGTTTTCTAAGATCAATAAAAACTCGATTTTGGGGGCTTAGACCACCGCTCACAAAATCGAAAATTGAATGTTATGCAACAAGCATAATTTTGACATACATATTTTTGGTAAGATATGCATTCATGCATTACTCAAATGTTACAGACGTAACTATGTACAATTAAGCACTAAGCTTTACTTATACTATATGAACATAAACTTCTTATTGTAATCAAACTGCAATTATCACATCACATAACATAACAATTATCCAATTTTATGTTTGAAAATCTTAAGGGGGAGAGTGTAACAATTTTAATTATCTGCTTGTAGGTATCTCACTCTCTCACTTTCTGAGCAAATGTCATTATCTAAGCTCATAAGCAACAATAACTTAGTTTACAACTTTGTTTCTTCTGTCTACGTAACGTCCAAAGTACTTCGACTTGTAGGTCTAAAAAGCTTTGTGCCATCGATGGGTGTTTTAGCTTCGTCAACTCCTGTTCAATGGTTTTGGATACCAACTGAGAAAAATACTACAGATGTAGCCACACGTCCCTAATGGCCGCCAAAAGTAAGAAGCAATTTTTACGATACTCACCTGAATATTGGCCTCGCGAATGTAAGTTCAGCCTTGCCGTGTAATGCACATGGAGCTAACAGCTAGTTTATTCGATTTTAGCCGATTTTCATGTTTCTTAAAGTTAAAACGAGTGACAGCCTGGGTCCTACGTGCTGCAAGCAACTATATTTTTGAGCCGCATCACGAGGTAACATTAACAGCATGGGAGCTCGAAAAGGAAAAGGAAAAGCTCATCGTCAGCCAGGTTCAGCACGATGTATTGATGAAAGAATTTGAGGCACTTCAGAAATTCAAGACGTTTCATAAACAGAACAGCATTCGAAGATTATCCCCGTATGAGAATACGCGGGCGCATTGACAGCGCAACGTGCATACCGGAGGAAGCAAGGAGACCGATAGCTAATAATACGCGAAAGGTTTCATCATCGGAATGCTTAAGGTAGGTAGGTAGGTAGGTGGAATGGCTGCGACCCAGGTCGCCCACGTAGCTTTTAGAAGCGATTTTGATGCCATAAAATACTCGTTTAAACCTACTTATGTAGTATGGATATCTGTTACAACCAACCAGAGTTGTTGATAAACTCGAGGATATTTGGAATCGCTATCTCGGATTTACGATCCAGGTTCCTCAAAAAAGGGCTCCCAAAGGATTTCGTTCGCCTTCCGGCTAGAGCCGGGCATCCACACAGGAAATGCTCAACGGTCTGTTTGGCATCGATGTCCTCGCAGCTGGTAAGAACTAATTTTGCCAGCAATGCTCCTCTTGCAAGAGCTATGCGAGAACTTAATATTTTATCTCAGAGTATTACTATTGATTTTTCAATGACCAAACCGGCTTTTTTAAATCTTTTGCGCTCTTATTATATTAATACTTGATGTCTTATAACGACAACTATGTACTGTTCTGAATTATAATTTATATATATAGTGTTAAGTAATAGTCTGTAAGAAATGTTCTTTCATAGACGGTATTAGATAAATAAATAAATAAAATATTGCTCCTATAAAACAGTGTTTTTTAATTTTCTTCCCATCGGTGCATATTTCATTCAAATCGGTCAAACTTTTCGCTCACAGGAGGTTCCTAAAGTTTTTCATGTGGCGTATTTATATATTAACTAGCTGACCAGGCAAACTTCTGCCGAATAGATTTTTTTATTAATTTCATAAAAAAAATTGTTATTTGACTGGTATTTTTTTTTTAATAGAAAATTAACGATTTTTCACTTCATTGCGTATACAACTTATAATATTAAGGGCCCAGAACTAAAAGGATCTAAGTGACATTTTTTTTTTAAATTGAGTTATTTCCATATTTGTATAGTGAAATATGGTGTTTATTTGTTGGCAAAGAGATCCGAGTCATTTCGGACATTGTAGTGCGATCTATTTCCCATACAATAAACGACCTACTCATATGTTACATAGAATTTTCAAAAGGCAATAAACTTTAAACTTGAATATCTCAAATCAATTTCGGAGTCACTTAGGCCCGCTTTCATAAAAGCCGGTTAGTGCTTAATCCGAATTTAATTCTGATTTGTCTAAAATCCGAAGGCCGATTAGCACAAATCGGCCGGTTAACGGCTGATAAACTTTACCGGCGATGGATGGCCGATTAAGCAAAAATTTGCATTTATCAGTTGTGGACACAATCAACATTTGTTTATATTCCCAAAAAAGTAATTTTAATTTGGAAACTTTGTGCTGTTTTGTTAGTGTTTTGAAAGTTTGTACCGTTCTAGAAGACAGTTCAAAAACAGACTTTATATGAAAACTTGCAGAATACAGTTTGTAAATGAATGTGAATTCGTCCTCACAGCAAATTTAATTCTTTATAAAAATGGATGGCAACGAAATAGATGATTCATTCGACGATTTGCCAGCAAACATCGAAATCCCGAGTGCACCGAAAATAGCAAAGCTCGATAAACCGCAAATAACAACAATAAGCAGTCCAAACAAACCGGGGGATGGTGGAGCTACAACTACCAGTCCTGAAACGCAAATACCCAAAACTGCATCCAATCCACATTGCATCCTAGTAAATCCCAAACAACGGGGTAATCCAGTACTTAAGTGCATTGTTAATGTTCCAATTGAACTTCGTGATGATATAAAACCCGATTATGTAGTTGGACGCACCCCTTGTATGCTATATATTTCTCTTAAATATCACACACTCAATCCTGATTATATATACCAGCGTCTCAAAGATCTTGGAAAACAGTATGAACCTCGCGTGCTGCTATAAGTAAGTATAGATGCTGTTAAAACAAGTCTACTACTTCTACAAATATTTCTATTTAGGAACCACATGCAGCTTTGAAAAATTAAACCCGCATATCCTTGCTAACCGTTTTAACGCTTATGGTTGCATGGAGCCCAGAAGAGGCAGGCAAAATCATAGAAACTTACAAACAATTTGAAAAACATTCGCCGGAATGGATTATGGAACGGGTTGAATCAAGTCCACATCAGAAGGTTTGTCTGAAATAGTTTTACCTTAACTCTTGATTCTGATTAAATATTTATTATAGCTGGTTTCTCCTTTGACTAGCATTAAGCCCGTGAACAAAACCGATGCCGTAACACTGCTACAGAATTTTGGAAAATTGGAGAACCTCATAAATGCAAGCGAAGAACGACTATCGCTTGTAATTGGGCTGGGGCCTCGGCAAGCTGCAAAGCTTTACAAAACTCTGCATGAACATTTAAACAATTTATTATAATATATAACTTCTACAGTCATCGGCTGATACTCTCCGCGTAAGGTTGTGCGTAAAGTGTTATTGGTGATTTTTGTTATTCTCTCCCCTTGCTTTGATTTTTCTGCACATACGTGCATACCAACGTATAGTAAATTTCTTTTGTTTAGTGGACCTCGTGTTTTTTTTTTCTGAGTGACACATTCCTCTCGGGTCTATAATGCCCCTTGTGGGACCTCAGCTTGGGGATAACAGGTTTGACCTGTTATCCACAAGCCCCAAAACTAAAAAAAAAAAGCTAATAACTTTACAACTGACGTTTTTCCAAGTTTACCCATAGTTAAAAAAGATCACCCAAAATACTTAGTTGCAAGTGCTTTCAATTCTGATCGTCCCCTTAACAAGTACTCGTGTTTCGCGGTACATAAAGCCCTCAAAAATGTAAGCACAGAAATTGTTAATATTTCGGAACTAAGAGACGGAAATCTCTTATTATTAGTGAGGAACAACAATGTAGCAAAGAAATTCCTAGCAACTACAAACTTATCTGGAATCTGTACCGTAAAAATTGAGCTTCACAACAACTTAAACTCCACGAAAGGTACCATCTACGCCCCCTGCTTAAATGATGTCCCAGATAATGAAATTATTGAAAATTTATCCGAACAAGGTGTAGTGTCAGTGTTCAAATTCCCGAGAATAGAAAATGGAAAACCTGTCCCTAGCGGAGTGGTTCTTCTTACATTTGATTTGTACCAGTTACCGGATAAGGTAGACGTCTCGTGGTATACTACGAAAGTCAGACCCTATTACCCCAACCCCATGAGGTGTAAGAACTGTCAAAAACTTGGGCATACGACTAAACGTTGTAACATACCTGGCGTATGTGACACCTGCGCCCTACCCCCTCATCCGTCTCTTCCATGTACACAAACAAGTTGCGTCAACTGCTCTGGTCCCCACCCCTCCTCAAATAAATCTTGCCCTAAATTCCTACAAATGAAAGAAATTATAAAAGTTAAAACAGACAAAAAATGTTCAATGCGAGAAGCTATCAAAATACATAATACGCAAGCTGCCGCTACTTTTGATCTATCCTCTCCTTCCTTCTCTTCTATTGCTAAAAAAAACCCAACCTCCCAACAACACACCTTGACCAAACCAGTTTTACAAAACACTAGCAACGTCCCAACAGTGCAGTCGCACGCCAATCTTAACAATAACATCTCACCACCATTCGCCTTCAATAATCCTCTACCTACCAGCATTCCGAAGCAAACAATAGAAAAAGAAAACAGCAATAATACATCACAACAAATATTAAATAATGCAACTATAGCAAATCAAACTACAGTACAGTCAACCTACATTGAACTTAATGACAATAATGTAAATGAATCTACAAATTTTGATTCCACGCGGTTATCAGTCGATGACCCAACTATAATGGTTTCATCCCTTCTTTCCCATCTTATTTCTCCTAACCTCCCTATTCCTTCTCCCAGTTCCTTCCCTTCGGAAGATCAAATTATGGAGTAAATGTTGCAAATCCTACAATGGAATTGCAACGGACTTTTAAATAACTATCCAGATCTTAATATACTCATTAACGATTTCTCGCCGGGCATAATTGCCTTGCAAGAGACTCACTTAGCATACAAAAAAACAATTCACCCACCAAACAAATATTTTAGTTACTTCCACAACAAAAACCAAAACGTTACTAGCAAACAAGGTGTTGCAGTATTTGTCCACAAACGTTTACCCCATAGGCAAGTCTTTATCTCATCGAATATCTCCTGTTTAGCAATTGAGGTTGATATTGGATACAAAATAACCATTATCAACTGTTACATCCCTCCACAGCAAAACTTTATAATTTCCGACCTTGTGAACATTATTAAGAGTTGCACTACTCCCGTAATTATGCTAGGAGACTTTAATTCTTGGAGTCCTCTTTGGGGCTCGCCTTTAGTGAACAAAAGAGGCCAAATTTTAGAAGACTTCATTCTTTCGCATAATCTTACGGTCCTCAACGACGGAGCCCCAACCCATTTCTCCACCCATAGTACCTTCTCCCACCCTGATATTGCCCTAGCATCTTCCTCCTTATCTGCAAAGCTTTCTTGCCGCACATTAGGCGATCTTCATAACAGCGACCACTTCCCCCTTATCACCTCCTTAAACGCTCCCTCTTGGTCCCTGGTAAATGCCAAAGCCAAATTTCTCACTGATAAAGCTGACTGGTCCGAGTTTCATTCAAAGTCCACTTTATTGTCGGAAGAACGGCCACGTTCGGAAAACATAAATCAGGAAGCCGCCTCCTTGAAAACCATAATTCGCACAGCGGCACATTTGACAATCCCTCAGACCATGAGAAAACAATTTTACTCAAAAATGCCTTATTGGTCTAAATTGCTGACTTCTCTTAGGAATAATAAAAAACAATTATGGACGAAGTACAAAAGAAATATGAATGACGTAAACCTCATCAACTACAAAAAAGCGAATGCGGTCTTTCGAAAAGAGCTGAAATCAGCCAAGTACAAATCACTCGAAAACCTGACTTCTAACATCAATCCAAATTCTAGCCCCAAAAAGATTTGGGCTGATATCAAAGTCCTTACAGGGTCACCATCCTCCTCAAACATACCATTCATAAACTCTTCACTAGGCCCCATTTTCTCTTCAGAACAAATAACGGCAGAGTTTGCATCAACCTGGTCGAAGTACTCACATTCCTCCAACTTTCACGTCAACTTCAATGCACAGAAAAATGTCATCCTTTCGGAAACGTACCATAACCTTTCCCCTTCCCCCTCAGCATTAGCAATTGAAGCCCCTATTTCTCTGCATGAATTCGATTCCACAATATTCTCAATGTCAGGCAAAACCCCTGGTAAAGATAGAATCCCGTACCCCATACTTAAGAACCTTCCAATTGATCTCCGAGTAAGGCTTATCAATTTATACAACGCTATCTTCAATAGTGGTATATACCCTCAAGACTGGAAACTATCCTCCATACTTCCTATTCTAAAGCCAAATAAACTATCCACTGATATATCTAGCTATCGACCAATATCGTTGCTCCCCTGTATGTCTAAAGTGCTGGAGAAAATAATAGCAGTCAGAATAATGTGGTTCGCAAAAGCGAACAAGCACTTATCCCCGCATCAATTCGCATTTCAGAAAGGCTTAGGAGTCACTGAGCCTTTATTATATTTTGACCACTTCGCCTGTACTGCCCTAGCCACTCAAAACCACGTTTCAGTGCTAAGCATAGATTTTGAGAAGGCTTTTGATAGAATTGGTGCACACCTAGTCCTCAGAGAACTAAAGCGCTGGAAAATTGGCACAAACATCTATAACATCGTCAAGTCGTTCCTAGAAAATCGGAAATTCGTAGCAGTTGTTAATAACCTTAGCTCTAGTGTTTACGACTTATACAATGGTATACCACAAGGTTCACCACTCTCGGTTGTCCTGTTTTCTATTGCATTCAACGAGCTGAGCTCGATACTTTCATCCTTTAGTAACGTAGAACACGTGCTATATGCTGACGATGTACTCATATTCTCCAAAGCCAAAGATATGATGGAAGTACAAAACATTTTTAATAACATTCTAAAGACAGTTGCCGAGTGGAGTGAATCTTCTGGCGCAAACATTGCCACTACCAAATCCTCAACCTTCCACATATGTAGAAAACACCACTGTTCCTTCCCTCCTCTTTCCCTACACAACACATTGATTCCCCACTCCAATACACTAAAAGTACTAGGTGTAGTATTTGATAAGACTCTTAGCTTTAAGGAGCACTGTAGATATTTAAGAACTAGTTTATTCTCTAGGCTAAATATAATCAAATATCTGTCATCCAAACACAGTTTCGTACACACTAATACCCTTATCAACATCACGAAAGCATTAGTGTTATCAAAAATTGACTATGGGCTCGCGATATATGGAAACTGTGCCAAATCCAACATCAAAGTTCTAAAAGCCCCATATCATGCGGCAGCCAGAAGGAGTATTCGAGCATTCCCTACTTCACCAAATATAGTCGTATTAGCTGAGTCTGGATTACCTGATATTACACAAAGAGTCAAGCATAATATAATGATGTTGATGCCAAAAATTCTGAACTGCAAGAACCAACTCTTATTTAATCAAGTAAACTCAACTGATCTAACACAATACAGGACAAACAAGCTGTCAGCCCTTTCCCGGTGCCTTATATACATAAGAGACCTGGGTATATTAGCAACACCAAAGCTTATCCATACTACCACTCATCCACCATTTCAATCCCCGAGGCACTCATTCATTAATGAGCTACATCAGCACGCCAAAAAAGACACCAGTGCCTTGCAATACAAACAACTGTTTTACGAAGCCTTGAAGCCATTTAACGGGAGCTGGGATGTAATATATACTGACGGATCGAAATCGGATGCCACCACTACGTTTGCTGTGGTAAACAAATTTGGTGATACAATTACCGTCGGCGCACTGCCCCAATACTGTTCAGCATTCACAGCCGAAGTAGCTGCCCTGCTAGAAGCGGTATCTTATGCTTCTTACAACAAAAACAAACTTATCATATGCACTGACAGTAGATCGGCAATAGACGGCATCCTAAACCTGAAAAACGATAACCCGCTAATAGTTCATCTTCGCGAACTGTTGCTGCAAAATACTACTTCCATTAAAATTATGTGGGTACCTGGGCATATAGGTATACCCGGAAACGAAGCAGCCGACAAAAGAGCAAAGGAGGCCAGCGCAGAACCGCTCCACATGTTTACATATTTTATCAACAAAGACATCCAAAAACTCGGGAGAAAAAATGTGCATGACAACTGGTTTACAGAATGGCAAAACTATCAACATAACTACAAAAAATATAATCCCCTTGGTCAGCGCTCTTTGTATCCTGCAAGTGCATCTAGTATTAGCATTAAACATTTTGTCCGACTCAGAATTGGGCACAGCATAACTACACACGCCCATCTCCTTAATGGTACAGCTTTAAACTCGTGCCCATATTGTGGATCGCTTGACCTAACAGTTACACATCTTATCGATGACTGTGAAGAATTTCAACATATCCGTACTTCAATCTTCGCCAACATCAAACCTTCTTATTATCTTAGTAACATAGACCATAAAAATATTACCTTAATTTCCAAATTTATATCACTTTGTAATCTATCTATTTAACTTTATCCAACACAACATAATCTCAAACATTCTCCATTTTTCCGCCACATTAACTAAACAAACACACAAAAAAAATTTAAATTAAAATCTGTCTGTAAGCTTAACTACCTTCCGTCTGGTTCCGCGATCCACCCTGAGCCCATGCGCATGTGCACGGATGGATCTCGGATCCAAACGGTCTACTAACCATCTTACTACTGTAATAATTACTTTAGCCGAAGGCCTTGGTAGCCAGTGCTATTTATATTGTAAGTGTAGCAATTATTTGATAATTGTTTCTCTTTTTGATAAATAAAAAAAAAAAATATAACTTCTAAGATTACCTATTCTGTGATTGAAAGGATCTGAATTTGATATCGTTACATATTGTTGCCATAGCTTAACACAGCTTCAATTAAACAAAATCCAATCGAATTTTCTGAACATTCTCTTCTGCTTTGTTATTTAACGAATAAATCAGAATATGTGAATTATATTGGATTATTGACTGTTTGCAACAGGACACTCAGCCAACGAGTACAAGATTTCCAATCCCTTCAATATTCCACGGTATACCTTTCCTAAAATATTCAGGTCTATTTCAAATTAACATACGAATAAATCAGAATATGTGAATTATATTGGATTATTTACTGTTTGCAACAGGACACTCAGCCAACGAGTACAAGATTTCCAATCCCTTCAATATTCCACGGTATACCTTTCCTAAAATATTCAGGTCTATTTCAAATTAACATACGAACATCTTTTAAAGAAACTCAATGAAATGATACAACATTTTAATCAAACTTGATTTTATTAAATTAATTGAAGATACCATAATTTAATTGTACCATCATCGCTACATGAAATAAGTTGACCTTCACGTGCTGGATTCCATTTAACGGCATTGACGTCTTGTGTGTGCGCCTTATCCTCCGATGGAATCATGGTTGGTTCATTCTTTTTTGAATTTGTATCTTTTTTAAATATGCGTATCGCGTCATCTCCACAACCAGTAGCGATTAGTCCAATTTTTTTGCACCATGACACATCATAAATAGTTCTCGAATGGTCGCCAGATAAGGTACAAACACATTTCCAAACTGTTTTATCTTCTGGTGTGCATATACCTTCCTCATTACCCGGATGATAAGCATATTTTCAGTCTTACCATCACTGCAAGAAACCAAACGTTACCATCTGCATCGAAATCGATGCTCCACACCGTATGAGAATCTAATGTAGCCGTTGTGTACCAATCGTTATCTGTGGCATTTTCAGCATACATTTTTATTGTATTATCATATGGAGCTGATGCCATCCTGGTTATGTGAATTGAGTACAGCAGCACAATCGAATTCAACAGGGTAGGGCTAAGTAGCGCTACAACAACAGCAACATCGAATTCATCATCACTAGCCACTTCCCAAATCCATACCGATTGGCGCGCGAGCATGTGGCTAAAAGGTTGCCGCAACTTGACCAACATGCACTTTTTACTTAATTTTCATGTCCCTCCAATGTAGCAACGCACTCAAATTCTCCTAAACAAAATAATTTAGATTAGGAAATTAACTTTTGTTCATCTTAACACATACCAGTTGTCTTCGACCATATCGCTGTTGTACCATCAAAGCTTGGTACCAACAGAGCATGATAGATAAATGATGTACCCTCTGGTATGGGTGCGTTAAAACCTGGAAGTTTTAAATTCGGATATGATGGTGGCGGACCATATCGTTGCTCTGCAATCAACCATGGTGGTGGAATCTTATGTGAATTCGGTCCAACCGGCAAACCAAGACCTATACGCAGCTCTTCAGATAAATCGCCTGGTTTTTTCTCTTTTAAACGTGTCTCATACTCATAATACAGGTCACCATGTATGGTCATACATGTTTGTTTGCCATTTAAAGAACATTACTAATATATTAATTCAGCCAATTCACTTATTTACTTTCTGTGAAACCGTAAACAAAACGAAAATCAGCTGTTTTGTCAATTCACAATGCAATTTTTTGCTAATTTATTCACAATGATGTGTCTAATCGGCGATAACTTAACCAGGCTTTGGTGAAACCAAATTGTTGATTCAGAAAATCAGCGATTAAGGAATCGCCGATTAGGAATAATTTAACCGGCTTTTATGAAAGCGGGCCTTAGATCCATTTGGTTCTAAACCCTTCATATATAATTTTAGTATTCAGTTTAAGGCTGCACGATACACAAATTTTTTAGTTTTCTTCCCCGGAGCGTAAATAAATAGGGAGGACGGTTTTCCTACACGGGAACAAGCCACATAGAGCTATTGATATCATTAATCTCCTGATCAATTTTCAGGTCGAAACCTTAAACGCTTTTCAGCTTGAAAAATTAAGTTTGTATGGAAAATGTCACGCCCCTTTTCCGATAACGCCCACTTTTATGCGCAAAAATTGTTTTGATAGCATATGGCTCTGTACCAATTTCCAGGTCTCTGCCTTAAAACATTTAAGAGATATTCAGCTTGAGAAATTAAGTTTTTATTGGAGGTGCCACGCACCCTTTTTCGATAACCCCCACTTTTATGCTCAAAACTTGTTTTGATAGCATATAGCTCTGTACCAATTTCCAGGTCCCTGCCTTAAATCCTTTTAGAGATATTCAGCTTGAAAAATTAAGTTTGTATTGGAGGTGCCACGCCCACTTTGTCGTTATCCCTAGTTTTTTTGGAGATGGTAGGGATCGATTCCATATAACCCCTCACCAGGTTACAATGCTCTAACAAAAATATTTCCAGAGATATCGACTTAGAAGTATTTCATTCGTACGGAAGGTGCCACGCCCCCATTTTCGTTATCCCCAGTTTTTTTGAAGGTGGTAGGATCGATCTCATATAACCTCTCACCAAATTTCAGTGGTATAACCTAAATACTTCCAGAGATATCGACTAAGAAGTATTTAAATTTTATGAGAGGTGCCACGCCCCCTTTTTCGTTATCCCCTGTTTTTTTGGAGGTGGTGGGAATCGATCCCATATAACCCCTCACCGAGTTTCAATGGTCGAACATAAATACTTCCAGAGATACGCACAATGAAAAATTCCATTTGCATGGGAGTTGCCACGTCCCCTATATATGTATAAATCTTTTTTAGCCTGTGACCATCCCTGGAAGATATCCAGTGGGTGTGTAAAATTTTTTTGCGATCGACTTATTCGTTTAGGAGCCAAGTGTGTCCATATATAGATAGATAGATACATAATTTGAATTTTATATATAAAGATGAAGCCAGGGCTGAAAAAAAAGTTATTTTTATTAATAAACGAAAAAAACTTTTGATTTCGTTTTGTTTTTCAATAATATTAATAATATTAACGTTAACAGCTCAACAAAAAAATATATCATTGCGTTGAAAATCAAAAAATAATGATCAAAATAATTTTCGTTTCGGGTTTTATCAAAACAATTCACAAAAAATATTTGAATATTTCAAAATAATATTGGTTAAGATGGGTCGCAAAAGAAACGGGAAATCAGTGCGGTCGTGCTTTAATTTTGTAATTGAAAAAGACCACTTAGGAAGCAAAATAAGCCATTTGTTGCTAAAGCACGAAAACCAATTTCTTGCGCTCTCAGAACAGAATCCACCAAAAGCCGAAGGGGTGGTTGAAAAAAAAAATTAAAAACATGACTTTTTGATCGAGCCTAATGTAGATGCGCCCATTTGGTACTTAGTAACTATGTTTTTTTTTTGTGTTCCTTGATTTATTAATTTTTGTACTTGACAAATAAATTCAAATAACCTGGATTTCCGACCCCGCCTAATTTGCAAAATGAATAAACGTTAACGAAAAAAAAGTTTTTGTTATTTTTTGATTTGATATTCAACGAAAAACTTTTTGTTTTGATAATTATCAAAACGAAATATATTTTTGATACTTTTTTTTGATATTTAACAAAACGAAATTTTTTTGTTTATATCGTTGTGCAGCCCTGGATGAAGCACGACTAATAACAACTTTTATATTAATACTTGACGTCTTATAACTACAACTATGTACTGTTCTGAATTATAATTTATATATATAGTGTTAACTAATAGTCTGTAGACTGGTATGAGTTTGTGAGTACTAACTCTTGACCTGCTTAGAAGACTCCTCGTCCTCTTTTCGCTATAGACTGGCCAGGATCTTGATATTGCGCAACTAATGGTGTTTCTCCATCTCAATTGTGCTTTGTTCCGGTAATATTTATGGATGTTTCCCATGGATACTGCTGAGGGTGCCTCTATATCTATATTGATTACTTCCTCATTTTCGTCCGATGAGCCACTGCGCGCCAGCTCATCGGCTTTCTCATTACCTTCGATACCCCTATGGCCCGGAACCCAGTTCAAGGTTAGTTAGTGCAGCCAAGATCTGCTTACATGCGTGCAAAACGTTCGAACTAGTGTGTGGTGCTGCTATTGCCTTTATTGCAGCTTGGCTGTCTGAGTGACTTTACCAGTTGTGTTCAGGTCCCTGAGTGATGTGCCGGCCTGCAAGATCGCAAGAACCTCAGCTTGAAACACACTGCAATGCGATGGGAGTCTGAATGATACGGCAATGTCCAGGGACTCCGAGAATCCATCACGCCAGTTTGTGAGGATAGAAGTCGGTTCTGGCATTAAAAGTGCCAGCTGTAAGATGGTTAATAATGCTACTGCGACTCTGCTGAGCATCCCTCCACCACCCGGACTCCCTGAGTCTGAGTGCGGTTTGAGCCGATGTACTCAGTATGTGTAAGTCTATTGGAAGAAGGTTCAGAATCGGATCCAAGACCGCAGTGGGAAAAGTGCGCACGGCTCCTGTGGCACCAACACATGGCGCCCGCTGAACCTTCTGTAGCGTGATGAGGTTGTAGTTCTTCCGGAGAGCTTCCCACCATACTACAGATCCATAGGTCAGCACAAGCCGCACCACCGTCTCGTACAACCATACCACCATCTTTGGCCTTAGACCCATTTTTACCAAACATTGATTTACAGGCATAGAAAGCGACGCAGGCCTTCCGCACCCGCTCCTCAATGCACGCCTTCCAATGTAACTTACAGTCAATTATGAGCTCCAGATATTTAGTGGTAGCAGATAGGCCGCTGGCCATTTAATTTCGGTAGTTTGAAAGTAGGCGGATTCAGCCTGAGGCCACAATCATGTGCCCACCTACTTAGTCTTGTCAACGTTCTTTCCATGATCTCACTCATCACGGAAGGTAAGGGACCCGAGACTAGGATCGCCACTTCGTCGGCGTACGCCACGATTTTTGCCCCACTTGTGAGTTTTATTAGTATGTCGTGCATAGTGAGGAGCCACAGCATAGGTGAGAGCACCCCGCCTTGCGGTGTGCCTCTACATATCTGCTTCCTAACTTTTGCTCCCCCCAGCTCGGCTGATATTTCGCGGTTAAGGAGTAGGGACGTGATCCAGTTCCGTATTTGCTCCTCCACCCCTACCCCTACGAGTGCCTCCGATATCGCGTCGGCTCTCACGTTGTTGAAAGCGCCTTCCACATCAACGAACGCCGCTAGAGTAAATTCTTTGTATAAGAGTGACTTCTCGACAGTCCGCACCACCTCGTCTAGTGCATTCTCTGTGGATTTCCCCCTTAGATATGCGTGCTGCGCTTCCGAGAAGGTGGTATCCTGAAGAAGTCCCCGTATATGGATATCTAATAATCTCTCGAAGGTTTTTAACACAAAGGATGTGAGGCTTATCGGCCGAAAGTCCTTGGCCCCCTCATGTCCGCTTCTGCCAGATTTGGGAATGAGAACCACCCTCGTTTCTTTCCACGTGGACGGAATGTGGTTATGAATGATGCATGCTGCGAAGATCTCCTTCAGTTCCTTAACCAAAGATGCTTGAGTCTTCTGCAGCATAATGGGAAGTATTCCATCAACTCCCGCTGATTTGTAAGGTGAGAAGCTGTTTATTGCCCAGGCAATTTTCTCTTCTGCTAAAATTTTGTCTATCAAAGAGGTCGGTGCCTCCCATTTCGCCACCCTTCTTCTCTGCTCCAGCTCTCCGCTTTTTTTGTAATCTCTCAAGCAGATCTTATACTCTTGGAAGTTCTTCCTAGAGTAGCAGTCATTAAAGACCCTCCTGAGATTCGACCTTAGGTCGCCAAGGTTCTCATCCCACCACTGTGGGAAGGTCTTTTTGCTTCTGGATATTGGACAGGCAGCTTTGTAGGCAACCTAAAAGCTTTTCTTTAGAGACCTAACTCGATCGTCCAGGCAGTTGCTAGATTGTATGGATTTTTTATTTCTACTGAGCCTATTACTGACTATCTTGTCAAATAGACCCCACGAAGTTCGCTTCGAGTTCCTATAGGGTTTTCTTATCTCCCTCTCCCATTCTACACCAAAGAGAATTATTTTATGGTCAGATAGAGATAGACGCTTGGACACCTCCCAATTCCTTATCACAAGATCCTGGGAGTCAGATTTCATGGTAATATCCAGGACATCTTCCCACCCCGCGAAGTTCTCTGAACTTGGAAAAGCAAAGGTGGGAGAGCTGCCCGCGTTACATATATATAGGTTATTAGATAGTAAAAATTCAAAAAGAGACTCACCCCGTTCGTTAGTTTCGCTACTGCCCCACATCGTGTGTCTGGAGGTGCAGTGAAATAACTCCCAAATGAAATAACTCCCAACAAAAAAATGAAATAACTCCCAAATATTTTCCATGCAAGTTGGGACTTATTTCATTATGAAATAGCTCCCAATTAATTGCGACTTATTTCATAATTTTAACTGGGAATTATTTCATAATGAAATAACTCCCAAATGAAATAATCCCCAATAAAATATCTTTGGGAGTTATTTCATAATTTTTGGAAATTGGGAGTTATTCCATTTTTTGGGACTTACTTCATTGTTTGTAATCCAGGCATTGGGAGTTATATCATTTTTAATGGGAGTTATTTCATTTTTGTTGGAAATATTTTTAGCGAACTAACGTCATTGACATTAATTCCCATTAAGAAAGCGAACTAAAGTCAGTACATTTTTTTTATATTCCAAATTTTCATTTTTCATTATCACCTTCGACTTATGATCATTATATCATGAATCTGGGATTTAAAAAATGAATCTGGGATTGACTTAGGTCAGATCCCCAATTCGGGGCGTGATCAATGGTATTTATGTACAGAACTCCTTTCCGCATTGGCGGCCTTCGGCCGCGCTTCAAAAATAACCCTGGGCTACGCCATTCCAACTCCGGGTGGTTGCCATAGCCGTGGCTACCGCCACGGTGATGTCCTTCCGCGTGCCACTCTTTTCTCACAGGGTAATGTGATTACAACAACCACATGAAAATGACAGAAAATTCTGAACTTTAACTGCAAATATCTCGCAAACTACTAAAATATATTGGTTCAGCGGAGTTATAATCATGCTCCTGGGACCAAAGCGCGACTCCTGATACATATTTCAACATTTTTGGTTGTGTATTAACGTTCGGTACCCCACGTAAACGATTACCCACGTCTAGATTTAGAATCTGAAATGAGATTTTTTCAACCGTTCAAAAGTTATTTGCTGTTAAAGTTCACAATTTTCTGTCATTTTCATGTGATTGTTGTAATGGCATATTAGGCTGAGCCAAAAAAGTTAAAAAGTGGGAAACGTGGCACGCGGAAAGACATCACCGTGGCGGTAGCCACGGCTATGGCACACACCCGGAGTTGGAATGGCGTAGCCCAGGGTTATTTTTTGAAGGGCGGCCGAAGGCCGCCAATGCGTAAAGGAGTTCTGCACATAAATACCATGGATCACGCCCCGAATTGGGGATCTGACCTGAGTCAAACTTTCGCCTGCGGCGCTACTTCGTCGAATCTCAAACCCAAATGCCTCAATGACATTAATTCGCATGTCCAAAGCGAATTAACGGCACTGACTTTAATTCGTTTTTGGTCATGCGTCTTAATGTCACTGACATTAATTCGCTTTTTGGGTGCGTAATTTGTTTGGAGGTTGAGCCAAATGTACTATTGATGCCGTGCAAATATTTAAAAATATGCAACGCTTGTGTTCTAATGCTGCAAGCTAAGAGTATTTCTGAAGGACTAGAAAACTTTAACTGTCCGATTTGCCGTCAAAAGGTCGACAACACTATTCAGGTTTTCATGTAATTGTTACATTCACATATCTATGTACATATTAATTTCCTGTATTTTTCAAATTTCATTGTAACTGATTATATTGTAAAATATACCATTTCAAATTTTGATTTGGGATTTATTTCATATTTTTGGGACTTATTTCATTTGGGAGTTATTTCATTTTTTTGGGACTTTTTTCGTTTGGGAGTTATTTCATTTTTTTGGGGACTTGTGGTTTCATTGTGAAATAACTGCCAAATATTGGGAGTTATTTCATTTCCTTCTTTGGGAGTTATTTCATTTATTAAAGTTGGGAATTATTTCATTTTTATTGGGACTTATTTCATGGGAGTTATTTCATTTGGGAGTTATTTCACTGCACCGTGTCTGGAGTTGGCGTCACAGCCCAAAAGAGTTGAATCCTTGTTTTCATAATTTATTCCGATCAACTGTAGTACTTCCGCTGGAGGTGCCGGTCGATCGTGAGCCATATATGCAGAGGCGATCGTTAAGCTAAGTCCGCCTCGTGACTCAATCCTGACCACCGTTAGATCAAAAGTGCTGAAATTAGGTAAAAAGATAGCATTAATAGTATCCCTAACATGGATGCAAGCCCTCCATTTACCTTCTCCAAGTGTGTAGAACAGATTGTAGCCCCTGGCGTTGAGGCCCCTGACCTTGGAGCCCCACACCCAGGATTCCTGCACCAAGCAGATGTCGATGTCCTCCTATCTGAGGAGGACTTGAAGGTTGTCCGGGGCGATCTTGGAGTGTTGCAGGTTAATTTGTGCCACCCTAATCATCGGACTTGGGAGGCACACCCGCAGTTTTACCAGAGGTTGACGGAGAGCTATTACCAGCCGTCCCTGCCAAACGAAGCTCCTCCAGGAGCTTGTTGGCGTCTTCAACCTCCTCCAGGTTGTTATCAGGCGCTGCCGGGAAAATCTTTAGTTTGGCGTTCCTGACGCCGAACTTCAGCTTATTTCCCCTCCCTTCGGGTGCCCCCAGGGACTCATTGGAGATCAGCAGAAGCGCTAGCTGGCTGTTCCTTTGCTGCTCCTCGATCTTAAGAACCACCCAGTCATCCATCGGGACACCTGGGTTCTGCATCTTGAGGCACTGGATTATCTTCCCCTCATCCAGCTTCATCTTGGGCAACCAGATGAGTGCCCGGGGTCTCCTGGGAATCTCCGAAGCTAAGATAATCTTAAGCTTAAGACCATCAGATGCGTTGCTTATCTTGGCAACACACCTCTCCAAGAATTCCCTTGAGAAGCCGTCCGCGCATTTGATCACCCGACAGCCCCGGCAAATCTCCTCGCAGTTGAAGACGGGCACTGGGGTTTGGTTCTCCATGAGGTGTTCGACGACCATCCCAGACAGACGTCCCTTTATGGAGCTCCAAGCCGCCAGTACTTGCCTCCCACTAGCCCCCCAGCATCGACCAATGCAGCCTGGAGGTGATCTCTGACCACCTCGCTGTAGGTGTTCCTGGCCGCTGCTGCAGCACTAGTGGAAGGGCCCTCATGCTGTTGGCCGAATTTGCCCTTCTTGACATCACGCTCCTTCACCTCGTGTGATCGATTACGCTTTGCCGATACTCTCGGTTTGGATGGTTGTTGCTGTGGTTGGGTTGCTGGCTTGTTGGCATGGCTGCTCTCGTAGTCCCTGACCACTGCCTCACACCATACCCTGTCCTCTGCGTCTCGCGCGTGGACCACGCCAGCCTCTTCATTCCGCCTGATTTTCTTCAGAATGAAGACAGCCCTGTGGTACTTGGCTCGCCCCAACGTACCCGAAGATTTTTTTGATTTTTTGGAAGCCACTATGGCTGGTGCGCTTCCTTCCCCTTATATTAGAACGCTCTCCTCTTCCCCACCTCTCTTATCATCAGTTTTTTTTTTTAATTTTACTTTCCATATAGTTCCCGCGAGTACAGCTGGAAAGGGTTCGTCCGCGCCGGCAGAGCCAGTATACCGGGGCAAGGCATTTATACAACCGACTTTGCCCAGGCATCGGATTAAGTGAAGTGCGCCAGAAATTCTGGTTCCTAGTGAACTTCCCACAGGCCAGAAGATTGCTTAAAATGGTTTTACGAGACTATGTGCGTTGTCGGATCGATAAAGCCAAACCAGTGCCACCAATAATGGGCCAACTGCCTGAGGATCGGGTCACTCCCTACGTTAGACCTTTCACGTATTGTGGTGTGGACATGTTCTGGCCATTCAACGTTGCAATAGGTCGCCGTAGCGAAAAAAAAGAGCTTGCGCACGACCTCTCCACAGATGCATTCTTGCTGTGTTTGCGAAATTTTTCTATCCGCCATGGGACACCAGTACAGTTGCATACATACGCACCAATTTCTTTCAAGACCCGATAACACCAAATCATTTCTTGCTGGGATGTCCCAAATCCACTCAGACGCTTCAGAAAAATTTTAAAGATCGTTTCTGGAAACAGTGGGTATGCACTATTTGCCTCAATTGCTAGTACGCCAAAAGTGGCGCGAGGAGTCCACTCCGCTGAAGGTAAACGATTTAATGCTCATTTGCGAGACTGCCCAACCTCGTAACCATTGCCAGAAAGGCCGTATCATTAAAGTATTTCCAGCCAAAGACGGGCAAACACGGTTCGCTGAAGTGAAGACGGTAGAAGAAGTGTTGCGTCGCCCGGCCACCAAGCTACCAGTTCTACTTTTGGATAGTGAATCCCCAAATTACTCAAGGGGGGTGGGAGTAAAGTCAAAACGTTAAAGTTAATAATAATTATCCGCGTAATATGTTCGTTTAATCATGTGTGGACACTACTGCGTTTCGTGTAAATAAGTTTTCGTATAGTTAATTTTTTAGCGTACATATAATTAATTTCTCAGTTAACCAAGCTGACAGATATGTAGCCTTAGAGGACGGCAACCAGAAGTTTTATAGTATATTATCGGAGACGGGTTTCCAGTGCTTGGATCCCTTGGTTACTAAAGTTAGTTAATAAATAATTGCATTATATTCGACAGCTTATACGCTATTACAATGTACTATTAATGAACAATAAAATTACTTTAGAGAATTCAATAATATCAAAAAATACCATTGCGTTCTGAAAATTTAGATATAGGATTACCAATATGGAGCAAAGCGTTTTTTTTATGGTCTGAGGTGTCGAGAAGTGTGCTGCTGTTAGCATTATTTTTTAAGGTATTGACTTCTTTATTTATATTAGATGACCATGGGACTGATGTTTTCATTGGCCGAACATTGGAATTTATCTCAATTAGCCTCTTCTACCGGGCACTCTGTTACCAAAGGAAGATCACAAGTTCATTCAGATCTAGTTCGTTGGTGATTCGGCAATTGAACTAGATCAGCGTTGTGCAATTTTTACTGCGACTAAACGGAATAATGCGCGAAAATTCTATCGAAAAATTCGGCGAATGACGGAAGGTTTCAAATCCGGGGAAAATTCCTGTAAGACCAAGGACGGCGCCTGGCAACCGATATTCAGAGAATACTAGGGATATGGAGGGATCACTTCTCTGCTCTCTTAAAAGGAGAATTTTAACAAGAAACCAGAGAAGAGCTCGAACCCGAACCCACAATCGAAAATGACGAAATTGACGTCCCACAGCTATATCCCGGTTAAAAAACAATAAAGCAGCTAGCGCTGATGGTTTGCAGCTGGCTGATGGTTTGCAGCATGGCGGCTAGGAGCTGGTAAGGCCCATGCATCAGCTTCTGTGCAGGATATGGCCGGATGACTGCATGCCCTAAGATTGGAATCTAAGTGTTCTCTGCTCAATTTACAAGAAAGGTGATCCTGCAAATTGCAACAACTATCGCGGAATCGGCCTTTTGAATATCGTGTATAAAGTCTTGTCAACATGGGCGTAGCCAGGTAAATACTTGAGGGGTTTAAGAAAGTACCACCTCGCTATTGTGTCAATCAGTGAAAAGTGTCGCAAAAGTGTTTAAATTAAATTAAAAAAGAAGTGAGGTGTGCCTAGAATTAAAATAATTAAAAAAAGGAAGGAATTATGGATATAATCAAGTTTTTCAAAGGAAAGATGTGAACTGAAGTGTTAATAAAAGCTGGTGTGGAAGAATGAAACGGAGGCTGCCGCCACGGCGGTTTTTTTTATCATTTTTGTACGTAGTTTTTTTTTTGTTCATTGTAATTTTTCGCTAAAATTGCATTAATTACAAGGTTAGGTTAGAGTGCGAAAATGTGAAAATATGAAGAAAGTTGATCTAGAAATTTGCAAAATTGTCCAGGAGATTTCCCTCTATGCTTTGATACCCTGACAATATGGTAAATTAATGCATACCTAATATCCTTTCATTATAGCACCAAAAAGGAAAATTGTGGAGCCAACTACGGCTGAGGTTGAAGAAGTTGCTTCCAGTTCAACCTCGCAAGGCGAACGTTCATGCGCAGAAGGTTTAAATGAATAACATAATATATCAATACTATACATCAGACGTCAACTGTAAGGGCTGCACTAAAAATATCGATATTGGTACCCAGAGACGCGATTGTGTTCCGGGGACGTATGATGTATAGCAACACTCATGTTATTTGTATGTTTTTATCAATATTAATCTTCAGTGTGATATGCGTATTTATTAAGAATCATTGCAATATTTTGTTAATATTTATATTGGAAAAAAATTACTACTTCGGTAATCCTTTACTTTAGCTACCGACTGCTAATACTCCACTAAAATTGTCTGGAGTGGTGTGAAAAGACGCGTATCGGCCTCAGAAATAATAATCCGGAAGCGGAACATCTTATAAAAAATAGCCCTCAGCCGAGCGACACCGGTTTGGGAGCCATAGTATTTTCGCGCGGAATTTATTTTCGTGCATTTTGTTTTGCGCACCCTAATGTGACAACAACAACCACATGCAAATTTGCAACTTCAATTGAAAATATTATGAAATACTAAAATTATTGTTTTTCCGCTTCCGTATTATTATTCCTGAGTAAAGTAAAGTACATTTTACCACTACTTCTACTAACAGTGATTGTAAGTATTGGAATTTTTGTTTACATTTGTAGAAAGTTTACCAGATATTCCAACAAACGACTTGGGAATGTGGGTTAGAAGATCCTCACTCATGTCACGTGAGGAAAAAATTAATATGCTTACGCGTTGCTGGAATCCTCCAAAAGATTTTATTTTTCCTAAAGATAGCTCAGATCGGAGGTTTAGACATAGCTGTTTAGATTTATATGCGCCATGGTTAATATACTCAATAAAGCTAAATGGAGCTTTATGTTTGTATTGTGTGTTGCTTCGTCCTGCAAACGCACAAGGTGTCCTTGGCTCATTTACCGTCCGTACTTTTATTCGCTACAAACATTTGAACGAATATGCTAAAAACCATGAAAGAAGTTGTTGGCATAAAAAAGCACTTGCTGCAGCAAACGCGCTTTTGAAAAATCCGCCAATCGATATAGCAATTCAGCAAGATGAGATTTAAGGGGGTTTCGGGGATATCCATAGAGCGGAAGTGAGTATGTAGGCATGCATTTTTTTGTGTATGGTGCAATGGGCATGCCTCGGGGTTGCAAGAACCACCCCACAGTCCGGCGAGCTAGCTCGTGCTAAATGCAAGCATACCTGCGCGGCGCCTGGGGCATGCAACATGAGGGCGAGGCCTCCGGGAAGTAGGGGCCACCCGCCTGACAAGCCAGAACGTAAAATAAAATGGCGCCCAACGTGGGGCCCACTGTCGAGTGGAGCCTTAGGTAGTTTCGGACACTCGTCAAAGGATATCTTCGTTTCTTGTGGGGGGGAATCCTCTTATATTAGTATATGGGATTAAGATTTTCAATTTTCAACTTTAGTTTTTTTGGCAGTCGGCAGCTTGCCTTGGCTGCGTATAGCTAAGCAATAGTGTCAATGTGGGGGGTGGTGACATGGGGTCCGGCTATCAGCCAGCTTGTTCGGATAAAGTTTCAGCTGGACAATTGTGGCGTGTGCTGAACTGCGGTTACCAGGAATGTCCTTCGCGGGTAGCTCGTTTAGCCACCAATAGAGCGGACGATAGTGCTCGCGATGTGAATTCGGTCGGGAGGAATTCGGTTCAGGTAGCTTAGTTTGCTAGTGTAGCGCAACTAATAGTATCTGAGTCGAGAGGGGAATTTGGACGGTAGTTTTTTGGGGGACGGAAGTAGACGGACGACGATAGGCGGACAGACACCGTATCTGAATGAGACACCAATTCATGTTGAATAAAAATAAATTCTTACATTTTCGGCTTTGCATACACGGCACATCCGTGGACACGTATATAAAAACACGCATATTTCAAATTTAGTTGCAGCATTTAAGTAGCTAGACATATCTCCATACATTTTCGTTATTCGCTAAAATTTTAAAGGTCTGAGGTTATTCATCGAGCGCCTGTTGAAACTATAGGGCGCTGTCGTGGGACAGAATCTTATCGTCGTTCACTGCAGCGGATTAAAAATCTTTGGGGTCTTTATTTTTTTTGATTCCTCACGTCGGGGTAGTATAGGTAAATATCGGTAGATTCGGACAACGCGCGTTCGAAATGTCGAATCAACCGAAGAAGGAGATGCGACTTAGCGGCGCGGGGATCGTGATGAATGAGGATCCCGATGACGGTGAGCGGCGGCTAAACGCGGAACAAGAATCTGGTGTTGAGGCGGACCGCAGCGCCGCCAACGCTATGGCGGAAGCGGGGGAGCCGCGAGCGGAGGAACCAGTGGCCCAGGTCGAAGGCGGCCCAAAGAGCGATACGATCGGTACGGTGGGCGAGGAGCTGATGCGAAAATTCGAGCTTATGTTTTTTGAGTACCAATTGGAAATGAGCCGCTCGACAACGGAAGCGGTCAAGGAGGTTGCGCAGGTGTTCAGAAAGGAGATGAGTGGACTTGCGGGCCGACTGACAAACCTGGAGGGCAGGAATAGGGGCGCGCCGGAGAGGAGCGACCGCAATGAATGGCTGCAGGATACGGGAGCTTTCGCTGCGGCGAGCGCGGATGAGCGTGAACAGGACAATGGCGAACGTGGGAGCAGTTCGAGGAGAGTGGTGGCTTCGCGAAGAAGACTGACTGGAGGACAGTACGAGAGGGCGGCCACTTAGACCATACGCGATTGGCACTTGAAGTTTGACGCTGGCCCGAAAGCGATCCCGATCGAACGATTCCTATTCCGTGTGGACACCTTACGAAGAAAGCATAACATTTCGTCACAAGACCTGTTGAGCGCACGCAGGAGTACGGCCAGAAGTTCGAGGAATATTACGCAGTGGTTCGAGGTATGGAGCTGACAATGCGGACCCGGTTACCGGAGCAGAGCCTAGTCAACCTGATGCGGAGGAACTTGAAACCTAGAGTGAAGAACCTCGTCTTTGGTTGTAGGATCGAGTCGCTGGAGGACCTCAGAAGGGAATGCCGTTACATCAAGCAACGTTAATCAACCCAGACAAGACATTTTTTTTAGACAAACCAATATCAGTTTTGAAGCACCAGAACACAGCGGAACCGGCACGCGGGCCAGCGAGTCATCTGTCCCTAGGCGAGCGTCAGGCGAGATACGACAGAGCAAGGGCGAGAATATTCGGAACCCCTTCCAACCCGAAGCGAGGAATCGACGAGGACGTCACACCAGACGCGGGGAAGAGTCAATCGAACCGGAAGAGATTGAAGGGACGCAGATGCGAGGCTTGCTGGATAGAGGTGCGTCCATCAGTTGTTTCGGATTGGTCGCTGGAACATGGGAAGCCAGGATGGGAGGCAAGCTACGCAGCTTAGGGAACAGCTGAAAACAGCAGACGGCAAATCACAGGCGGTGGTCGGTAAGGTCGAGGTGGAGATAAGTTGGCGCGGAAAGGTTAAACCAATGACGCTATATTTAGTTCCAAGTTTAAAGCAGGATCGATTTCTGGGATACTTTTGGGGTGGCGCCCAGGGTCATTTCAGAGCTCGAAACCCAGGGACAATTGGACCTGACCTCCGACCAGACCAGAGAGCTGGAGCGGGTCAAGAAATTGTTCCCATCCTTCGCGGACCTTGGCCTCGGGAGGACACATCTCTTGGAGCATACAATCGAGGTTCCTGACGGCACGGTCCCGGTGAAGCAGCGACATTATCCGATGTCACCCGTCAAGCAAAAGTACGCCTATGATGAAATCGATCGCATGCTCAAGTTGGACGTCATCGAGGAAAGCAACAGCGCGTGGAGTTCGCCAATAGTATTGGTCGAGAAGCCCGGGAAGAAGCGGCTGTGCGTGGACATGCGAAAGCTAAACGAATGCACGAAGAAGGATGCGTACCCAACGCAGCACGTGGAGGGGATCCTGGCACGCTTGCGGGAAACTCACTTTATATCGGGCGAAGACTTGAAGGCCGCGTTCTGGCAGATTCCGTTTTAGCAGTCCTCAAGGGAGAAGACGGCGTTCACAGTGCCAGGGAGGCCATTGTACCAGTTTAAGGTGATGCCCTTTGGCCTGTGCGACGCCAGTCAACGGCTGTGTAGGCTGATGGATAAGGTGATCCCATCGCGACTGAGAGAACATGTTTTTATATATATCGATGAACTTCTAGTGTGTTCGTCAGACTTCGAAACGCATTTGACGCATCTCGCGGAAGTGGCCGAGTGTCTCGCCAAGGCAGGTCTCACGATCAACCTGAGCAAGTCGAAGTTCTGCCAAAGGGAACTCAAGTACCTAGGATTCATTGTGGGACAAGGGGAGCTCAAAACCGATCCCAAAAAGGTGAAGTCCATTGTTGAATTCCCGGTGCCAGCAACAATCCGGCAGCTGCGTCGATTTCTGGGCATGTGTGGCTGGTACAGGCGATTTATTTCGAACTTTGCTACGATCGCCGCGCCGATGACTCATTGTTTGCGTAAGGCAAGAGCATTCGCCATGTCAGAAGAGGCCGTGAAGGCGTTCGAGGAGCGTTTGGCCAGGTGGAGCCTAAAGTTGCAAGGTTTCGATTTCAAGATTGAGCATAGGAAGGGCACGCAGAACGTAGTTCCAGACACGTTAAGTCGCATGCACATGGACGAGCCGGGAGAATCCGTGAGAATGGCCGAGATCGATTTCAACGCTGCAGAATTTTCCAGCGAGGCGTACAGGTCGCTTGGTCGTCAGATCGAGCAGAACAGCGAACGGTTTCCCGACTTGAAAGTGAGTGGCGGCGTCGTGTTTAAAAGAGTGAGGCCCAGTTGCGCCGAGGACATGGAGGAAGCGGCATGGAAAGTGTGGATTCCGGAAGGAATGAGACAGCATCTGCTGGAGGAGGCACATTGCGATCGCGCGGCGGGCCATGGAGGTACCGCGAAGACTTTGTATAGGTTGAGAAGCAAGTGTATTCGGAGTGCCAGAAACCATACACTCGGACAATGGCAGGCAATTTTTGTCCGACGCATTTGCAGGGCTTTTGAGGGCATACGGAGTGAAGCACGTTAAGAATGCGTCCGAGAGGGTCAATCGGTCGCTGCTCGCAATTCTGAGGACGTACGTCGTGGGCGTAGATCAGTGCAACTGGGATCAACACGTTTCGCATGCAGCGTTCGCACTGCGGAGCGCGGTACACGAAGCAATCGGCCTGGAGCCATATCGCGCGGTGTTCGGACAGGCCTTGGTGCAACAGGCGGGTGCATACGAGACATTGCGGCGAATAGGAGCCTTGCGAGAGGGCGAAGTGGAAGCATTGCACAACAGGGACCGAGTTTGGTTAATAAGGGAGAAGCTCCTCAGAAGCCTGGAAGAAACCTTCAAGAAGGGTCAACAGTGCTATAATACGAGAGCGCGGCCAGTCAAATACCGAGAAGGCGAAATAGTGTACAGGAGAAATTTTAAGCTGAGCAATGCGGCAGATGGTTTCAGCGCCAAGCTCCCCCCTAAGTATCTGCGGTCGATGGTGCTGGCGGTCAAAGGGAATGCATTGTACGAGCTCGGCGACTCAACTGGGAGCGCGGTGGGAATCTTCCACGCCAAGGATATGCGGCGATAGTGATGGCATGCCGCAGGTGGACCGTTTTCGAACGCATCGCAGCGCTCGCCCTGTTGCGGTCACCCTGTGGCCCATATCCAGATAGGACACCCGGCAACACCTTGTTCCGAACGCTTCCGTCCTGTAAACGTCAGAACTTGACATATGTCAAACGGCAACTGCAGCTAAGGCTACCGGTCGGTAACTTCCTTTTATTTTTGGACGTCGGCCTGGCAGGTAGCGGTTAGCAGAGAAAAAGAAGAAATTCAAACAGAGGAATCAGAGAAGTTCCAGAGCATCGTCCAGAGCCTAACATCAGTTGCAGCGTGCTAAGGAAGGGAAAAAGCCCAAAAGTTTTACATTCAACAAGTCCTACTATCGCGGATAGTCAGGTGAGTAAGAAATGAGGTTATGGTAAAGGTGAGGCTAACGAAATTATCTCTGTAGCCCCGTTGTATAGTGGGAGTAGCTAAGAATATTAGAAGCAGCCACAGCGTGGCTGAAAGCAAGGGGTGCAGGGGCGTTATTTGTAGCCTGTCACCGCCACGTCCGATCGAAGCCGAGGAGGGATAAGGCCCGAGCGCACACCACTTAGGCGGCCTTTCGAAATAAATTGCTATTAGGATGTAAATGCGTATGAATGCGTAATCGAGTGCTCTGGATGCAGTGACAACGAGTGGTCTCCAGCGCAATGTGGCGCAGCGGTGCATGTAGGTGCTGCTCTAGGGTATGAGCCCCGCGAGACGAGAGTGAAGGAGCGCAGGGTACGCCAACCCGTTCGAATATTGTAATATGAATTGTGAAGTCGTTGCGGCGCACGGTGGCACGACAATGGGTAGCGAGCTGAATTAATTTGGAGTTTCGAAATTGTATTTATATAGGATTAGAGCTGTCGTGTTGCACAGTGGCACGGCGGCATACTATGAATTGAATTTAAGAGTTTGAGATAGCATACATACATATTTCAATTTTTTTCTTATAGTTTAAGTCAACAAATAGACTTGTGTTGTGTTGATAATATTTTTGGAGTTGTCATAGTGCACAGCTGCGCGGCAACTTATTGTTATTTGAATTAACCTAGCATTAAGGCCTTGGCTGCGAAGCAGCGGCGTCGGCTTGCCTAGAAGAGAAGGGGGGGTGGCTTTTCGTTCGGGTACACAGGGTGAACAGCCCGGGCAGACAACCGAAAAGGTAGTGTGAGAGGGCATAGATAAGCAGGGTCGCCGTATAGGTACCCCATTCCAACCCTAATAAACAAGGCGCCTTGAAGATAGTGGTAGGAGTCATATAGATAGCCCTGAGTGTTGTTTTTGTATTTTTTGTTTCCCTGCCACCTTAATAAAAAACCCGGCAATCATCATCGCCTTCATCTTGGGGTGAGGCCACGCCAAGGCGTTAGTAGTAAGCAAGAGTGAGACGTTTTTGAGTCTACAACAAACACATTATATTTTAGAATCTAGATTACACACTATGTATGTATATAACCAAAATGAATTTCTTTGAATAAATAACTTGTGTTAACATGTATATATACCTTTGAATTGCAGTCTCCTGATTTCAGATGCGGTGGATACGGACGGACATGGGGTAAACGGGGAGAGTGAGCGGGGTCAGTGAGGGGGAGGAAGGGAGTGAGTTTTGGGGTCGGTGAAAAATCATCAGTTGCCACCACCGACCATGGAAGGGTGGGCTTAGAGTGGCTCGGCCATCAACGCCTAGGCCGAGGGAATGCAGACAGGGGGGGTAGCAAGATGAGATTTAAGGGGGTTTCGGGGATATCCATAGAGCGGAAGTGAGTATGTAGGTATGAATTTTTTTGTGTATGGTGCAATGGGCATGCCTCGGGGTTGCAAGAACCACCCCACAGTCCGGCGAGCTAGCTCGTGCTAAATGCAAGCATACCTGCGCGGCGCCTGGGGCATGCAACATGAGGGCGAGGCCTCCGGGAAGTAGGGGCCACCCGCCTGACAAGCCAGCACGTAACAACTTAACCGTACCAGCACCATATTCTCTAAAAGCGTGCAACTTTTAGCATATACTGACGACATTGACATGATCGGCCTTAACAACCGCGCCGAAATTTCTGCCTCCAAACTAGAAAAAGAAAGGAAAGCATGAGTTTGGTAGTGAACGAGGGAAAACGAAGTACATGCTGTAATCAATCAAAGAGTCGGCGCATTCACGCCTTGGCACCCACGGCACTGCTGGCAGCAAAAAGTTAAAAATAGTGAAGGACTTCGCGTACCTTGGATCCGGCATTAACTCCAACAATAATGTCAGCCTAGAAATCCATCGAAGAATTACTCTTGTAAGTAAATGCTACTTTGGACTTAGTAGGCAATTGAAAACTAAAGCTCTCTCTCGACGCACGAAAATCACACTCTACATGTCACTCATCGCTCCCGTCCTGCTATATGGTGCAGAGGCGTGGACACTAACAACATCTAACAAGGCGGCATTGGGAGTATTCGAGAGAAAAGTTCTGCGAAAGATTTAATAACGAGTTGTATGAGCTTTACGCAGACGTCGACATTGTACAGCGTATTAAAACAGAGCGGCTTTGCTGGCTAAACCACGTCGTGTGAATGAACAAAGACGCTCCAGCCAGAAGGTATACTTAGCGGGAAGCAGAGGAAGAGTAAGACCACCACTCCGATGGAAGAACCAAGTGGAGACCGACCTGCGTTCTCGCAGGATCTCCAATCCGCTGAGGTGGTTAGATGGCCATTTAAAGAAGAAGAAGAAACGTTAATTACAAAATCTTCTGCATGAGCATAATGAATTTGTCAGATTGTTCAAAACAGCCTTGGATATGATGCCTTCCGACGACTACAAAATCATTAGTAGAGCAGACAAAAGAGCCGCTGGAGGTCATGCAAAACAATTCAACGCTCCCACTATCTAAGAAGGTGTCGTCGACGGCGGACGTGTTTGATTTTTGCTCTGTCAGTAACATGCCGTTACGTTATCGCATGCCTATCATACTCATGCATGTGGCGCTGGCTTCTGACGTAAGTAGCTGGAAGAATGATCAAACAACCGATGTGGGTTGCTTCCCCTTCAGTATCGATGGCATCACGAAAGTGTTAGTATTCATCTGATGGTAACTTCGACTGACTGAAACGAATGTTTCGATCTTGACGTCCATGTCAATGCAGTACTGTTGAAACAATCAGCGATATTCTAGTTTGGATGACGCTGAGTGGGCTCAACTAGAGTTGAAAATTGCGAGTGCAGTGAGAGTAGTCGTAAACGAGGCCGAAACCGCATTATGATGAAGTTCACCGAACTGTCGACTGAGTTAGAGAACATGAGGATAAGCGTGCGAGCATATGAAGACAAAATTGTGAAACTTGAGGGTGTTACTGTGCGGGTGGGGGAACTGAGTGCGGAGGTAGCTAAATTGAAAGCTCGATTAGATGATAGTGATAGTATGAATGTTGCTGCTGATGTTATAATAAATGGCATTCCGCATAAGCAAGATCCCGTGCTGTATTCCGTGTAGGAAAAATTGCAAAAAACGGAAATAGCACTTCACCAATTATAATTAAGCTTGCTTCTGCAAATGATCGATCTCTACTGTTTCGATCAATTTCGAAATTTAAAAAGTCGAATGGTAGAGGAATGACATTAGGTGATATAGGGCGAGTATCTGATCAGCGCATTTATATAAACGAATGTCTGTCGAAGAGTAATAGAGAGCTGTTACAATTTGCGCTCTAGTTGAAAAGGCAGAAACGCTCAATGTCAGTTTTCTCGATAAGAGGCAGATTGTATGATCGCGCCGGGCCGCAAACTGATGCAGTAAGGGTACTGAGCAAAGGCGACATTGAATGTACGGCGATAAACTTAAGTTTATGACTTTATAATTGTAAGACTAACTGTATGTTTATTGTTGTCCTGCTTAGGCTAAGAAAATACTTGCTTTCCACCTTTTTCAACCTTATTTCTATCTTTTATTCTCTATATTGCCTTTGCTTATTATTTTTGTATGATGTAGTTATTTTTCTACATATAGATTCCTCTATTCACATACTGCGTGATGGTTTTTGGTCAAGCGATTGATATGGCCTCTGGCATTAATGAAAATCACAAAGTGCTATTAGAAATTTTGTGTAAGCAAACGAAAGGCTTAAATGTGGTTCATTTCAATGCTCGCAGTCTGAACTCTGACAAGCTTGATTATATAAGAAGTATTTTCGTTGGGTCAAGCGTTGATATAATTTGTATTTCCGAGACTTGGTTCAGCTGCGGTGTTTGTGATTCTGCTTACAATAATCCGAACTACAATTTAATTCCGCACGATCGAAAATCCAAAAAGGGGGGAGGGGTTGCGATTTATTGTAGATCTAATCTCAAAATGAATTATTAGTTGAGTCGGTTAACTCGGAAACAGAGTTTATAATATGTGAGATTTCTGATGGTGTAAGTAAAATTTTGGTTTCTTGTGTTTACAACCCGAATAAGTCGTGCATGCTGAATTTGTTTTTTGACGAGCAGTATTTTTATTAGAATATGAACGGTGTATTATTTCTGGAGATTTTAATGTTAACGTACTTGTTAATGATTCTTACACTAGCAAACTCAATGACCACGTCTCGGCAGCAGGGCTCTCTATTGTAAATAAGACGGTACCTACTAGATATGCCAGTAACTCTAGGCCTAGCCTTTTAGACATTTTCATTACATCTGACCTTGATCATATACTTAAATTTGAGCAGTTCTTTTTCATATCTGACCATGATTTAATTTATTGTTCATTAGATGTTGCATTTAATCGTAGTGCCTTGGGTGTTACTTTTAAGTATAGGGATTTTAAGTCTTTGGATGTTAGTAAACTGTTCTGTGATCTATCCCGTATCTGTTGGGAGGATTGTTGGATCTGTGAATCTGTTGACAGAAAACTTGATTTCATAAATAAAATCCTAATGGAAATGTTCAATCTGCATGTGCCTATCCGTTCTGTAAGAGCTTTAAATAAGTCGTGCCCGTGGTACACAAAGGATGTTTGTCTTGCTATCAAAAAGCGTAGCCGCATGCATTCGAAATGGAGGAAAACTCCAACTGACGTCTCGTGGGGCCAATACAAGTTTGCCCTTAATGAAACGACAGCCACTATTCGTTTAGCAAAGAAGAGGTACTGCAATGCAAAGCTTGACGCATCCCTTCCAGGTAGAGAGTTGTGGCGGAACCTCAAGAAATTAAATGTACATGGAAATGCTAAACAAGAATGTGATTTGGACCCTGATACACTGAACGAATTTTTCATTAGTGCAAGCAACAACGCGCAAGATCCCCCTTCTAATGACATTATGTTGTTGGAAGAAAACGTTACCAATTAATTTCAGTTTTCAAGAGTGAGCGAGAGTGATGTTTTGAAAGCCCTAATGGGTATTAAATCGAATGCGGTGGGAGAAGATGGTATTTCGCTGAAATTCGTAAACATTGCGCTGCCATTTATTTTAGGTACAATCACACATATAATTAATTATTGCTTCACTAGTTCTTGTTATCCATCTGCCTGGAAAAAAGCAATTATCATCCCAGTGGCTAAAAAGACTAATGCAGCTAACCTTTGTGATTATCGCCCGGTTAGTATATTGCCCGCACTTTCGAAGGTGTGCGAGTCGATAATGGCAGCGCAGACATCATCTTTTATTCAACAAAGAGGCTTATTATCACCGTTGCAGTCAGGGTTCAGGCCACAGCATAGTTGTTCCACTGCAGTAACAAAGATTTTAGACGATATCAGGATAAAGTTTGATCAGGGAGATTTAACTCTTCTCTGTCTTCTTGATTTTTCAAAGGCTTTTGACTGCGTTAATAATATGTATCTATGTAATAAACTTAAGCGCATGTTTGGTTTCTCGGAAAGTTCCATCAGGCTGATGTCTAGCTACCTTGAACAGAGATCGCAAAAAGTCAGAGGAAGGGGTACCTTCTCTCAGCCAAAGACTATTATCGCGGGCGTCCCACAAGGTTCGGTACTTGGGCCGCTGTTGTTTAGTCTTTTCGTTAATGATGTTTTTTCTGTGTGACAATATGTTAGTGTTCATGGGTATGCTGATGACATACAATTGTACCTCTCCAGTCGCATTGGCCTGGTTGATGATTTATGCTTTAGGATTAACAATGATTTGTCTGCGATATCGTAGGTACTCCCAATAAGCAATGGTGTAATTCCCCTTGAAACTATACCCAAACTATATTTATTTATTTATTTATTTATTTTCCATCTACAGTACAAAGTACCTTACAGACTAAAGAAACAATAATAATTATTTTTAAAACATACTTATCAAATAATAGAATTTAAGATCAACACAAAATTAGATCTTGATAAGGAAAAATCAATTAATTTAAAAGAAGATAAGTCGTTAAATTCTTTTAAGGCACGCGTAATAGGTGCATTACTTTCAAAATTAGTTCTGCAACTAGCAACATAAAAAGGAAGAAAGCTTCGCAGATTTCTTTGCGGAACGTTAAAATTTATTCGCTCTAGAAGAGTTGGACAATCGACATTGCCATTAACTATATTGAAAATGAACGAAAGAGCTAGAATGGACCTTCTTTTCTCTAGAGAGCATAGATCAATAAGCAATAGCCGGGATTGGCACGGTGGCATTGGATCCTCGAACCGTAAAGAACGCAATGCATGCTTTAGAAATATCTTTTGAACCCGTTCGATCCTATTTATCGATTGTTGATCGTAGGGTCTCCAGATAATTACTGCATATTCTAAGTTGGAGCGTACAAGAGAAGTAAAAAGAAGCTTAAAAGTGTATGGATCAGAAAAATCAGTGGAACTACGTCGAATGAATCCCAATACCGAATAAGCCTTTGAAAGAATGAAATTGATGTGATTATTAAATGAAAACTTTGACTCGAAAACCACTCCAAGATCTTTAGTCTCTGAAACTTTGTTTAAAACGCAGTTATCAATATAATAAACAGTAGGCGTAGCAAAAGTTAAATGAAAACACTTAGCAATGTTCAACGACAGCCGCGACTTTTCACACCACAAATGAAGACTGTTCAAATCACTTTGAAGCTTACTTGCATCTTCCATATTGTTAACCATCGCAAAAATCTTCAAATCATCAGCAAAAAGAAGATAATTTGAAAAGGTAAAACAACTTCCAATGTCATTTATAAAAAGAACAAAAAGTAGAGGGCCTAAAATGCTACCTTGAGGAACACCAGAAGGGGCAACAAAGAAGTCCGAAGTTGAGGAATCAATTGAGACAGCACAACGACGATTGGATAGATATGACGTTATCCATTGCAAAACGGATGAATGGAAGCCAAGACAAGATAACTTACTGATCAGAATCCTGTGGGATACTCTGTCAAACGCCTTAGAGAAGTCAGTATATATGCAATCCACTTGCGAGCCAATCGAAAAAGCTGAGGTGCAAAAGTCGCTAAATACCATTAAGTTAGAGACTGTCGAGCGCCCAGAAATAAATCCATGTTGGTATGGGCTTAGTAATGATTTTACAGCGAAATAGATTTTGTCCTTAACCACACTTTCAAACAGCTTCGAAATATTTGATAGTTTTGCAATTGGCCTATAATTACGAACATTACTTTTACTACCATTTTTGAAAAGTGGCGTAATTGATGTAATCTTCCAATCATCAATTAAAATACCGGAAGAAAGGGATTTGTTGAAAATCAAGTGCAAAGGGTATGACAACGCTGGACAGGCCCTTAAAAAAAGAGCTGATAGACCGTCTACGTCCGATTTTGGCGAGGTATTGAGAGAAACCATCGCCCTTGAAACTTCATCAGAGGAGATATGTAAAGTCCCTAAACTAATAGAAGGAGGTATTTCAGATGAAAAGTCAGGTGAAATCACTTCGTCTTCAACAAAATTAGAGACAAAATAATCCGCAAATAGATTAGCGGCCTCAACAGGAGTATTAGCCGACTTGTTATCTAAAAATAATAAACTAGGAATACTAGAAACTTTCTTCGATTTTACGAAGCTCCAGAAATATTTCGGGTTAGCTTTGATATTACGCTCAGTACTCCTTATATACTTTATGTACAGAAGATTATTTAAAGACTTAAATTCTTTCTGACATTGCTGAAATTTTACAAAGAATGCTTGGATTCTAGTTGATTTGAACTTCTTAAGGTATTTGTTTTTAATGTTTTTTAAATTCATTAAAGCTTTAGTATACCAAGGTGACTTATAAGATCGCTTTCGTTTTATAGGTATGTTATTTAAGCAGAATTCATTAACTTTTAATTTAAAAGTTGAATAGCAGCTGTCAACGTCCAAGTCCAAAAGAAGTTCATCCCAATTAATTTCAGGAATAGACTTATTAAGAGCTGAAAAATCACAAGACGCAAAATCGAAGTCACTTCTCACATCAGCCACGATTTCCGAAAAAACATAAAATTTTAGTCCGATTTCTAAAGGCACATGGTGCATAGTTGCTTCGGAAATCGGCGAACTGCATTTAAATATACAAAAATCAACATTATCACTGATGTATATAAGATCTAATAATCTATTTAAATCATTAAAAATATAGTTTACTTGAACTAGATTTGCACTAAGGAAATTGTCAATACAGTAAGACTCACGCTCACCGGTAATATTACTTGGAAAAAGACGCGCATTATCAGACTTACTACACCATACTATGTCACTTAGATTAAAATCACCCAGAACACAAATATGGTAATTTTTAAGACCAAGGGATAGCCCAATTACATTATCTACATGTGCTTTATATAACTCAAAGTTACTATTAGGTGGAATATAAGAAGCAAATACATATAAATAATTTCGAGATTTCTTTCCTGTGATTCGAACGCAAACTTGGTCGAGCAAGGTGTCATCATTGCCAAGGACAACCATTGTTGCACGGAATTTACGTCGAACTGCAATTAGTACACCACCTCCTCTTGAACAGCCAGTTTTCATGAAATCCCGATCCTTACGAAACACATTGTATAAATTAGGATCGAAAAACTCACTATCGTATAAATCCGATTTAAGCCAAGTCTCGACAATCACCAGCACATCATAATCTTCTTGTGAACTAAATTGCAATACAGTATTCGATTTTGTTCTTAGGCAAGAAATATTTTGATAGTAAATTTTTAGCTCAGCGCTAGATTCAGGAGAAACATTACCATCCATTAAGACCTTTGGGTTCGACCTCCCCGTCTTCGAAAAAAATTAAAAGGTTTTACTTTTACATTCAAAGTCCAAATTTTCGCATCGAGAATACTAGGAAACTCGGCAGATAGAACACCCAACCTGAAATTAACGTGTGTACGATTTTCAGCTGGGTCATCTTTTTTAATTAATGCATAGCAAGAGAGAGCCTTTTTATCAATTTTTACATGTTTACAAACATAATTAATAATCTCATCGGCAGTGACTTTAGGGTCGAATGACGACAAATGCACCCACTAGCAGGGCTCTCTATTGTAAATAAGACGGTACCTACTAGATATGCCAGTAACTCTAGGCCTAGCCTTTTAGACATTTTCATTACATCTGACCTTGATCATATACTTAAATTTGAGCAGTTCTTTTTCATATCTGACCATGATTTAATTTATTGTTCATTAGATGTTGCATTTAATCGTAGTGCCTTGGGTGTTACTTTTAAGTATAGGGATTTTAAGTCTTTGGATGTTAGTAAACTGTTCTGTGATCTATCCCGTATCTGTTGGGAGGATTGTTGGATCTGTGAATCTGTTGACAGAAAACTTGATTTCATAAATAAAATCCTAATGGAAATGTTCAATCTGCATGTGCCTATCCGTTCTGTAAGAGCTTTAAATAAGTCGTGCCCGTGGTACACAAAGGATGTTTGTCTTGCTATCAAAAAGCGTAGCCGCATGCATTCGAAATGGAGGAAAACTCCAACTGACGTCTCGTGGGGCCAATACAAGTTTGCCCTTAATGAAACGACAGCCACTATTCGTTTGGCAAAGAAGAGGTACTGCAATGCAAAGCTTGACGCATCCCTTCCAGCTAGAGAGTTGTGGCGGAACCTCAAGAAATTAAATGTACATGGAAATGCTAAACAAGAATGTGATTTGGACCCTGATACACTGAACGAATTTTTCATTAGTGCAAGCAACAACGCGCAAGATCCCCCTTCTAATGACATTATGTTGTTGGAAGAAAACGTTACCAATTAATTTCAGTTTTCAAGAGTGAGCGAGAGTGATGTTTTGAAAGCCCTAATGGGTATTAAATCGAATGCGGTGGGAGAAGATGGTATTTCGCTGAAATTCGTAAACATTGCGCTGCCATTTATTTTAGGTACAATCACACATATAATTAATTATTGCTTCACTAGTTCTTGTTATCCATCTGCCTGGAAAAAAGCAATTATCATCCCAGTGGCTAAAAAGACTAATGCAGCTAACCTTTGTGATTATCGCCCGGTTAGTATATTGCCCGCACTTTCGAAGGTGTGCGAGTCGATAATGGCAGCGCAGACATCATCTTTTATTCAACAAAGAGGCTTATTATCACCGTTGCAGTCAGGGTTCAGGCCACAGCATACATAGTTGTTCCACTGCAGTAACAAAGATTTTAGACGATATCAGGATAAAGTTTGATCAGGGAGATTTAACTCTTCTCTGTCTTCTTGATTTTTCAAAGGCTTTTGACTGCGTTAATAATATGCATCTATGTAATAAACTTAAGCGCATGTTTGGTTTCTCGGAAAGTTCCATCAGGCTGATGTCTAGCTACCTTGAACAGAGATCGCAAAAAGTCAGAGGAAGGGGTACCTTCTCTCAGCCAAAGACTATTATCGCGGGCGTCCCACAAGGTTCGGTACTTGGGCCGCTGTTGTTTAGTCTTTTCGTTAATGATGTTTTTTCTGTGTGACAATATGTTAGTGTTCATGGGTATGCTGATGACATACAATTGTACCTCTCCAGTCGCATTGGCCTACAACAATGATTTGTCTGCGATATCGTAGGTACTCCCAATAAGCAATGGTGTAATTCCCCTTGAAACTATACCCAAACTATATTTATTTATTTATTTATTTATTTTCCATCTACAGTACAAAGTACCTTACAGACTAAAGAAACAATAATAATTATTTTTAAAACATACTTATCAAATAATAGAATTTAAGATCAACACAAAATTAGATCTTGATAAGGAAAAATCAATTAATTTAAAAGAAGATAAGTCGTTAAATTCTTTTAAGGCACGCGTAATAGGTGCATTACTTTCAAAATTAGTTCTGCAACTAGCAACATAAAAAGGAAGAAAGCTTCGCAGATTTCTTTGCGGAACGTTAAAATTTATTCGCTCTAGAAGAGTTGGACAATCGACATTGCCATTAACTATATTGAAAATGAACGAAAGAGCTAGAATGGACCTTCTTTTCTCTAGGGAGCATAGATCAATAAGCAATAGCCGGGATTGGTACGGTGGCATTGGATCCTCGAACCGTAAAGAACGCAATGCATGCTTTAGAAATATCTTTTGAACCCGTTCGATCCTATTTATCGATTGTTGATCGTAGGGTCTCCAGATAATTACTGCATATTCTAAGTTGGAGCGTACAAGAGAAGTAAAAAGAAGCTTAAAAGTGTATGGATCAGAAAAATCAGTGGAACTACGTCGAATGAATCCCAATACCGAATAAGCCTTTGAAAGAATGAAATTGATGTGTTTATTAAATGAAAACTTTGACTCGAAAACCACTCCAAGATCTTTAGTCTCTGAAACTTTGTTTAAAACGCAGTTATCAATATAATAAACAGTAGGCGTAGCAAAAGTTAAATGAAAACACTTAGCAATGTTCAACGACAGCCGCGACTTTTCACACCACAAATGAAGACTGTTCAAATCACTTTGAAGCTTACTTGCATCTTCCATATTGTTAACCATCGCAAAAATCTTCAAATCATCAGCAAAAAGAAGATAATTTGCAAAGGTAAAACAACTTCCAATGTCATTTATAAAAAGAACAAAAAGTAGAGGGCCTAAAATGCTACATTGAGGAACACCAGAAGGGGCAACAAAGAAGTCCGAAGTTGAGGAATCAATTGAGACAGCACAACGACGATTGGATAGATATGACGTTATCCATTGCAAAACGGATGAATGGAAGCCAAGACAAGATAACTTACTGATCAGAATCCTGTGGGATACTCTGTCAAACGCCTTAGAGAAGTCAGTATATATGCAATCCACTTGCGAGCCAATCGAAAAAGCTGAGGTGCAAAAGTCGCTAAATACCATTAAGTTAGAGACTGTCGAGCGCCCAGAAATAAATCCATGTTGGTATGGGCTTAGTAATGATTTTACAGCGAAATAGATTTTGTCCTTAACCACACTTTCAAACAGCTTCGAAATATTTGATAGTTTTGCAATTGGCCTATAATTACGAACATTACTTTTACTACCATTTTTGAAAAGTGGCGTAATTGATGTAATCTTCCAATCATCAATGAAAATACCGGAAGAAAGGGATTTGTTGAAAATCAAGTGCAAAGGGTATGACAACGCTGGACAGGCCCTTAAAAAAAGAGCTGATAGACCGTCTACGTCCGATTTTGGCGAGGTATTGAGAGAAACCATCGCCCTTGAAACTTCATCAGAGGAGATATGTAAAGTCCCTAAACTAATAGAAGGAGGTATTTCAGATGAAAAGTCAGGTGAAATCACTTCGTCTTCAACAAAATTAGAGACAAAATAATCCGCAAATAGATTAGCGGCCTCAACAGGAGTATTAGCCGACTTGTTATCTAAAAATAATAAACTAGGAATACTAGAAACTTTCTTCGATTTTACGAAGCTCCAGAAATATTTCGGGTTAGCTTTGATATTACGCTCAGTACTCCTTATATACTTTATGTACAGAAGATTATTTAAAGACTTAAATTCTTTCTGACATTGCTGAAATTTTACAAAGAATGCTTGGATTCTAGTTGATTTGAACTTCTTAAGGTATTTGTTTTTAATGTTTTTTAAATTCATTAAAGCTTTAGTATACCAAGGTGACTTATAAGATCGCTTTCGTTTTATAGGTATGTTATTTAAGCAGAATTCATTAACTTTTAATTTAAAAGTTGAATAGCAGCTGTCAACGTCCAAGTCCAAAAGAAGTTCATCCCAATTAATTTCAGAAATAGACTTATTAAGAGCTGAAAAATCACAAGACGCAAAATCGAAGTCACTTCTCACATCAGCCACGATTTCCGAAAAAACATAAAATTGCATTTAAATATACAAAAATCAACATTATCACTGATGTATATAAGATCTAATAATCTATTTAAATCATTAAAAATATAGTTTACTTGAACTAGATTTGCACTAAGGAAATTGTCAATACAGTAAGACTCACGCTCACCGGTAATATTACTTGGAAAAAGACGCGCATTATCAGACTTACTACACCATACTATGTCACTTAGATTAAAATCACCCAGAACACAAATATGGTAATTTTTAAGACCAAGGGATAGCCCAATTACATTATCTACATGTGCTTTATATAACTCAAAGTTACTATTAGGTGGAATATAAGAAGTAAATACATATAAATAATTTCGAGATTTCTTTCCTGTGATTCGAACGCAAACTTGGTCGAGCAAGGTGTCATCATTGCCAAGGACAACCATTGTTGCACGGAATTTACGTCGAACTGCAATTAGTACACCACCTCCTCTTGAACAGCCAGTTTTCATGGAATCCCGATCTTTACGAAACACATTGTATAAATTAGGATCGAAAAACTCACTATCGTATAAATCCGATTTAAGCCAAGTCTCGACAATCACCAGCACATCATAATCTTCTTGTGAACTAAATTGCAATACAGTATTCGATTTTGTTCTTAGGCCAGAAATATTTTGATAGTAAATTTTTAGCTCAGCGCTAGATTCAAGAGAAACATTACCATCCATTAAGACCTTTGGGTTCGACCTCCCCGTCTTCGAAAAAAATTAAAAGGTTTTACTTTTACATTCAAAGGCCAAATTTTCGCATCGAGAATACTAGGAAACTCGGCAGATAGAACACCCAACCTGAAATTAACGTGTGTACGATTTTCAGCTGGGTCATCTTTTTTAATTAATGCAGAGCAAGAGAGAGCCTTTTTATCAATTTTTACATGTTTACAAACATAATTAATAATCTCATCGGCAGTGACTTTAGGGTCGAATGACGACAAATGCACCCACTTCATGCGGTCAGCTACGCACAACTCTGTGCTATCATTAGACCCAACAACAACCATATTGTTATTTCGTCGTTTGTTGTTTACTTTTGTCCACGCCGTATTATCTTCAAATTCGCTTTCATCATTTACTTGCTGTTGCGAAAGCACAGCATTACCCGAAGCTGGCATGTTATCGGACACAACAACACCAGAAGTGACAGCAGGTCGGTTAAGAGAACCACTCACTTCTGACTGAGCAATTGCATTAGAACCACTCTTCTCTCCAATGTTGCGTTGAATTGCAGGCGAAGCGCAATTGTTAATTTCAGCATCAATCTCAGCAGAGAAATTTGCAGCTAGCCCAGTAGCGAGTTCAGCAACAACACCACCACTACCCGATGCTGAAGAATCTGTGCCAACTGGCAGTTTAACGAGGTCAGCGACCTTATTTGAATTTTTTTTTGAACGCAGTGCTCTCACGGTTACAGAAAAAATTAAGAATTTAGGGATAGTTATTAATTCCAAGCTGAATCCGTGTGATCATGTCAATAAGGTCGTGAGTAGTGTGCATGCTGTGTTACGTCGCCTTTGGATCTCTGCCTGTTTTACGCCGCATGAGACCAGACAAAAATTATCCAATCAACTTATTTTACAGCTTATTACGTACTCCGGAGTTGTATATAGTAAACTTGACTCAATTTCATCACATAAAATTAATGTTGCTTTTAATAATGTAGCTCGTTGTGTTCATGGCCTTAAAAAGTTTGATCATATCTCTTTATGGAGGAATGCGATTTTGGGTTGTAGCCTTGAAAATTATCTAGCAGCAAGAAACTGCATATTTTTATATAAGCTGATTGAGTTCCGATCCCCTCAGTACCTCTATGATAAGCTTACTATGACCAGGTCGAGGCGACATCAAATTCTGATTGTTCCTAGGTACACCTACTTATCATCCTCAAGAGTATTTTTCATTAATGCTGTGAGGCTATGGAATGCCATACCGGAGCCTAGTAAGGCAGTGCTGAATAGAAGAAACTGCAAGGTAGTAATACATGATTACTTTAAAAGCATATAAAATACAGGTGACGTTGCAATTTTTTCATTTCCTTTTCTTTTTATTGTCCTTACCTTTATTCTTTTCTGCTACTATTTTACATTTTCCGTTTATTAAGCAATTGCTCACTAGTTATGTAAGAATTTATGTAAATGTATACTTTTTGTAATATTATGCGTCTGATGCACTTTAAAAAGACTATCTTAGATGTGCAATGCCTGTTTATCCTAAATAAATAAATAAATAAATAAATTTTTGTTAAATCGCAAGGACTCCATAAAATACACACCGGTTTCTGCTCTTCAGCTGCGCCTGACCTCGGCTTATCGTTTGCCATTTACCTCACGAATCGGTCTCTCAATGACCTCCATCTCGACCTACAGTTTTCCTTTATTTTAAATTAGAAAATATAGTGCAAAACACCTCCTTGTTTTGGGGAATTCATAAAATGAGGGCCAACTTACCTCGCACTGTAAAGGATTGTGCAATTGTATTCCACGCACGAGCTTTCAAATATTTTTGCTTTTAATTGCTTCTATAAACTGTTCCTCCATTTCTGTCAGTTCTTTTATTGTTCTTTTCTTCGAATAAAAGTTTTGCGTAGAAATCGAAACTTCAATGTCGACGCAAAAGGCTGACTAGTGAAATGCCAAAGTCGTCAGAAGTTCAGTTGTAGTTGGGTTTGCCTTTGACTTTGAAGTCCAAGTATTCATTGCATTTACTTTCATTAAATCCCTATGCTGCATCTTCGCTGTCAGAGTCAAAGTCGGCTGTAATCACTTCCATGCAATTAGGATGACGCATGGTGCTTTTGGTGCCATACCAGCGGAGCAACTCCAAACGTCAATGTGTGTGCATGTCTGGTGTATTGTAAAGTGTGTACCATTCTCATTTAGCACCATCAAGTTATTTGAGAGCAAGTGCAAGATCCGTTTACACTATGCTAATTGGACGAATTTACAAGAAGTTGACTGCCAAAATGACTAATGTAAACACCTTTGAATCGCAAGAGTTGCCAAATGCATTTAGAGATTTTGGGCGATCCCTCTGCTGTTCGTAGCAGTTCCACAAACAAACGCACACCCAAATCTTCAATGAATTTTCTTTTTGTAATATGATGAATTTCATATCAAAGGCTGTGTGCCAATCGGTTTCTGAAATTTATTGTGGGGATTACGAATGTCACAATTTCCCCTAGCGAATGTGTACCCATATGTATGCATATGCATTCGGTATTGTCACTCATATTATTTCAAATTAATTTATATACCAATACGTTATGAAACTGTAAAATATATTTCAAAGCAAAAAATATCTAATATAATGGCAGGAAAATTACGTAAATTTACATTTCATTCACAGAATATTTGCTTTCGCTTGTGCTTTTTTCAGATGTCAAAATTTACAGCTGGCAAAATTTCCCATTTCATTTGGCACAGCAAAATAGAAAATATTTGTACAGCATAGAAAATTTGTTCACCTAATTTTTCCTCTTAGTAAAATGTTATCGATTGGCACACAGCCAAAGCCTGTTGATGAAATTTTGCATAGAGGTACATCTTACCAACCCAAACACAACCTCGTTTTTAGAAATTACATTTTCGAAAAATTGTGGGTGTATCAAGGTATGGAAATATTCGAAAAATGACTATAATAGGTAGTTCTAAAAAGTGATTACAACGCAATAGCTTTATCTATTTCAAAGATCTTCATACCATTAGAAAGGTATTGAAGTTTGTTTTAAAAAAATACACTGCAAAAATTTTGTAGTACCATCAAAAAAAATTTTTTTCCAAAATAAAATTTTAAACGGAAAAAAAAACTTCAAACTGTTGTAGTGCCGAAACGTACACCATAAACATACACCCTTCCTTTAGCTAGTACTATACATTTTTAATGACTACGTATATACTATTGCCACCTGATTGTTAGCTTCATAGCGATATTGTAGGAATTTGTTTCAGTTGCCATTGCAAATTTAAAGCGAACGTACGTTATTTTCAAAATTTAGTTTGTTTTTTTTTAAAACAAATTGTTTTACTTTGTTCTTAGTTTCTCCTTAAATTACAAATAGATATGGAATCAACTAATAAATACAGATGTGTGCAGCTATCAACAAAGTGATCCTCTCAACTTCGAAACATTAGCTTAAACGAAGCAGCGCTGATATCTGAGCATTTTCCAACAGTCTCCAACATTCATCGTTGCCTAATTTGCGTAAGTTCTAGCTTAAAACTGAAGGATGCTATCAAGATATATGTTAATCAGCGTTTTACTGAAACGGAAAGTGAAGAAGCACAAGAAATGTGCAATGAAATCGAAAGTGAGGATTTACATGACTATAAGGAAGTTCCAACATGCAGCAGCTATACTAAATCACTCGAACGCAACGAACTCGTCGACAATATAAAGTCATTCATCGCCAATGAAGCGAAAATATTTAGAGAGGGATTCATACTGCAAAAAAAAACAGCAAATTGCGCAAAGTATTTCGGATTCACTTCGAGATGGTTCACTGTCAACTTTATCAGAAGACCTAAAGAAGGTCAAAGCTTACTACTAACAAATTTTGGAGAACATGAAATATCAAATCGAAAACTGCTCAACTAATTTGGATAAACAAAAAATTGTATCTCTATTACCAAACACCATTACATCTTTTGGGCATGATTTATCTTACGAATTGATAAAAATTAGCAAAGATATACAAAAAATCAAACGCTCTAGCATGGACAGACTCATTTTATCTGAACAAACCTTAAACACAGTAAAATTGTTTTAGGAAGATGGTGAAAACAACCGAATCATTCCGGGGTCACTGGAGTCAATTGTAGTGAGACAACGAAACCTACATGAGAAGGTCCAAAAAAGACTAATGCTGTCATCGCTTCGTGAAACATACTATGAATTTAGAAAAATACATCCTTTACTTAAAAATTTTCCATGTTGCGACCAGAGACTTGTATCAAACTGGGGGCTGGAAACCAGCAAAATGTTTGTGTGTGCACATTGTTAGAATGTAAAACTTATGTTCGAAAAATCCGGTTTGAAGTCGATGGAAACTGAAGGTCAACATAATTTCATAAACTATAAAGCTGTTATTAAATTCGTTGTCTGTAATGGTAATATTGAAAACAGGGAGTGTTGCGTATCAAGGTGTGGTCGGTGCTGCAATAATTTAACGAATCTTAGAACGATGATGTTGGAATATTACGTAACAAATTTGATTCAAGGAGTCATTTACAAAAAATGGAACACAACACAACCACACATCAATAAGCTGGTGTCACATAATTTCATAGCTCTGACGTAAGTGAGAGAAAAATGACACTGCTGCCAGGAAAACTGCAAATTCAAATGCATTTCGCTGAAAACTATGCGTATGTTATGCAAAATGCCATTCAAGGATATCATTGGAATAATAAAGACGTTATTTCTTACAAAGATAACGATCATTTCATTCATATAACCTTTGCCATATGGCGTGTTCCAGTTAAACCCAGACCTGTATAAAATTTTGCATGTCAATGTAACAACAACGCTGTGATCTTGATATTTTTCTGGGTCAATTTAGGACCCGTAGTAGTAGATTTTTTGACAGCCAACCCTTATTTGCTTAGTAGCACAAACATGCATATGTATACACACTTATTTACACAAACAACTCTCATGCAGCTGACCCGCATCGTTCCTGTTAAATTATGACCGTGATCCGACCCAGGTCAGCAAACTGGAACACACTAATAGTATCCGATTGCACTATTCAAAATATTTCAAAAATGATTAATTTTGTTAAGACTAATATAAGCAATTCAATTACGAAAATTACAGTACAAAAACAAGTACAACTTAACTAATTGATTTCGAAATATTCCCTGAGTGGCACTTTTACGCAACCAGCCATGGAAAATCTGCATGTGATGGTATAGCTGTGACATTTAAGACGCGCTCGGAATTATAGCACAGCAAATAAAAACCAAATTCAAACGGCGAAAGACCTTTATCATTGGGCTTCACAAACGTATAACACCTCCATAAAAATTGTTTACGAAGACGCTGATGAATACAACAAAGTATTATCAAGTGTAAGTCAATTTATTGTGGGTGTCTGAAAAATTTGATTATACGATTTTTCTTCGAATCTATTAGAGTCCTTAGTCGTTAAAAGTTTATGATACTATCTAAACGAAGGGTGTATGTTTATGTTGTACATTTCGGCACTACTATGCATAGGATCTATTGTTCAACATATACATACACCCTTCGTTTAGATACTATTTCTACCTGACTGTTAGCTTAATGGCGATATCCTAGGAATTTGTTTCAGTTTTTGCGGTAAACAGCACAACAAACAGGTGGAAACAATTATTTTCGCTGTATCTTTTGATGAGCGTTTAAACATTTGTGTTATATATTTTGAGATTGCCTGAAAAAATTGACAATAGGATTGAAAAAGATATGTATAACTTCCAAAGTACACAATAATATCAAAATATAAAAGTTATCAAGAGATGGTCTTACCTAAAATTTTTTTAAAAAGAAAAGAAAAAAACGTGTTGTAAATGTAAGATTAATATTTGCTTATTGTATACAAGTGGCAACCACTGCATATGAAATGTCATTGATTCTCTGTTTTATATATTGGTAGTTCTAAGTAAATATTTTTGCATGGGGCCTAGGGGGTTGGGGGGCACTCACTCGAACTCACGGCGGTCTGCGGCACTACTTACTCGGGAAAATACCAAAAAATAATAGCGCGGGATAAATTCAAATACAAATACTTTATTGCGCGGGTCGATGCGTGCTATCGCCTTTACTTTTTTACAAAAAGTGATGAGTGTAAACAATGTGTGACAGTTTGTGTGGTGTGTTGTGTTGTGTTTTGGGTGTGTATGTACATATGGGCAATTCTCCCAAAAAGTCAACTTTTGTAGCGTGCGAACTTTTTCGTTTTTTGTAAAAAAAGCAAATGCCAAAACACTTTTTTATTTTGACAAATAGTGAATCTTATAGATTTTGCTTAACACAATAATTTGTGTTAAGGATGATTTTAGGCAAGTGTTAATTTTCAAGATATTTACAAAAAACGAAAAAGTTCGCACGCTACAAAAGTTGACTTTTTGGGAGAAATGCCCATATGTGTGTTAGAATGTGTTACATTGTTTTGTGTCAAATGTGGTGTGTTGAACTGGCTGCTGCGACCTCTGCCGGACCGTAGCGCTCATTTATCCACTAGGAATGGCTCTGTATTATATTCTTCAGTTCAGTTACAATTAAACTCTTTACTTGTTAACAATGCGTTTCAATATTTACTATTTCTATCAACAATGGTTATGGGCCCAGAGGGCAAAGGACAAAATAAAGTTTATTGAAAAATTAAATTGTAGCTACGTGAAAAAGACTCGCAAAAACGAAAACTGAATTTTCTGATCAAATCGTGTGTGCTCGGTTCGGTGTAAAAGACACTTTTTTTGCAAAATGAGTGTGTCCCTCCAAATAGAAAAACTTGGGGAGAACAATTACGACATGTGGTCGTTAACAGTGAAAAGTGTTCTGTTACAACCGATCTATGGAAAGTTGTATGTGACAAAAAGCCGGAGAAGGCAACTCCTGAAGAAACCGAAAAGTGGTACACAGCAGACCAGAAGGCGCTGGCGTGCTTGTTCCTAAATATAAAACCGACGCATGTAAAGTCGTGCACAACGGCGGCAGAGGCTTGGCAAAAGCTACGTCAAATTCATATGCCGAGTGGACCTATTAGAAAAGTACAGATGTATCAAAAACTGTTGCGCTTTGGTATGCAGCAAAGTTACAATGTGTGTGCGTATGTGAACTCATTTGTCGAAACAGTCGACAAGTTAGCGGAGTTAGACATTCAAATAAACGACGAATTAAAAGTAATAATGTTGTTGTCAAGTCTTCCTTATTCGTGGGAAAACTTAATTGAGACACGCGACAACTTGCCAACGTTCGAAGCTGCAAAAGCAAAAATTCTGGAAGAAGGAGCGCGTAGGCAAGAGAGAGATGAGCGTGGTAGTATGCAAGCTGTATACTCATGTGCCAGCAAAAGCAAAAATGCAAATGCAGCGCAAAAGCAGCCAAGCGCGCGTACGGAGAACGACGAGAAGCAAAACAAATCAAATTCGAAGACGTCAAAGAATCAAAACAAATTCAAGTTTAAGGGGAAATGTTTCAATTGCCAACAAACAGGTCATCGGGCAAGTGAATGCCGAAGTGCAAAGAAAAAGAGTGCACAACAAAAAGATGATGAAATGCCAAATTGTCTATTGACTTGCGGCAGCGGCATACGATCGAAACATACATAGTGCATCGACAGTGGCGCTACTTCACATATGTGTTGTGAAAAAGGTTTATTTTTGTCGTTTGATGAGAAAGAATCAAAAGTAATGTTAGCGGCTGATCAATATGTTGAATCACCAGGTATTGGTACTGTAGTGCTACATAATAGTAAACAAAAGCTGACTTTGCAAAATGTTTTGTATGTGCCATCACTTCGAATGAATTTTTTGTCTGTGAGCATAGCAGCGCAGTTCGGTAACTCCACAATATTTGAAAAAGAATTTGCATTCGTAAGAAACAAAGAACAAAAAATAGTGTTACAAGCAAATCGACAAAACAACTTGTATTTGTACACAGAAAAAAATTTGGTGGGTGAAATTAATTTAATAGCTCACAATTCGCTTGTAACGATGTGGCACAATAGATACGGCCACTTGAATTTTCAAAATTTGAAAGAAATTAATGTTAAAGAATGGTGGCTCGAACTAAAAAGCGAATTAATGTCAGTGACATTAAGACGCATGCCAAAAGCGAACCAAGGTCAATATTTTTAGCGAACTAACGTCATTGACATTAATTCGCATTAAGAAAGCGAACTAAAGTCAGTACATTATTTTTATATTCCAAATTTTCATTTTTCATTATCACCTTCGACTTATGATCATTATATCATGAATCTGGGATTTAAGAAATGAATCTGGGATTGACTTAGGTCAGATCCCCGATTCGGGGCGTGATCAATTGTATTTATGTGCAGAACTCCTTTCCGCATTGGCGGCCTTCGGCCGCTACGCCATTCCAACTCCGGGTGGTTGCCATAGCCGTGGCTACCGCCACGGTGATGTCCTTCCGCCAAACGGCAAAAGCATATCGTTTATATGACCGCCAGCGGCGCGGTATCGTAGCAAGACGCGACGTAAAATTTGTGCATAATGATTTTGGTTCAGAAATAAACAACGATAGAAATGATGATTTCGCGACAAACATCATTCGCCTTGGGTCTGTTGAAGTTGAAGAAAAACAACGATCAATAGTAAGTCCTGCTAAAACTGAAGACCAACGTATGAATGAAGACTCCGGCGATGATGAGGAGGAGTTTGCCACGGCTAGTGAATCTGATAGTGTTGAAGAAGAAGCTCATCATGAACAGGCTGCATCGGATACAGAACAAATTGAGGTGACAAAGCGTGGGCGTGGTAGACCAAAACTAATTCGTACAGGTCAACCAGGCAGACCCAGGAAGCAGTTGCAAACGTTAAATAGCGTAAATTGTTTGGAGGATAGTGAAACTCCACAAACTCCGTCAGAAGCATTGAATGGGCAATGTGTGACCGAATGGCGCAATTCTATGCAAGAAGAGTACGACGCGCTCATTAAGAATAATACATGGAAAATGGTGGACCTACCAAACGGCCAGAAAGCTATTGGATCGAAATGGGTATTCCGAATAAAACGCGATGCCAACGGTGATATCGAAAGGTTCAAATCGAGGTTAGTTGCTAAAGGTTGTGGGCAACAATTGGGTGTCAACTACTGGGAGAAGTTTTCTCCAGTGATACGTTGCGAGACAATAAGCATGCTTTTTGCATTAGTTGCGGAAAAACAAATGTATATGCATTAGGTTGACAAATCGAACGCGTATTTGAAAGTTAAGCTTTATTAAGATGTAAATATGAAGCAACCAGAGGGTTTTGTAAGCAAACAACATCCTGGCAAAGTACTGAAACTACAGAAGGCGATCTATGGGTTGAAGCAATCGGGGCGTGTTTGGAATATAACGTTAGACGCAGTATTAAGTCGCTTCTGCTTCGAGAAATGTGAGTACGAGTCATGCCTGTACGTAAAAAATTAGAATCAGCAGTTTAGCTACATCGCCGTCTATGTTGATGATTTGATCATCATGTGCTCTAGGCAGAGCGAAATAACAGCAATTAAGAAGAAGATATCAGTAGCGCGATTCTGTAACTTTTTTAACGCCAAGTGTTAGCGTTAACTTCGCTTAACACCATTTTTAACACGTTTTGCGATTCTGTAACTTTTTTAACGCCAAGTGTTAGCGTTAACTTCCCTTTACACCATTTTTAACACTTTTTGCGATTCTGTAACTTTTTTAACGCCAAGTGTTAGCGTTAACTTCCCTTAACACCGAAAAGTGTTAGCTAAAACCTTAGTTAACGCGAAAAAATTTTGTGGTGTTTAAAGTTATAGAAAATAAGTTCTCCGAACATGAAACCGAACTCGCGACGCGCACGTTGTAGTCCGAACGCTTATCACCTGCGCTATTGCGACATGAACGTCGGCGCTGTCAAATGCTGTACTTAAGATGAGTGCAGTTTTCCCCTCAATTTTAACAGATATACATACATAAAACAGCTAACACTAAAAAGTGTTAAGGAAAGTTACAGAATCGCACTTTCGTTAAGAGCAAACGCCAAAATTCGGCGACAAGCTTAACACTCGGCGAGGTGTTAAAAGTTACAGAATCGCACTACAGGTATGTTCCAGATGCATGATGGCGGCGCTGTAAAGTATTTTCTCTGCTTAGAAATTCAGCGAGATGGTGATAGAGGGGCAATTTCTCTTCATCAAACAAAATATATAAAATCACTTTTAGAGGCATATGGTATGCAGAATTGTTGTGTGTAGCAACACCACTTGATCCTGGTTTTCAAGTTGGATGCAAAGTCGAAAATTGTGTAAAGGTACATTTGTAAATGCATATCAATCACTAATTGGGTCTCTCATGCATTTAGCGGTTTTGAGTCGGCCAGACATTTTGCATGCAGTGAGCAAACTATCTAGGCGCAATACAGATCCGCACGTTGAACATGAAACAGCAGCAAAACATGTCCTGCGTTATTTATCAGGTACAATAAATCTTCGCATTGTATATCGCAAGACTGGTAATATGTAAAGAGATGAAATTAATCTGGAATATGTTCCTACTCAAGATAATGTTGCCGATATTTTAACTAAATGTTTAAATAAACAAAAGCATTGTAATTTTGTAAAATCGTTGGGATTAAAGAAAATATAAGTTTGTTTGTTTTTGAAGTAAATATGTAATCTTGAGAAGAAGTGTTGTAAATGTAAGAGTAATATTTGCTTATTGTATACAAGTGGCAACCACTGCATATGAAATGTCATTGATTCTCCCTTTTATATATTGGTAGCTCTAAGAATGACTCTGTATTACATTCTTCAGTTCAGTTACAATTAAACTCTTGTTTACACTGCGTTTCAATACTATGTCTATCAACAAATAGATTAAATAGACCTTTCTAAAAAAATTTTTTACTTTTCAAAATCGCAAGATCTTTGAAGGTTTTTTTTCAGTTTGAAATTTTATTTTGGAAAATTTTTTTTTTCAGTGTACTACAAAATTTTTGCAGTGTATTTTTTGAAATAAAATTTCAATACCTTTCTAATGGTACGAAGATCTTTGAAATCGATAAAGCCATTCCGTTGTAATCACACTTCATAAGTACCTATTATCTTTATTTTTCGAATATTTCGATACCTTGCCACGCCAACAATTTTTCGGAAATGTTACTTCTAAAAATGAGGTTGTGTTTGGGTAGGTAAGATGAAGCTCTATTCAGAATTTCATCAAATTCTGGGAGGTGTTGGGATCAATGCATATTGGGCTTGATATAAAATTCATCATATGTGATTTAGTAGTCAAAATCGCTCTGAAGAATGCTTTGGCAAATTTCACGGCAAATTGCCTAATCAGTCCCTTAGCTTCGAAGCAATCGATAGCCCTATTACCAAATTGTGTAATTCATGGTACAATTAACAGGTAATCGCATCAGAGTTGCATTTTTTATTTTTTTTTATTCGAAGTGGTTTTCCGATTGTCAATGTCTGTTTATATTTTTGTTTTGTTTACATTTTTGTTTTGTTTACATTGAGCAGTAATTTGCTAATTTACATTTTTTCGGTTTATTACAATAAAATACAATTCACAAAAGTGTTTGTGGAATGAGAGCAAGATGTTTACAAGTGAAATGATCGGGAAAAGTTATTTTCATTTCTCAGGAGGAAGTGGGACTTGGAAAAAGCCTTTCTCTAAGAGGCTTCAGGTTCTAACTAAAATATTTCCGATTTTGGTGAAGCACTCAGTCTATCACATCTCTATAATTCATACATCAACGCCAGACCTCTAAAACTAGCCACGGAACTCGCAAAATAATATAAATTTGCTTCAAAAGCATTAATTTTCATTTTTTATATTTTTGTACACATGTAAACAATAACAAAATGTCAACTTCTTATATGAAAGCTGAGTAACGTTGGGTGCCTTAGTATTATTGCGTTGATGTCGCTGTACCATGTATAAAACCATTGAAAATTTATAAATAATACTTGAATAATTAATTTTTGTTTTAAACGATGAAAAAATTTGGCTTTGAGCTCGGTGTCTCCTAAACAGGAGCAAAAATGGTTTTTCTTATAATTTTTAGGTTAGGTTTAGAGTTCGGATTCCTTATCTTAAGATTGGTGGTGCTTTTAAACTGCGCTACCACCAAATTGGTAACAGCCTTTGTTCTGAGCAAAAATACAGTTAAGCAGTGCCAAAATAATACTATGCGCAATTGCGTTAACACATTGCGCTGATACCGATAGTGCGATTTATTCATGGCATCAGCGCAACAAACTTTGCAGCAATAACCAACCATTATTTCCATCACATTGACACAAGAAATTGTTGACAATTTACCGACCAGCAAAATACATAGCAGGGTTGCTTTTTATTCCTGCGTCTACCTGTTTATTGTATCATGGTGTAATTAAATCGCATGCTCACTACGGTCAATAGCAATTTTCCAAACAGTATATTTTTCAAAAAACGTATTATGTTGACAAAATCGGATTGATGAATTTTGGGTAATTCTTTACGACCGCACGTAACTGCTAATACACGTCCAAAAATATCGGGAGAGGTATCAAAAGACGCGTTTTGACCTCTGTAACTAGAATATTTTAGTTCATTAAAAAGTTATTAACAAAAAACCAAAAATTGACCCAGGTCAAATCCTGATATAGGGGTCCGATCCATGTTTTTTATGTGCAGAACACCTTTCCGTATTGGCGGCCTTCGGCCGCGCTTCAAAAAATTACCCTGGGCTACGCCATTCCAACTCCAGGTGGTTGCCAAAACCGTGGCTACCGCCACGGTGATGCCCTTCCGCGTGCCACTTTTTTCTCACAGGGTAGTGTGATTACAACAACCACATGAAAATGACAGAAAATTCTGAACTTTGATTGCAAATATCTCGCAAACTACTGAAAATATTGGTTTTCCGGATTTGGATTCTTGTTACAGAGGTCAAAACGCGTCTTTTGATACCTCTCTCGATATTTTTGGAGGTGTATTATCAGTAACGTGCGGTCGTAAAGAATTACCGAATTTGGTCCTAATATTTAGTTGCTGTATATAAGAAGTGAAAAGATATGTGTTATATATTAGGTATGTGTGGTTTGGGGACGGAATACTCAACTTCATATCTGATGAATCGGTTATGCTAGGCGCACGCACGGATTTTTCTATACCCAAAATGCAATTTGAAAAACTTTAGTTAAAAGAAAGAGACACTAAAAGGAATTTTGGTAAAACGGTAATTCTTTACGACCGTACGTAACTGACGCGTAACAAGAATCCGAATCCGGAAAACCAATATTTGGTATTTGTTTCCTTTGGCACTCAACTACTAATAAATTAGCTAAAAACATGATAGGGGCATCAAAAGACCCGTTTTGACCTCAGTATCAATGATCCGAATTCGAAATTTCATTTTTTTGTTTTTGTGAAGAGATATTTGCAATCAAAGTTCAGAATTTTCTGTCATTTTCATGTGGTTGTTGTAATCACAAATTACACTGTGAGAAAAGAGTGCATCACCGTGGCGGTAGCCACGGCTATGACACACACCCGGAGTTGGAATGGCGTAGCCCAGGGTTATTTTTTGAAGCGCGGCCGAAGGCCGCCTACTCGGAAAGGTGTTCCGCACATAAAAAACATGCATCGGGCCCCTAAATCAGGATTTGACCTGGGTCATTTTTTGGTTTTTTGTTAATAACTTTTCACTAAAACAAAAAAATTAAATTTCGACTTCGGATCATTGATACTGAGGTCAAAACGCGTCTTTTGACACACCTTTCATATTTTTAGATAATTTATTAGTAGTTGAGTGCCAAAGGAAACAAATACCAAAATATGATAGGGGTGTCAAAAGACGTTTTGACCTTGGTATCAATGATCCGAAGTCGAAATTTAATTTTTTTGTTTTAGTGAGGAGATATTTGCAGTTAAAGTTCAGAATTTTCTGTCATTTTCATGTGGTTGTTGTAATCACATTACCCTATGAGAAAAGAGTCGCACGCGGAAGGACATCACCGTGGCGGTAGCCACGGCTATGGCAACCACCCGGAGTTGGAATTGCGTAGCCCAGGGTTATTTTATGAAGCGCGGCCAAAGGCCGCCAACGCGGAAAGGTGTTCTGCACATAAAAAACATGGATCGGGACCCTAAATCAGGATTTTACCTGGGTCATTTTTTGGTTCTTTGTTAATAACTTTTCACTGAACTAAAATATTTCTTTTCCGGTTTCGGATTCGGTAATTCTTTACGACCGTACGTAACTGCTAATACACCTCCAAAAATATCGAGAGAGGTGCCAAAAGACGCGTTTTGACCTCTGTAACAAGAATCCGAATCCGGAAAAGAAATACTTTAGTTCAGTGAAAAGTTATTAACAAAAAACCAAAAAATCACCCAGGTCAAATCCTGATAAAGGGGTCCGATCCATGTTTTTTATGTACAGAACACCTTTCCGCATTGGCGGCCTTCGGCCGCGCTTCAAAAAATAGCCCTGGGCTACGCCATTCCAACTCCGGGTGGTTGTCATAGCCGTGGCTACCGCCACGGTGATGTCCTTTCGCGTGCCACTTTTTTCTCACAGGGTTATGTGATTACAACAACCACATGAAAAATGGGAGCAAATGCAGAATACCGCAACCTCTGGAATAAAAAAAAACACAAATATTGGGATCGATAGGTATTTTTGCACTGAACATAACGGTATATTTTTTTTTTGTGGCAAACAACAACTACAAAAGTTATTAAGTGTCAAAGTTCATTTAAAGCATTTTTTAAATCAAAATATCTTCAATAATATATAACCGATTTTTAAAATTTTGTTTGCATTGGATAGGTAACTAAATTACCTTTCATTTGAGATATCACATCTTTGGGTGCAAAACCGCGTATGTGCAAAATTTGAAATTTAATTTTAAAAAAACCATGAACTACACCATGCTAATTCCTTCTGCGTAGTACACCCTTCTGGGTTGGCGGCCTTCGGAGTCGCTACGACATGCCAACTCCGGGTGGTTGCCCTGAACGGTGGCATGTTGCCACTCTATGGGCGGGATCCATGGTATTTTTGTACAGAACACCTTTCTGAATTGGCAATAAAGATAACATAAAGGGAATTAAAATACCTATCAAACGCTGAAACAATTTTCAAAATCAACGCGGTGGTTCTTGAGTATTTTCAATTTGAAAGAATGCTTCAAATGAAATCTAACCCTTACTTTAAATTTTGCACTTACACGGTTTTGCACCCAAAACAGTAATACATCATATTAAAGGTTATTCAATTACCTACCCAACTGAAAAAAAATTTGAAAATCAGTTCATGGATTTTTGAGAAATTTTGATTTTAAAAAATGCTTGAAATCAACTTTGACCCTAAATAACTTTAGTTGTTGTTGTTTGCACCGAAAAAAATTTACATATTTATACTCACGTTACTTACATATAACTTTCGATGCCACTACTTCAATTTTTAATTCTAGAGGTTGCGGTATTCTGCATTTATGCCGATTTTTGGACGTGTATTAACACTTGACGTTGACGCAAATATCTCTTCACAGAAATAAAATGTTTAATTTCCGCTTTCGGATTCTTAATCTACTCGTCCATACGCGTCTTTTGATGCCCCACTTTCCCCATTTTGGACCACTACTACACAAGCTTTAAATAAACTTTGACCCTTAATAACTCTCGTTGTTGTTGTTTGCACCGAAAAAAATGTATATATTTATACCCACCTCAATGATATCCATCAATCCTCACCATTTTTTTTTTAATTTGGGAGTTGGAGCTATTCTGCATTTATACCCAAAAATCTAGGTAGAGCGTCTTCACCTCCGATATTTTTAAAATTTTGCGAGATATTTGCAGTTAAAGTTCACAATTTTCTGTCATTTTCATGTGGTTGTAAACACAAATTATCCTGTGAGAAAAGAGTGGGAAACGTGGCACGCGGAAGGACATCACCGTGGCGGTAGCCACGGCTATGGCACACACCCGGAGTTGGAATGGCGTAGCCCATGGTTATTTTTTAAAGCCCGGCCGAAGGCCGCCTACGCGGAAAGGTGTTCTGCACATAAAAAACGTGCGTTAGAGCCAATTTTTGAAAAATAATAAACCATTTAATGAGAATAGTTAAAATGTAAGTGACTTCTTCATTCATTAATTCTATTATAGACATAACTAATGGTGTAAGTCTGGATTTGATTAAATGTTTAATAATTTTTGATACGGAACTTTGGCAAATCCCTATTAATAATCGTTTCCGACTAAGTGTTGAAAGCTTCTACTCTCCAAAAGGGACAAAGTCACCGCTTGCCGTAGCACTGGCGGCACAGAGGTTTATAAATGGCCTTCAAATGAAGCCATCTTATAGGCGAGCTTAGATCTTCGAATTGCAAAGTAACGCTCTAGTAAATTGTCAATTTCTTCGATTAAACTATAGAGATATGAAAAAGGTAGTAAAATTCGAGATGGGACATTGAAGCGTATATGCTCGAGCAAGTCAGCCCGGTGACAGGTAATAGTGTCACTGGTAATAGTGTCAATTGACACTATTTCCGTTGTAAATTGGAAATAGTGTCAATTGACACTATTGCGCTTTCGAAATGGTTTTAGTGTCTACAAGAAAATGGAAAATAAGTCATTGACACTATTTCCAAACTGAAATGGAAATGGTGTCAAAAGTGCTAAGAACGGGTCTACCACATTATCACCAAAATCAAAATCCGCAAAGGAAAAATCCCTAAAATCAGAATCCCCAACACGAAATCCCAATTTTATGTGTGAAATAAATTCAAATTATGTATTGGATAGGTACAAGAAAATGGAAAATAAGTCATTGACACTATTTCCAAACTGAAATGGAAATAGTGTCAAAAGTGCTAAAAACGGGTCTACCACATTATCACCAAAATCAAAATCCGCAAAGGAAAAATCCCTAAAATCAGAATCCCCAACACGAAATCCCCATTTTATGTGTGAAATAAATTCAAATTATGTATTGGATAGGTAATTATGCTACCTTTCATTTGAGGTACCACTGTAATTTAATTTAAAAAACAACCCTGGGCTACATTATTCCAAGTCCTTCTGCGTAGTACACCATTCGGCGTAGGCGGCCTTCGGCCGCGCTTATTATAAATAACCCTGGGCTACGCCATTCCAACTCCGGGTGGTTGCCCTGAACATGCCACCGTTCCCAGTCTATGGGCGGGATCCATGGTATTTTTGTGCAGAACACCTTTCTGAATTGGCAATAAAGATAACATAAAGGGATAAATACAGTGTATATGCATATACATATGTAAGTAGCTAATAACATAAGATGAAAATTTAAAATAAAAAATCGCGCGATATAATAATCATTAGTTTCAGGTGATAATAAAAATTAAAAAAAATACCATGGATCCCGCCCATAGAGCGGGAACGTTGGCATGTTGCCACCGTTCAGGGCAACCACTCGGAGTTCGAATGGCGTAGCCCAGGGTTATTTTTTGAAGCGCGGCCGAAGGCCGCCTACGCGGAAAGGTGTTCTGCACACAAAAAACGTGGATCGGGCCCCGAATTGGGGATCTGACCCGGGTAAATTTTCGGATTTTCAGTAATAACTTTTCACAGAAACAAAATATTGCTTTTCCCCCTTCGGATTATTGTTACGGAGGTCAAGACGCGCCTTTCGATACCTCTCTCGAGATTTTTGGACGTGTATTAACACTTGACGTTGGATGGAAAGTATTACCTAATGATCATATGAAACATATGTATGTATATCAAATTAAAGGTAATTTATATACCTATCAAACAACATAAATTTTTTTGAAATCGGTTCGTTAGTTTTTGGGAAATTTTGATTTTAAAAAGTGCTTTATATGAACTTTGACCTTCTATAACTTTTGTTGTTGTTGTTTGCACCAAAAAAAATTATATATTTATACTCACCTCAATGATATCTATCAATCCTCACCATTTTTTTTTTTAATTTGGGAGTTGGAGCTATTCTGCATTTGTTCCGAAAAGTGTTCTGCACATAAATACCATGGATCACGCCCCGAATAGGGGATCTGACCCGGGTCAATTTTCGGTTTTTCACTGAAACAAAATATTGCTTTTCCCTCTTCCGATTATTGTAACGGAGGTCAAGACGCGTCTTTTGATACCTCTCTTGGACGTGTATTAACACTTGACGTTCGATGGAAAGTAGTACCGGAATTTTGGTATTTGTTTCTTTGGCACTCAACTAATAAATTAGCTATGTAAAAATATGATAGGGGTTTTAAAGACGCGTTTTGACCTCGAAAGTCGAAATTTAATTTTCTGTTTTAGTGAAAAGTTATTAACAAAAAACCAAAAAATGACCCAGGTCAAATACTGATTTAGGAACCCGATCCATTTTTTTATGTGCAGAACATCTTTCCTTCAAAATAAATAACCCTGGGCTACGCCATGCCAACCCAATTTCATTTTTTTGTTCAAGTGAAAAGTTATTAACAAACAACCGAAAAATGACCCAGGTCAAGTCCTGATTTAGGGGCCCGATCGATATTGTTTGTGTGCAGAACACCTTCCCGCGTAGGCGGCCTTCGGCCGCTCTTCAAAAAAACAACCCTCAACCGGTCCAACACCAGCTACGCGATTTCAATTATTACAGCGCAGAACACACTTCTGTATTTTTTTTTTCTCAGTGTAATTTGTGATTACACCAACCACATGAAAATGGCAGCAAATTGTGAACTTTAAGTGCAGTCCTTTTCACTGCCGGTAATTCTTCACGACCGTACGTAACTGCTAATACACGTCCAAAACTATCGAGAAAGGTTTCAAAAGACTCATTTTTGTAATCGTTTACGTGGGCTATCGAGCGCTAATACACAACACAATGTTGGGATATGCATCAGGAGACGCGCTTTGGGCCCAGGAGCATAAATATAACCCCGCCGATCCAATATTTTCAGTAGTATGCGAGATGTTTGGTTGTTGTAATCACAGATTACACTGTGAGAAAAAAATGCAAAAGTGTGTTCTGCGCGGAAATAATTGGGATAGCGAAGAGGGTAATTTTTTGAAGCGCGGCCAAAGTCCGCCTACTCGAAAAGGTGTTCTGTACATAAAAAACATGGAAAAATATTTGTTCAGGGAATTATATTCATGCCCCTGGGACCAAAAAGCGTCTTTTGATACCCCCCGACATTTATGGAGGCGTATTAGCGCTCGGTAGTTCACGTAAACGATTACCACGTGTGTTATTCGATGTTTTGATACTCCAATCATATGTTTGATATGTTTGTAATGCGAGCATTGATTCTGTTTGTTTGTATGTACATGTTTCTTCCTTGTCGTTTCTTCATTGTATTTTAATACGACTCCCTTTTGTCGAGTTTCTTTTGCCAATGACTGTAAGTTTTACATTCTTTTGCTCTGCGTATTCACTGTTGCGTGGTGATTTAGAACGCTGCTGAACCGAACAGCACACTGTATATAACAGAAGGTATGGCTTAAGTAAAGAATACCGACCGTTCAGCTACGAGAAAAAAAAACATGAGCGTGATTCGTGTTCATTCACTGAGTGTAACGACATACAATTTTTCATTCCCACAACAGCCGGTTCTACGTACCGGAATGACCCGCGTTTTACCCGGCCAAGGGCTGTTATTTCAGTGTAACCCTGTCCAATTTGTCCAGTCCCACTCCTAAATTGTCATCCTCGGAGCAATCCCTTGCAGCAGGGTTACTCCAATGTCCCGCGGTTCTCGTCGCTCCGGCGCACAAACACCGCACCTACCATCATCAAATGGCCACAACAGTGGCCCGGTCTTCACGACCTGCAGCCTTGCTGCTCCCGCCTCACCTCAGTCCCCACTCTCGTCCCCCCCTACTTCCAGCATGCACGTGGGTCAGGAACATAACCTCCTCGTACCTTTCACCACGTGCACTGTTGGCGGCAAAGACTATATACGCCTGCGGCATCGGTTAAATGCAATAACTGCCTTGGCCTATGCCACATCCATATGTGCTCTGGGCTCGCAAACAGGAACCTTTGGACGGATGCACTTATTGCCCCTTTCTGCAGTACTCAGCCGCCCTCCACGCCACACAACATCGGCCAAGGCGCGCTGGACCCTAGACTGCGTCACAGCTTGGGATTATGCTCACCTCCACCTAGGCAACCGCATCCGTCCCTTACCCCCAGCATGCCTCCACCCTCCCTCCCGACACACTTCAAATCCTACAGCTGAGCTGCAACGGGTTAGCTGGAAAGATCGCGGAGATAACAGACTTTATGAAGTCGAACAACATTAAACTGGCCGCCATTCAGGAGACCAAACTGAATGCTAACTCGGACTTACGTACTCGTGATGGGTACAATGTACATAGGAAAGACCGTCCCGGTCATGGGGGCGGCCTCGCATTCATTACACACCATACTGTACAGTATAACCTGTTTGTCCCTGACGTTGACCCCAGGGACTCTACCCTTGAATGCCAGGGCATAGCAGTCCGGACAGGCGACGTCGACCTGCGAGTGTTAAATATATACATTCCCCCTGTTACGTGCTGTCCCCGTGATTATCGCCCTGATATTAGTGCGTTGCTAAGGGGCGATAACTGCCTCATCCTAGGCATTTCAACGCAGATCACGATCTCTGGCACTCCAACTTGCCAGCAGATAGCAGAGGGCACGCACTCGCAGAGCAAATAGATAATTCGGCATTCTGTACATTGAATGGAGATGCCCCCACTAGGGTGGCAGGTAACTGCCACAGTTCGCCAGACATCTCCATTTCAAGTGCGGGCCTTATCAACCACGTTAACTGGCAACCTATGCTTACACTGGCATCAGACCACCTACCCATCCTACTAGACATCGAACGACCGTCCGACTTCATAACGACAGAAAAACGAACGTACATCAACTTCAGTAAAGCCGACTGGGACCGCTTCACGGACTTTACAGAGCACTCCTTCGCTGACCTACCCACACCGACGGACGTATGCAAAGGTGGGAAAGAGTTTCGCAAAGTCATCGATTCAGCCTCTGGCCGCTTCATCCCTGCTGGCAGAATCCCGGAAATTCGGCCGAATTTCCCTGCGGAAGCAGCGGCAATGGCAAGAGAACGTGACCAAGTGAGACTCTTGAACCCCGCAGATCCAAGAATAAAGGATCTCAACGCAGAAATCCGTCGGACTGTCAATGATCATAAATTGAAAAAGTGGAAAGAACACCTAGAGTCATGCAACCTCTCCGGCGGGGTCGGCAAATTATGGTCGACAGTCAAGGTCCTATCCAATCCGACCAAATACAATGACAAGGTCGCCATAGCTTTCGGCGATAACGTCAAGTCGGACCCCAGGAAGTGCGCGAGCGCATTCTGCCGGCAATTTATACTGCATTCTCCTGCGGATAGGGCTAAGAGAAAAGCCATCCGACGCGCGCACAAACACAAACACCCAGCCGAGCCCATTGTCGTCTCCGCAGCAGAGGTTAAGGAAGCTATAAGGAAGGCTAAACCTTCAAGATCACTCGGACCCGACGGAATTGCCATGAAGATGCTGAAACACCTAGGCCACGAGGGGCACAAGTACTTGGCGGCTCTATTCAACCTCTCACTGTCCACCTTCGTTATAAGAGACATCTGGAAACATGCGACTGTGGTCCCCCTCCTAAAACCTGGGAAGCCGGCAAATCAAGGAGACTCTTATCGTCCGATATCTCTCCTTTCGCCGGTAGTGAAGTTGTTAGAGGCTATTCTGCTCCCATATTATACTGCAAACCTGCAGCTGGCCAATCATCAACATGGCTTCCGTAAAAACCATAGCACAACATCAGCTTTGAACGCCATCACGACGCAGATTAACTTCGGTTTGAACCAACACCAACCAAACCACAGGACGGTTCTCGTGGCACTTGACCTGTCGAAAGCCTTCGACAGTCAACCACGCCACACTCCTTAAAGACCTGGAGGAGACACCGCTTCCTGGCGGCCTAAAACGATGGACCGCCAACTATTTAAACGGTCGGCTGGCGTCAGTGCAGTTTCAAAACGAGAGATGTAGACCTAGAAGAATTAGACAAGGGGTTCCGCAGGGTGGTGTCCTTTCACCCCTACTGTTTAACTTCTACATCTCGAGCCTCCCTCCCCCACCAGAGGGGGTCTCCATCGTTTCGTACGCTGACGACTGCACTGTGATGGCCACGGGCAAAGGACCTTCCACGGACGAACTTTGTACCAGACTAAACGACTACCTGCACGACCTTTCCCGCTTCTTCACTGACTCTTTCCCCGACTAAATCTACGGCGACGTTGTTCACCACGTGGAATGCGCAGATGGGGCAGGAGTTGAATGTCCACGCAGATGGTGTTCCACTACCTACTGTCAACCACCCCAAAATTCTAGGGGTTACATTCGACAATAGCCTTACCTTCGCTAATCATGCCACCGCAATAGCTTCAAAGGTACAAAGCCGCAACAAGATCCTCAAGTCACTGGCCGGCAGTACTTGGGGCAAAGACAAAGAAACGTTGCTGGTCACCTATAAGGCTATTGGCCGACCGGTTATTGATTATGCTGCGCCCATATGGTCGCCTAATCTTCACGACACCAACTGGAGGAAATTGCAGGTCTGCCAAAACACCGCCATCAGAACTGCCACGGGTTGTTTGCTTATATCTCCTGAGTCTCATCTTCACCAGGAGGCTCTAATGCTCAACGTTCGCGAGCATGCGGAACTTTTAAGTAGGCAGTTCCTTCTGAACTGTCACCGACCCAGTCATCCAAATCGACAGCTATTGGATGAAACTCCGACCCCTAGAGACATAAGGAAACATCTCCGGAAGCATTATGATGAGATCCGGCATCACATCTCGTTGCCGTTTGATCTGCGGGACCATAGCTGGGCCCTAAAGGACCTCCACACTGAGTTGGTGGACAGATCCCTCAGATCCCGGCCTGTGAACCCCGTTATTGGTGCCCAACCACCCGTTCTTGCTGAGGAAGAACGTGTCCTTCCGAGGGAGACTAGAGTCATGCTGGCTCAACTTCGGTCTGGATATTGCAATAGGCTGAACTCCTATTTGTCCAGACTGAACCCTACCATACCAAACACATGCCCTGCATGCGGTATGGCCCCCCACGACACGCAACATCTCTTTTCGTGTTCCTCGGAACATACTCTTCTAACTCCCTTATCACTTTTGTCCAACCCTGTTGAAACAGCGCGTTTCCTTGGACTTCCGTTAGAAGAGCCCGATGACAACTAGGAGTGTTCTGGCCCTCTGGGCAGGGCGAAGCACTGCTAACAACAACAACAACAACATACAATTTTTTCTGGTAATGGTTGAAAAATCGAAATTTTAAAACCAATTTTTCTCGAAAACTATCCATGCGATTCAATGCGAAATTTCATTGGATAGGTATTGACAATAGCTTTTATTGAATATATGTATATATTTATTGAAAAAAAGGTACTGGTGCAGTTTATGGGGCCCACCCAAAACTAGACCAAAAAAGTTTGAGAGATTTTTGTTTTTTTTTTTCAACCGTGCAAAAGTTATTTGCAGAAGGAACAAACAAAATTTTTTATTTTGCACATATCCGGTTTTGCACCTACTGCAGTAACACCTCAAATGAAAGGTAATTCAATCTTACGAACCATATTCTACTTTTAAAAATCGGTTCAGTATTTTCCAAAATACACGCTTTTGAAAATCTCAACCCCCCCTAACACCCTCCCTAATGGTTTGCCCAAAAAAAAAATTGCTGCTTGTGAATCAGGGAAAAGAGGCGGACCATGCCCACTATTTTGTTTTTTTCTAGCTAAACGGTCGGTATTCTTTACTTGTTCCCCAAAAAAATCAGGAAATGTATCAGGAGCCGCGTTTTGGCGTCTGTAACAACAGTCCGAAATCCGAAAACAAATCTTTTTTTTTAGTGAAAAGTTATTGCTAAAAACCCAAACAATGGAATAGGTCAGGGATGGGCAAAACGGATCTTACGAGTAGTTTGCACTTACGGGCGAGCTTTGCACATTTAGGTGCATGGTGAGGGACGTTCAAGTGCAGGTATGTGGGGCGAAGAACGCATGAAGAGAATAATATATGTACAAACACACATACGGTTGATAAAGAGAGTATTTGGCCAACAACAACATCGCTGAAAAGGGTTTCGTCTTCCTACGATTGTACGAGAAATGTGCATTAGCACGTTTTTCTACTACTACATCCTCTAATGCTACTACTTTAAAAATACTTTTTAAATATTTGTAGGCATATATTGCAAAATGAATTGGCTTGCATATATTTAAATGTATGTGAAAGCCAAATGGATGTCAATAATGCGCTGCTTAACATAAAGTCGATTTCAGCCTATGGTTATACCACTTTTCGTATTTCTTGCCAAAAAAATGTATGTTTTTGTTTTCGTAGTATTGCAACACCGTTTGAGAATTGGTTGCCGAGGTTGAGAGAGAATGTTTTTGTTCAGTTGTTTAGTGTTTCCGCAACCTTCTTGCGATGAATATTATTTGAGGCGGAGCCTAGGATTTTTGCAATGCATTTTTTTACTCCCCCAATACCGCAAAAAAAACAAACATCTCACCTAACACCCGCTGCACTCAAACTGATTTGGGAGCCGAAAATATGCCCATCCCTGGACTAGGTCAAATCCCAAATAGGGGACGAGATCCATGTCGTTGTTCACGTAATCCATGATATTTATGTGCATCACCGGCTACGCAATCCTCAGTATTTTAGCCCGCAAACATCTGTTAAAACACTTTAAAAATTATCGGTTAAGTCTCTTTCAGCGTTTTGACCTCGGTATCAACGATCTGGGGTTGAGTTTTAGAGAGTGCACCATGTCTATGAATGTGTTTGTTACGACGAGCCCGGGTAATGGCGGGGTTGCTCGCACGTAATAATATGTAACGAAAAGTGAAAGAAAGGGCAGCGAATGAGCAAATAATAAAACACTGTATTTCAAATATAAATATAATACAATAGTTGAATCTCTTTATTGAGTATAATGTACAACCTTAATTATTGGACAATTAAGGCGTACAAGTACTATTTTATGAAAGTGGACAATTAATAGTTTAGAACCGTGGATAATGAAGTAAGTTTACGGAAATTGAAATTGTGGAAAATTGAATTGACCTTACCTGGAGTGGCTGCTGTAGATTTGATTCGTGCTCAAAATCGAAGTGAAAGCGCCTTCAGATAAAACTTAGCTCTGTACCGCCGCCGAATGCCTACTTTCGTAGGATTCGAAGGGGTAAGAGCTGTTATCGGGCGAAAAGATAACAACAAAGTCGCGCGGGCAGATACTAGTAACTATTACGAGGGGCGACCGATATATTTAGGCCGATGGCCTAAACATGCCGGCCCCCCTTGCGACAAGCAACATGAAAAGAAAGAAAAAAGGATACAACCAGAATCACCAGCAGCCATGCCAGACTAATTATTAAAACTTAAACTATGACTATGCGTCTTCTTCCTGAGCCCTTGCTCTGCTCGTAGCTTCCGGCGGACACCTGTGGTGGACGAAAAAAAGGTAATTAGTACATTAACGTGGTTTTGCCTAGTTCATTGCACCTTTATTAGACTAATTGTCGACCAACGGACGGGTCGATTGAGTGAGGCCTCATTGTTGGTAGGCCCCAGATATGGTGAGGCCGAATATCGTGGCCTGGGCCAGTAGCCCGTTAATGGTGGATGGTGGGGTGCCCGGCAGCATAAGGCTGGCGTAGACGTCGGCTCCCAATGTCAGGCGCACTGGTGAAGACCTGAAGAAGTCTGGGTCAGCCAGCTTCATGAGTTGAAATGGCGCGGCCACGGTGGCGTCTATATTTGAAGCTGGATTCATCCGATGATACCTGGCCATGACCGTAGCTTGTGTGGTTACCCTTCTCGTCACCCCATACTCTCCGCGCAATACGAGTGTGCACCTGATCGGCCGAGTCCCCCCAAACCGTTCTAAGCCGAGCTTGGAAGCGAGCTCGCTGTCGATGACCGATGTGGGTGAACACGAGTCGATCAGGGCACGTACAACATGAAGTTTGCCGCCGGATTCGATGCACACGGAAGCAGTGGGGGAAATGGCGACAAACGACCTCAAAATTATGCTTTCGGTGGGCGTATTAGCTGCTCTTCTTGACCGGAACGTGGCAGGCATATTCTTATGGCGGACTACGGCGGTGTCGCTGACGGCTGTGTGGGCCGAGTAAGGTGCCGTCCGACCCGCTGTAAGGCGTGATGAGCGGAAAGGACGCGTTTCCGCGTCACCCCGTCTTACTGCAGTGGAACGGCGAGATGGTCGGAAAGGACGCGTTTCCGAGCCACCAGGATTCACCTTACCGGGCCTTTGGTGTGGTCGGAAAGTACGTGTTTCCGAGCCACGCTCTCCTCTGTTCCCCTCGTGGACGGTGTCGCGGCTTCTCCACAGCTCGTGTCGTAGTAGCGGTCGGAAAGAACGTGTTTCCGAGCCGCCGAGCTGTGGAGAGCGTATCGGTGGTGAGCTGGCCGCCTCCTCTTCTTCTTCCGCTTCGGCTACCTGTTCTGCCCAGGATTTAGTGGTTTCGGTGATGGCGATTGACAACGCGCCATCGGAGATCTCTCCATCATCCAGTCCGTCGACGTTCGAGCCGACGTGCTCAGAGGGGCGGGCGGCTGAGTCCTCCATGTGCAGCGTCGTATGATGCTTTTCGTTACACCGGTAGCAGCGGTCCTTGCTCGGGCATGTTCTAGGACCGTGGAATGGCGATAGGCAGTTGGAGCAGTACTTGTGGATAAGTACTACCCTCAACCGCTCTTCAACCGCCATCCCACGATATTTCTGGCAAAATCGGATGCCATGGTTATTACCGCATAACCGACAGGGGATGGTGAACGGGCGAGACCTTTGCTCGGTTTTTACGCGTGTTGCGGTGTAGCGAGTCATGCTAAAACAATAGAAATCCCATTAATACCTGTGGGTGGCTTGTGTACCTGTGTAGTTGGGTGGCTTGTATACCTAACCACGAATATTTACTTTTCCGTATAAATTGTGTCTACCTTCAATTGGGTAAGTTTGGCATTTTGTTCGGCATTTTGTTTGGCATTTTGGTTGGCAATTTTTCCCTATCTGGCAGCTTTGTCACGAGTGACAACTCCCTGCAACCCCAGAACACAGTACATAATGGTGAGTGTAGTAACTCGTTGGAGCCCGAAATGTAATATTTGTCGGTAACCTGGCGTAATACGGGAGAAATGGGCCGAGGTCCTGCAACTTTTGTTGTAGTTTGGCTTTCATTAAGCGGTATGTGCATGCATTTGCTCTGAAAAGACTAAGTGTGTAGTCTCATCACGGCTGGTTCTTGAGTGTTGGATAACCAGCTGATCGACACCGTGTTCAATCAGCTCGTAACTCACCCACATTTGCGATTTTACAGACGTGGTCAGCAACTCTGTGCTGCCACATCCCATCATTTACACAGAAAAATGTAAAATTTGTCAAAACGTGACAAAGGAATAGTGAAAAAGTTGCACAGATAGAAATCTCGGTACAGATTTAATGTGCCTGTGGTAACTGAAATCGCAAGTGTGAAATAGAAATAGTGAAAAAGCCGTGGAAATGGAGGATATATAGGGGTATGTATCGTTGTTGATAGGTTAAACCCTATAAACCATCATGCTCAAGAGGACGTGCTTCTCGCCCGTATGATACGGCGTACGGCACATTCGTGTTGCCGCGGATGTGCTTACAACATTATGCCGCAGCTCGCCTACAACACGGCTCAGTCACGAAAGTACTTGCCCAAAAGTACTCATATATTTACGTAAAAATATTTTCCATTCTGCCATACCAAATAAAATGGGAAATTTTTCCGGTAAATTAAAGGGGGCGATTTTAGAATGGGGTCCCATTGGTAGAGAATGCCGGGTATTTCAGGATGGTAGAGGGACCTCTCCTGATCACAAGTATATATCATAGGGTGCGGAAAGGTACCACTTTTATTGCAAAATTCATGGGACACCATTCTAAATCGCAGCCGAATTAAATTGTCCAGTGGACAAGTAAGACCTTCAATAAACGGCTGATTGAAGTATTTTTCCGGACGTCGTAGTTCATAATTTAAAGTTAATAAATGCATATTCCCACTTGACGTACACATTCATAATGGCCAAGACTTCACCTGGCCCAAGTGAAATCAATCCACCCGCACAATACGGCACGCTACGAAAAAGTGGTGGATTTTTTCAACGAGTACATACCCGTTACGATCATGTGTGGGTACCGATCGTTACGCGAAGTGGCCACGCTAATTCATTCAGCACAGCATACATTCCTGAACAAGGCGAATTAATACAAGGTGGCATTATCCCATCAGCTGATAGCTACTTTTTTCTCAAATTTTGACACTACACATTCAGCCGCCATACGATTTTGACATTAGTCCCACGAATTACAAAAACAAAGTACATTGAAAATGTATGGATGTGTGTTTGTAATTCGCCTGGCTTCCACCTTCTATTAATTCGCCTTGTTCCTGAATGAAATGTCATTAATGGAAAAAATTGTAGCGAGGTAAGTAGTAAAGTTGTGAATTTTATTTTTATTGTAATTATAATGAGTTTTCTTTGTTTCTTTTATTTTCAGGTGGCAGGTGGATCATTGGGAATTGCAGCAGTGGATACATGGCGGATTTCAAGGTAAGTATAAGTTTACGCTGCCGAAATCCTGTATCGTTTCGGCAGCGTTGAAAACCATGTATGTACGTGTGTGTATCACTCGCTGTGGTGGCCGGCGCCCAGCGATGGATACACACATGAAAATTATTCATATATTCGATTCTAATTCTTTGTTATTTTTCAGGTTTTATGGGCAGCTTTCTATATGTCCCAACAATGAGCAGCCAAACATATGCTCCATCAATGGGCAGCTTTCTATATGCCCCATCAATGAGCAGCGAAATATATGCTCCATCAATGGGCAGCATTCTTTATGCCCCAACGGTGCATGGCACACAAATGTGTGACGCACATTAATGCCCTATTGTGGCATGGCGCATGGGCGGGTGAGAAATCTAATTGATGCGCCGGGGGAATTTTTTCATAATGATTGTTTTGTGAGTGGTTTTTCTTCATCTTTTTTTATTGTGGGTCAACCAATAAACCACAACCATCATTATGACTCCATAAAAACCCAATCAAATCAAGGTGGAGTCCATCGGAACATGGATTGTGGTCATACTACCAATATGCAGTGTTCACCTAGACGACGTTCGTTTTCGAGTCTATTCGCAAATGCCCACCAAAAGGAATAAATGTAATGTCCAGCCTCAGCCGATTTCGAGCAACAACACTCGTCTGGATCATCAGTTGAGTCATCGGCACATCATCAATTTCATAACGCTATCAACATTACAGCAAGAAAGACACTTCGAACAAATATGAAGGTGACATATGAAATGGATGGATGGATGGATGGAACGGTTCAGCAACGACCTGCTGTCTTGACATTTGTTGGCGGTAAGTGTGAGCATGTACATCCTTTTTTGTGTCTATCCACATTTTTATATGCATACGTATGACGCATTCCTAGTCCCCTGGATTAAGTTACATTTCTTGATAATAGTTAAAAATTTTTTTTTAACTAAATAAAATGTTTCAAATGAGAGTTCCAACTCATAACTTTTGACACATTTTCAAATTGACTCTGAGCAGAAAAAATGACTTATCCTCTTGGAATTGGGCCTAAAAACCAATTTTTAGTTTTGATAACTCGGTGTCCGTGGCGGTGACAAGTTTTTTGATGTATTTTGCAATTATGCAAGAAAAGTTTGAATGGCTGGTATAAGTCATTTTTAAGGAACTCTCTGTAATTAAACCTCAAAGATTCAATGAAATGTCAGATTCCAAACTGGGCCGGTCTAGACCTGCTACATCCACATATGCACTCATACCAAAGGCGGCAAATTTACAGTGCATGGACTTGCAGCATCATCTCCGTTACTGATCCTGAGAAGGATCAACTGCGAGCGCGGGTGAATGTTTTGTGTAGGTTTTTTATAATGTTTGTAATATGTCTTGGGATTTTGATCCGACGATTGCTGGATTGAATTCCGACCATTTATTTATTTTTTTTGTTTTTTTTTAAATTAATTATTGAAATATTGCGATTTATAATAAACTAGTATGTAACTCCCGATAATCGGGTGGGGTTTTTTTTTTTTTTTAGAAAAAATTTAAGTAAACTTTAAACGCTAATATCTTATGAACAAATCAACCAATTGAAATTTTTTGTAATTTTGTGCAAACATGCTTTCATTTGATACACATTTCATTTATGTACGTATTGTAGTTTAGTCTAGCTAAGCGCCATGTTTTAGAATGATACTATGGCTTCTTATTGGAACAAGAAGAGATGAAGGGCCAATTTTTGGGTGTGCTGCTTGCAATTTTTTATACCGTCTTCTTCTGCCAGGAAAATATGTAAATTTCTCCTGAAAAGCCTTGCATGGCACCCGTTTTAGAGAACCTTTTCAAATAATTTCTCATGTTGCCTGTATGGGGAATCGAACCTAGGTCCTTCTGTGTGGCCGTCAGACCACAATGTCCATATAACAAAAATACATATAAAATTTAGAAAACAGAAAACTGAGAAACTTTTCACCTCTCTGAGAGTTCATTCAAAAACATATCTAAACGTTTGTGTCATTTTTGTTACAAAATCGTTTGGAAACCATTTACTTTTTACGCTGGGAGAATATCGTTTCACAAACTAGCTTACTTCTTTGTTTATTGGATAATATTGTCGTAATCGTAACGAGGGTAACTGGTTCCATTATTATTGGGAACAATATATGTATTCGTGGGGGTCCATTTCTTTTGATGAAATGGCTAAAAACTTACGGATCAGGGCATGGTTTTTTCCTCTTCGATTCCTAGATTGTTTTCCAAAGTTTATTTAAAAATCTTCGATTTCGAAGTCGCGAAGGCGTATTTCAGGAGTCAAAATTTTTCATTTTGTTGAATTTTGTAAGACTCTTAAGTTGTTTAAGAGCCAAAATTCTTCATTTTGTTGAATTTTGTAAGTCTCCAGTACCTCAAAACTGTTGATGTAGATGAGAACTGGGGATTTTCGTCTCGGGCCCCCTTATGCCTCTGGGGGGTACTCTTGTTGTCTTGTGGGTGTGTGCAAATGGGTATGAATGCTATGCTTGGGTGATATGCGGCGAGTTGTTGCCGCAAAATTCTCAACTTCTGTGGCAGATCGGTTCGTCCGTCTGCGGTAGGGTTTCGGTTGGCCTCGTTCCGTTTGAACGAGTGCGTTTATTTTCTTGTGGCTGATCGGTCCTTCCGATTGCGGTAGGGTTCGGTGGCCTCGTTCCATGTTAACGAGTGCGTTTGAATTTTTGGGCGATAGGCTCACTTGTTTGGTGAGCAATACGGTAGTAATTGGGTTTGTTGTAGCTAGGAGAGGGATGCATTTCTTTGGACGAAGGCGTTGAGTGCGCCTTCAAGTTCTCTAATCCGAGTAGTAATTAGAAGTGGAATTAGAGAGACTTAGAAGTGGAATATCACTCCCTTCCTCCATCCTGACTGACGGGTGGAAGTAGAACCAATTTTGCGATTGGCCTAGTAGTTCGGCCCCTGGCGGTGTCTAGTTCGACGACTCGAACTCGCTTATCCGGTCCATAATGTAGGTCTGCGATCCGGCCTAACCTCCATTCGTTGGGAGGTAAGTTGTCCTTCTTTAAGACAACTAGGTCCCCTTGTTTCAAATTGGCTTGTGGATGTTTCCATTTGACGCGTTTCTGCAGCTCGGTGAGATATTCGGTTTTCCATCTTTTGCAGAACGTTTGGTGTAATGCCTTGAGTTTTTCCCATCTGTTGACGAGTGAAGCACGATGCTCGCTGACGTCGATCTCGGGTGGTGCTAAAAGATGCCCTCCAACGAGAAAATGTCCTGGGGTAAGCGGTTCCAAGTTTGACGGTTCGTTGGAAGATGGCGTCAAGGGTCGCGAGTTGAGGCAAGACTCGATTCGACAGAGGAGGGTGCTGAATTCTGCTAGGGTGAATTTGTGATCTGAAGCGATCTTCTTAAAGTGGTTTTTAAAACTTTTGACCCCCGCTTCCCAAAGTCCACCCATATGAGGAGCACCTGCTGGTATGAAATGCCAGGTGAGGGTTTGATGACAAAATTTCGAAAGGGTCTGGTTGCGGGCGTCCGCTAGAAAAGACTTGAACTCTGATCGGAGAGCCCGAGATGCACCGACGAAGTTCGTTCCATTATCGGAGTGTATGTTTTTTGGACATCCTCGTCTGGCAACAAACCTATCGAAAGCTGCCAGGAACGCGGCAGTACTAAGGTCACTAGTGGCCTCCAAATGAATGGCCTTGGTCGTAAAGCATACGAAGAGGCACACGTAGCCCTTGGACATGCGACATCCTCTGCCGCTGTAGGATTTGATATCAAAGGGTCCGGCGAAATCTACCCCGGTGTTGGTAAAAGCTCGGGAAAAGGTAGTGCGTGCGGAAGGAAGGTCCCCCATTAATTGGGTCTGTACTCGGTGTCGAAAGATGGTACAGACCTTACAGTTGTGGATAATAGATCTAATCATGTTTTTAACCTTTGGAACCCAGTATTGCGTGCGGATAAGCCGCAGCATTACTTGGTTTTCTCCGTGTAGGGAGATCTTGTGGACAAACTGGACCAGAAGACGGGTAAAATGACACGCGTAAGGGAGGATAATTGGGTGACGTTCATTATAAGGCAGATCAAGGGATGCAGACAGACGGCCGCCCACCCGCAAGATGTTACAGCTATCGATGAAGGGGTTGAGAGGCAGGACTTCGCTTTTGGTCCCAATAGGTTTTCCGGATTTTAAATTCCCTAATTCCTCAGAATAATGTTTCTGTTGGTAGATAGATATAAGACGTTGAGTCGTAGCCTTAATTTCGTCGGGCGAAATGAGGTATGACTCCGCTTTAAAAGTGGATTTCGTTTTGGGACTCGTTCTTTGAGAGAATCTCATAACATATGATATGACCCTCAAAGCTCTTGAAAAATCGGAAAATCTATCGAGAATGTCCTCTCTATTGTTTGTTTGCGTAGTTGCGTGAATTTGTACTCTCTTTTCCTCGATGTTTGTACCATACTCTTTTTCTTGGGCTGGCCATTTAGTCTTGTCTTCTTGTAGCCAAGAAGGTCCCTGCCACCACAAGACGTTGTCGACTAGATCCCTCGCTGATAGTCCTCTGCTGGCCAGGTCTGCTGGGTTTGATGCGGAATCCACGTGTCGCCAAGCTTTATTTCCTACCTTTTCTACGATTTTTGTTACTCTGTGCGCCACGAACGTGGACCAGGAGAACGGTGGTTTTCGGATCCATGCTAGGACGATGGTTGAATCCGTCCATAGGTGCACGTTGAATGTGCCTAAGTTAAGGTTTTCGATGACGGTTTCTAAGGTTTCGGCGAGCAAAACCGCTCCACACAATTCCAATCGGGGTAATGAAATGGTCTTCACTGGGGCTACCCTCGTTTTCGCCATTAGCAGATTAACGTAAACCTGATCTTTCATTTGGACCCTTAAAAAAACTGTGGCTGCATATGCTTTTTCGGAGGCATCGCAGAATCCGTGTATTTCCACGTCGTTGGATGGCGTGAAGTACACCCATCGTGGAATCCGAATGTTATTGATTTTATTGTAGTCGTGCATAAAGCTTTGCCACCTATCTAAGGTTTGATCAGATACTCTCTCGTCCCAGTCAGTCCCCTCTAGCCAAATGTTTTGCATGATCATTTTGGCTACTATGATGACTGGGCCCAGCCATCCCAATGGATCGAAGAGTTTAGCGATGGCTGAGAGTATCGCCCGTTTAGTAATGCTATCCTTATTTTCGATGGGTTTAGCTGTAAAATAAAACTGATCAGAGTGCGCGTTCCAACGGATTCCGAGTGTTTTGACCGTACTGGAGTCTTCGAACTCCAAAAAGTCCTCGTTTAGTCGATGATGTTTGGGTATTCCCTGTAGTATTTTGTTGCAATTCGAGGTCCATTTTCGAAGGGATAAGCCCGCGGACTGTAATGCACGCGTAATTTCATCGCGAGCCTTGATAGCGTAGTCGATAGTATGCCCTCCTGAGAGAACATCATCGACGTACATACTTGTTCGCAGGATATTTGCTGCGATGGGTAATGACGTCTCCACGTCGTCCGCTAGCTGATGCAGCGTTCGGATGGCTAAGTATGGAGCACAGTTAACTCCAAAGGTTACCGTCTGTAACTCGTAGACGGTGATAGGATTCTCAGGTCTGGTTCGGAAAACTATTCTTTGAAATTTGGTCTGATTGGGTTTGACCCATATCTGACGATACATCTTTTCGATGTCGCTATTAAACACATATTTATAGAATCTCCATCTGAGGAGCAGTATTGTTAAATCGGCCTGAAGTACTGGACCTGGATGAAGTACGTCGTTAAGACTGATGCCATTAGCGGTCGGACACGATGCGTTGAATACAACCCGGACTTTAGTAGTTGTGCTTTCTTCCTTTATGACAGCATGATGAGGCAAGAAGTAGCAATCCGTAGATAGGGGTGGGACGATTGAAGGGACCTTGGACATATGTCCTAATGTTTCGTACTCCGCAAGTACTCTATTATATTCTGTCTGTAGGTCCGGTGTCTTAGAGAGGCGGGTCTCATTTCTGTAAAATTGAGAGCAAACACCCTTTAAAGAAGGCCCTAAGCAGACGTTACTAGGGAAATCTTGTTTAAATGGAAGGGCAACTGTATACTTCCCATCAGGGCCCCGTTCTGTTGTAGCCTTGAAAAGTTCCTCGCAATAGGCACTATCCTCGTTCAGTGCCTTTTTCTTAGGCACATCTTCCAACTCCCAGAAAGCGGTTAACTGTTTGGCTAGGCTTACTTCGTTGAAAAATGATACCCTATTATTGGTTGGCTGTGCTGCCTCGGCCCGGCCGGTTAATATCCAACCGAAGACGGTTTCTTGGGCAAGAAGCGTGTTCATCACGTTCTTCCTTATACCGCTTAAGATTATTTTTGCGTAAATGTCGCCTCCTAGGATGAGGTCGACTGGCTCATTAGCGAAGAACCTCTTATCTGCTAAAATCAAGTCTGGGAAAGCTTGCTGGGTTAACGCGCTGACTTGACAAGTTGCAAGATTCCCGGTGAGTTGTGGTAGGACTAGGACCATTGTATCGATGTTGACTAGAGGATTGATAAGGGAACCTATTGTAATGACACACGACTCTTTGACTTGCGCTGACGGCGTATTGTTTATACCCGATACTTGAATGTTCAGGCGTTTAGATGGCAGGTTTATTCTTTTCTTCAGCCCTTCGGTTATGAACGAGCATTCAGAACCGGAGTCAATAAGTGCCCTCGCCGAGAAATCCACTCCATTATAGTGGATTTTTACACGTGCAGTTCCTAACAATACCCCCTTAGTTGTATTCGCATGTAATGTAGAAACATTATTAATGTTTTCGTTTCTATTTGCAGATTCAAGCCTTGCCCTAGCCTGATGTGAAGTTGTGGGCCTATCGTCAGATGTGTTTTGCCGCCACCTCTGGTTCGTTGCTTTTGGCTGAGCTGTTGCCAGATGGAGTAAGGTGTTGTGCCTTGCGTGACACGAGCTGCAGTTAAAGGAACTCGTGCATCGTGTCACCGTGTGTCCAGCCGACAGGCAGTTCAAGCAACAGTTGTTGCTCTTGATGTAGGCTATTCTCTCTGATATGGTTAGCCCACGGAATTTTTGGCAATTTCGTAATTTGTGCTCCCTACTGTTGCACATTTTACACGAAGCTGTTGGGGTGCTGGCTTGGTATACTCCAAGTTTCGCCGGCGTTTGCCGTGTATTATTTTGACTCCTGGATTCTGTCAAAGATTTGCTACCCCTGAGGTCAGAAACAGTTTCCAACGTTTGGAAGCGGTTGGAGAGGAACTTGTCCATATCTTCCCATTTTGGTATCTCTGTTTTGTTCTCAATGGTCTGTTCCCAGAGAGCCAGAGTACACTCGGGAAGTTTGGTGGAGCATAAATATGTAATTATTGCATCCCAGTTGGATATGTCAATTTGATGACATTGAAGTGCTGAAATGCAATTATTTATGTCTCTTTGTAATTGTTTTATTTTTGTACCGCATTCCTTTTCTACCGCGGTCAGGCTGAATAGGGATTTCAGCTGGGTATTGACCAGGATACGTTTGTTTTCGTACCTGTCGCTCAAATTCTTCCATGCTGTAGTGAAGCCTTCGTTGGTCAATGGACACCTACGAACTATTTCCTTTGCCTCCCCTTGGGTTTTTTGGTTGAGGTGATACAATTTCTCAAGCGGGGTAAGGCGTTTGTTTAGTATGTATATGGCCGTGAACATGTCTCTAAATGTTGGCCATGATAAATAATCACCCTTAAACACATCGGTGTCGCAGGGCGGAAGACGAATATTGGACTCACGACTGGATGTTTCACTATCTTTTGGAGGTGGTAATGGCTGCGCTGATAGCTTTTCCACCTGCGCATTCATAGATGCCATGCATCTCATATAGCATGCGAAACACGCCTTGTTTTTTTGCTTTATGGACTGCAAATCTTCCTTACTGGTCTTGTCTGAGGCCAGAAGGCTGTCGTAAGACGATTTCGTTTTCTTCCATAATGCCTTCAGCTCCTCTTGCTGTATTGCAAGGGTGTATTTGTCCATTTCTTCTATGGTCTGCGAGCTGAATTCTTGCTCGAACTCCACTATGCAGTGGGATTGACGAATATAGGTCTCCATTCTCTTTATATGTTTGAATATTTTGTATATTTACAGTGAAACCAAGAGCGGACAGTAATGACTCAGGAAGGTATTTTGCTTTGGGATAAGCGAAGTTTTTATAACGATGATATGGATTGGAATCTCTGGAGATTTGGTGTATAAATTATGTGATAGACAAAATATGTTTTTGAAAATGTGTGTGAAACCGATCTAAATCTCTGAAGATTTAGAGTATCAACAACAGTGTAAAAGAAACAGATAGAAATCTCTGAAGATTGAATGTTTCAAAAGACAAAAATATGTCTTTAAAAGTGCTTGTGAAACCGAACAAAATCTATGAAGATTCAAAGTATCAACAATAGTGTATGTGAAACAGATAGAAATCTCTGACGATTAAATGTTTCAATAGACAAAAATATGTCTTTAAAGGTGCGTGTGAAACCGATCTAAAACTCTGAAGATTTAGAGTATCAACAACAGTGTATAAAGAAACAGATAGAAATCTCTGAAGATTTTATGTTTCAAAAGTGTTTATGGAACGAGTAAACCTCTGAAGATTTAGTGAACTAATAAACGTGTGTATAGCGCTGGTAAAAATCTCTGAAGATTTGATGTGCTTCCAAGTGTATGGTGATAACAAATAAAAGTCTCTGAAGACCTAATGTATCAACAAAGTGTATGTGGCACAGATAGAAATCTCGGTACAGATTTAATGTGCTTTGGGTATTTGAACCCTGTTTAGCCAAACCAAGTAAAATAAAGTGCAATTTCCAAGAAAAAAAACTAACGCAATTGTATTTGTCCAGATAATCGTGGACTAGTGTAATTATTTATTAAAAATTTTTGAACGATACAATTGATGTATTAAATTAAACGACACTTATTGCCTGTGTACGCTTTAAGTATTTATGCGCACAAGCCACCCAACGTTGTGATGAGTATATAGAATGATTGATGTGATGTGAACTTTGTGATGGATCGCTCTTTAAAAAGCATCAACTAAGTGAAATTTTAAAGTAATTTGGAGAAAATTTCCACAGGATGTGGTCGAACAGAGATATATTCAGTGCAGTGATACGTGTATATATAAAAAAAACAAAAAAAAATTCACTGACTGCTTGCCTTGAGCTGTGTCGGATAAGTCTTACCACTGGAGGGGGACTTAACCGATAGTCAAAAGGCGAAAGTGTGCTATCGAGAACACGGCGTATTCACTTACTTTGTTTTTAAAAAAGAAATCACTCGCAAAGTTCACTACGTTTTGCACGTATAAAAAAAAAAATGGTGCAAGAACTAAAACCAACCACGTACCTTGAGTGATGAAAAACTGATGTAATGGACTGTATTTGTGTTGAGAGCAGATGGACTGATGGTATGATGTGATGATGTGATGATGTGATGATGTGATGAAATGTGAGTACTGGATGTCAATGTGTATGTGTTGGTGTCACTCGCTGTTGTCGATGGCTAGTCGCTCGCTTGTTTGTATGAAGTTGTATATTTATTGTATTGAATTTCACTTGTTTGCGGTGCGCTTTCTTCGGATTTTATAATCTTGTTTTTAATGTGCTGGATTTCTGGAGTGGTTTTTTGGGATTTCCAGGCGCGATGGACCAAATGTTACGACGAGCCCGGGTAATGGCGGGGTTGCTCGCACGTAATAATATGTAACGAAAAGTGAAAGAAAGGGCAGCGAATGAGCAAATAATAAAACACTGTATTTCAAATATAAATATAATACAATAGTTGAATCTCTTTATTGAGTATAATGTACAACCTTAATTATTGGACAATTAAGGCGTACAAGTACTATTTTATGAAAGTGGACAATTAATAGTTTAGAACCGTGGATAATGAAGTAAGTTTACGGAAATTGAAATTGTGGAAAATTGAATTGACCTTACCTGGAGTGGCTGCTGTAGATTTGATTCGTGCTCAAAATCGAAGTGAAAGCGCCTTCAGATAAAACTTAGCTCTGTACCGCCGCCGAATGCCTACTTTCGTAGGATTCGAAGGGGTAAGAGCTGTTATCGGGCGAAAAGATAACAACAAAGTCGCGCGGGCAGATACTAGTAACTATTACGAGGGGCGACCGATATATTTAGGCCGATGGCCTAAACAGTGTTTTTTTAGAGGGGTAGAGAGGTCCCAGAAATCACAAAACTAAAGCCCGAACTTGGATGCGACTCATTTTTTTAAGAGAAAATCGAATTTAAAGATTAAAATTTTGCCGATTAAATTGTGTACATTTTAAAACACTTTGGTAACACTATACACACAAAACTATATTACATTACAGAAGAACCCGCTTCTACACCGTCCCGCACTATTTTTTTTGACCAAGTTTTACGCGAATAACCGTTTAACACATTTAAACATGTTTTTTACTTGGCAACAACCATGCCTTCGGATTAGTTGCAGTTACTGCGAGTAGCAACTGCTGATGGCTATGAAGGAATAAACAAACTATGTTATGGCACGTTCACTGCAACATAGCTTGTTTATTCTCCATTTTATGAATTATTTTATAGTTTTTCTTAAGTATTTCCTAAGAAACGCTAGGGTTTATCACGTTTACTTACGACGAACAGATTAGCTGATTTTCTGAATCCACAATTTGGTTTTCACCAAAGCCTGGTTAAGTTAACGTCGATTAGACCAATCATTGTGAATAAATTAGCAAAAAATTGCATTGTGAATATGCAAAACAGCTGTTTTTCGTTTTGTTTAAGTTTTCACAGAAACTTAATTGGCTGAATTAATTTTATAGAAAACTGTTCAATGCCTAATATTTATCGAATTTTGCTAAGGTTGGTGCCAAAAGACGCGTCTAGACCCCGGCATAAAGAATCCGAATACAGAAATTACAAACTGTATGTCTGTAAAAAGTTATCGCTGTTGTTGCTGTTGTTGTTAGCAGTGCTTCGCCCTGCCCAAAAGGCCAGTACTCTCCTACTTGTCATCGGGCTCTTCTAACGAAAGTCCAAGGAAACGCGCTGTTTCAACAGGGTTGGACCAAAGTGATAGGGGTGTTAGAAGAGTGTGTTCAGAAGAACAGGAAAAGAGATGTTGAGTGTCATGGGGGACCATACCGCATGCAGGCCATGTGTTCGGTATGGTGGGGTTCAGTCTGGACAGATAGGAGTTCAGCCTATTGCAATATTCAGACAATATTGACTCAGGTGATATAAGCAAACAGCCCGTCGCGGATCTGATTCCGGTGTTTTGGCAGACCTGCAATTTCCTCCAGTTGGTGTCGTGAAGGTTAGGCGACCATATGGACGCAGCATAATCAACAATCGATCGGCAAATAGCCTTATAGGTGACCAGCAACGTTTCTTTGTCTTTGCCCCAAGTACTGCCGGCCAGTGACTTGAGGATCTTGTTGCAGCTTTGTACCTTTGAAGCTATTGCGGTGGCATGATTAGCGAAGGTGAGGCTATTGTCGAATGTAACCCCTATAATTTTGAGGTGGTTGACTGTAGGTAGTGGGACACCATCTACGTGGACATTCAACTCCTGCCCCATCTGCGCATTCCACGTAGTGAATAAGGTCGCTGTAGATTTAGCCGGGGACAGTGTCAGGTTCCGCTCTGTGAAGAAGCTGGAAAGATCGCGCAGGTAGTGGTTCAGTCTCGTACATAGTTCGTCCGTGGAAGGTCCTTTGCCCGTGACCATCACGGTGCAGTCGTCAGCGTACGAAACGATGGAGACCCCCTCTGGTGGAGGATGGAGTCTCGAGATGTAGAAGTTAAACAGAAGGGGTAAAAGGACACCCCCTGCGGAACCCCTTGTCTAATTCTTCTAGGTCTACATCTCGCGTTTCGAAACTTCACTGACGCCAGCAGACCGTTTAAATAGTTGGCGGTCCATCGTTTTAGGCCGCCAGGAAGCTGTGTCTCCTCCAGGTCTTTAAGGAGTGTGGCGTGGTTGACTGTCGAAGGCTTTCGACAGGTCGAAGTTAATCTGCGTCGTGATGGCATTCAATGCCGATGTTGTGCTGTGATTTTTAAGGAAGCCATGACACCAACACAAACACCCAGCCGAGCCCATTGTCGTCTCCGCAGCAGAGGTTAAGGAAGCTATAAGGAAGGCTAAACCTTCAAGATCACTCGGACCCGACGGAATTGCCATGAAGATGCTGAAACACCTAGGCCACGAGGGGCACAAGTACTTGGCGGCTCTATTCAACCTCTCACTGTCCACCTTCGTTATAAGAGACATCTGGAAACATGCGACTGTGGTCCCCCTCCTAAAACCTGGGAAGCCGGCAAATCAAGGAGACTCTTATCGTCCGATATCTCTCCTTTCGCCGGTAGTGAAGTTGTTAGAGGCTATTCTGCTCCCATATTATACTGCAAACCTGCAGCTGGCCAATCATCAACATGGCTTCCGTAAAAACCATAGCACAACATCAGCTTTGAACGCCATCACGACGCAGATTAACTTCGGTTTGAACCAACACCAACCAAACCACAAGACGGTTCTCGTGGCACTTGACCTGTCGAAAGCCTTCGACAGTCAACCACGCCACACTCCTTAAAGACCTGGAGGAGACACCGCTTCCTGGCGGCCTAAAACGATGGACCGCCAACTATTTAAACGGTCGGCTGGCGTCAGTGCAGTTTCAAAACGAGAGATGTAGACCTAGAAGAATTAGACAAGGGGTTCCGCAGGGTGGTGTCCTTTCACCCCTACTGTTTAACTTCTACATCTCGAGCCTCCCTCCCCCACCAGAGGGGGTCTCCATCGTTTCGTACGCTGACGACTGCACTGTGATGGCCACGGGCAAAGGACCTTCCACGGACGAACTTTGTACCAGACTAAACGACTACCTGCACGACCTTTCCCGCTTCTTCACTGACTCTTTCCCCGACTAAATCTACGGCGACGTTGTTCACCACGTGGAATGCGCAGATGGGGCAGGAGTTGAATGTCCACGCAGATGGTGTTCCACTACCTACTGTCAACCACCCCAAAATTCTAGGGGTTACATTCGACAATAGCCTTACCTTCGCTAATCATGCCACCGCAATAGCTTCAAAGGTACAAAGCCGCAACAAGATCCTCAAGTCACTGGCCGGCAGTACTTGGGGCAAAGACAAAGAAACGTTGCTGGTCACCTATAAGGCTATTGGCCGACCGGTTATTGATTATGCTGCGCCCATATGGTCGCCTAATCTTCACGACACCAACTGGAGGAAATTGCAGGTCTGCCAAAACACCGCCATCAGAACTGCCACGGGTTGTTTGCTTATATCTCCTGAGTCTCATCTTCACCAGGAGGCTCTAATGCTCAACGTTCGCGAGCATGCGGAACTTTTAAGTAGGCAGTTCCTTCTGAACTGTCACCGACCCAGTCATCCAAATCGACAGCTATTGGATGAAACTCCGACCCCTAGAGACATAAGGAAACATCTCCGGAAGCATTATGATGAGATCCGGCATCACATCTCGTTGCCGTTTGATCTGCGGGACCATAGCTGGGCCCTAAAGGACCTCCACACTGAGTTGGTGGACAGATCCCTCAGATCCCGGCCTGTGAACCCCGTTATTGGTGCCCAACCACCTGTTCTTGCTGAGGAAGAACGTGTCCTTCCGAGGGAGACTAGAGTCATGCTGGCTCAACTTCGGTCTGGATATTGCAATAGGCTGAACTCCTATTTGTCCAGACTGAACCCTACCATACCAAACACATGCCCTGCATGCGGTATGTCCCCCCACGACACGCAACATCTCTTTTCGTGTTCCTCGGAACATACTCTTCTAACTCCCTTATCACTTTGGTCCAACCCTGTTGAAACAGCGCGTTTCCTTGGACTTCCGTTAGAAGAGCCCGATGACAACTAGGAGTGTTCTGGCCCTCTGGGCAGGGCGAAGCACTGCTAACAACAACAACAACAACATACAATTTTTTCTGGTAATGGTTGAAAAATCGAAATTTTAAAACCAATTTTTCTCGAAAACTATCCATGCGATTCAATGCGAAATTTCATTGGATAGGTATTGACAATAGCTTTTATTGAATATATGTATATAAGAGCGGCCCTTAGTTCCATAGAAAAAAATTTTTTTTAGTTTTTTAAAGTGCTACCTCTTGAAAAGGTTACATATAAGGAAAAAATAATCCTCAATAAATATTGACTCAATTGACCAACGTTAACCCGTGCCACAAACATGTTGAAATAATGAACCAAGCCTCTTTCCCCACTTGTGTGGCATTTTTAAAGGCAAATATTTATTTATACATATATTAGAAAAATCAAATCATACATATATTTTCATTTATTTATTTATCGACTAATAATACATAAATAGGTATACAACAGTAAGAAATAATTAATTCAGATTCTCCTGAAGCCCCATTGAAAGAGTTAGTTTTTGACAATTCGGATATTTTTTTCTATAATGCGATACAACTTGTATAATGAACTGTTTCTGATCTTCATCTGTGCTTAGCTTGCAATTATACTCCTCTATTAACCGTATCGCTCTCTCCGCTGTGTCATTTACAACTTTAATTTTTTCCGCAATTTTTTGCCCCTCTTTATACGCTTTATTATACCCCCATTCGAAAGCTCATTCATTTAAAAAAGAGGAATTTATACCAAATCGATTAAAAAATAGTTTTGTTGCTGGACGGCCCTTTTCTCTCTGTTTTTTTAAAAACTCAATATCCTCTTTATTTTTCATTATACTCAAAACATTTTGCGAACCGATGTCAAAAAGATCGTCAAGTTCACTTACAAATTTAGATTCTGTCTCTTTTTGCTTCACGGACTTTTTTTCTGCCGGCTTAAAAGAAAATTTTTGTATATTCCTCCATTCCTCATACAATAATTTTAATTTTGGTATACAGTTCTTTTCACTTTGAGTCGGTATTCTTGCTTTTTCCCAAAACACCAAAGTTTCTCGAATCGCTAAACCCGCACTTTCTTGCAACGTAGATTTTACAACTCTTAAGTTAAAGAATAAAACTTTCAGAACTTGTCTTTTGGATGGTAATTTTCTACCAATAATTTGTGAAGAATATGTTCCTAGCAACAATATCTCACAATCTTTGCGCAAAATTCTTTGAGAAGTGTTAGCAGAAGCCATCCTTTACCGCGCACTTTAAGTCACTCAATAAAAAGAACTGAGGAACGACTGAAAGTTGCATTCCCTTCTGCTACTGAGGCGATTGTAACGGTTCTAAATATTTTTTTTTAGTTTGCAAACATGTCTGCGTTTGATTTGCATGCAGAGCAGCGAAACGTTAGCGCGACTAGCCAGAGTAGCACCTACTAAAAGTGATGTTGTCAATATGTACACTTCGGCTCTTTTGTGGCACGGGTTAAAGTTGTTCAATCGGTTTGAAATTTTTAGGCAATTTTTTTTTTATCACCTGAAACCATTTCAGGGGGTAGCACCCACAAATTTCCGATTTTGAAAAATAAGGGCCACTCTAATGTATATATTTATTGAAAAAAGGTACTGGTGCAGTTTATGGGGCCCACCCAAAACTAGACCAAAAAAGTCGAGAGATTTTTGTTTTTTTTTTCAACCGTGCAAAAGTTATTTGCAGAAGGAACAAACAAAATTTTTTATTTTGCACATATCCGGTTTTGCACCTACTGCAGTAACACCTCAAATGAAAGGTAATTCAATCTTACGAACCATATTCTACTTTTAAAAATCGGTTCAGTATTTTCCAAAATATACGCTTTTGAAAATCTCAACCCCCCCTAACACCCTCCTTAATGGTTTGCCCAAAAAAAAAATTGCTGCTTGTGAATCAGGGAAAAGAGGCGGACCATGCCCACTATTTTGTTTTTTTCTAGCTAAACGGTCGGTATTCTTTACTTGTTCCCCAAAAAAATCAGGAAATGTATCAGGAGCCGCGTTTTGGCGTCTGTAACAACAGTCCGAAATCCGAAAACAAATCTTTTTTTTTAGTGAAAAGTTATTGCTAAAAACCCAAACAATGGAATAGGTCAGGGATGGGCAAAACGGCTCGTACGAGTAGTTTGCACTTACGGGCGAGCTTTGCACATTTAGGTGCATGGTGAGGGACGTTCAAGTGCAGGTATGTGGGGCGAAGAACGCATGAAGAGAATAATATATGTACAAACACACATACATTTGATAAAGAGAGTATTTGGCCAACAACAACATCGCTGAAAAGGGTTTCGTCTTCCTACGATTGTACGAGAAATGTGCATTAGCACGTTTTTCTACTACTACATCCTCTAATGCTACTACTTTAAAAATACTTTTTAAATATTTGTAGGCATATATTGCAAAATGAATTGGCTTGCATATATTTAAATGTATGTGAAAGCCAAATGGATGTCAATAATGCGCTGCTTAACATAAAGTCGATTTCAGCCTATGGTTATACCACTTTTCGTATTTCTTGCCAAAAAAATGTATGTTTTTGTTTTCGTAGTATTGCAACACCGTTTGAGAATTGGTTGCCGAGGTTGAGAGAGAATGTTTTTGTTCAGTTGTTTAGTGTTTCCGCAACCTTCTTGCGATGAATATTATTTGAGGCGGAGCCTAGGATTTTTGCAATGCATTTTTTTACTCCCCCAATACCGCAAAAAAAACAAACATCTCACCTAACACCCGCTGCACTCAAACTGATTTGGGAGCCGAAAATATGCCCATCCCTGGACTAGGTCAAATCCTAAATAGGGGACGAGATCCATGTCGTTGTTCACGTAATCCATGATATTTATGTGCATCACCGGCTACGCAATCCTCAGTATTTTAGCCCGCAAACATCTGTTAAAACACTTTAAAAATTATCGGTTAAGTCTCTTTCAGCGTTTTGACCTCGGTATCAACGATCTGGGGTTGAGTTTTAGAGAGTGCACCATGTCTATGAATGTGTTTTTTTAGAGGGGTAGAGAGGTCCCAGAAATCCCAAAACTAAAGCCCGAACTTGGATGCGACTCATTTTTTTAAGAGAAAATCGAATTTAAAGATTAAAATTTTGCCGATTAAATTGTGTACATTTTAAAACACTTTGGTAACACTATACACACAAAACTATATTACATTACAGAAGAACCCGCTTCTACACCGTCCCGCACTATTTTTTTTGACCAAGTTTTACGCGAATAACCGTTTAACACATTTAAACATGTTTTTTACTTGGCAACAACCATGCCTTCGGATTAGTTGCAGTTACTGCGAGTAGCAACTGCTGATGGCTATGAAGGAATAAACAAACTATGTTATGGCACGTTCACTGCAACATAGCTTGTTTATTCTCCATTTTATGAATTATTTTATAGTTTTTCTTAAGTATTTCCTAAGAAACGCTAGGGTTTATCACGTTTACTTACGACGAACAGATTAGCTGATTTTCTGAATCCACAATTTGGTTTTCACCAAAGCCTGGTTAAGTTAACGTCGATTAGACCAATCATTGTGAATAAATTAGCAAAAAATTGCATTGTGAATATGCAAAACAGCTGTTTTTCGTTTTGTTTAAGTTTTCACAGAAACTTAATTGGCTGAATTAATTTTATAGAAAACTGTTCAATGCCTAATATTTATCGAATTTTGCTAAGGTTGGTGCCAAAAGACGCGTCTAGACCCCGGCATAAAGAATCCGAATACAGAAATTACAAACTGTATGTCTGTAAAAAGTTATCGCTGTTGTTGCTGTTGTTGTTAGCAGTGCTTCGCCCTGCCCAAAAGGCCAGTACACTCCTACTTGTCATCGGGCTCTTCTAACGAAAATCCAAGGAAACGCGCTGTTTCAACAGGGTTGGACCAAAGTGATAGGGGTGTTAGAAGAGTGTGTTCAGAAGAACAGGAAAAGAGATGTTGAGTGTCATGGGGGACCATACCGCATGCAGGCCATGTGTTCGGTATGGTGGGGTTCAGTCTGGACAGATAGGAGTTCAGCCTATTGCAATATTCAGACAATATTGACTCAGGTGATATAAGCAAACAGCCCGTCGCGGATCTGATTCCGGTGTTTTGGCAGACCTGCAATTTCCTCCAGTTGGTGTCGTGAAGGTTAGGCGACCATATGGACGCAGCATAATCAACAATCGATCGGCAAATAGCCTTATAGGTGACCAGCAACGTTTCTTTGTCTTTGCCCCAAGTACTGCCGGCCAGTGACTTGAGGATCTTGTTGCAGCTTTGTACCTTTGAAGCTATTGCGGTGGCATGATTAGCGAAGGTGAGGCTATTATCGAATGTAACCCCTATAATTTTGAGGTGGTTGACTGTAGGTAGTGGGACACCATCTACGTGGACATTCAACTCCTGCCCCATCTGCGCATTCCACGTAGTGAATAAGGTCGCTGTAGATTTAGCCGGGGACAGTGTCAGGTTCCGCTCTGTGAAGAAGCTGGAAAGATCGCGCAGGTAGTGGTTCAGTCTCGTACATAGTTCGTCCGTGGAAGGTCCTTTGCCCGTGACCATCACGGTGCAGTCGTCAGCGTACGAAACGATGGAGACCCCCTCTGGTGGAGGATGGAGTCTCGAGATGTAGAAGTTAAACAGAAGGGGTAAAAGGACACCCCCTGCGGAACCCCTTGTCTAATTCTTTTAGGTCTACATCTCGCGTTTCGAAACTTCACTGACGCCAGCAGACCGTTTAAATAGTTGGCGGTCCATCGTTTTAGGCCGCCAGGAAGCTGTGTCTCCTCCAGGTCTTTAAGGAGTGTGGCGTGGTTGACTGTCGAAGGCTTTCGACAGGTCGAAGTTAATCTGCGTCGTGATGGCATTCAATGCCGATGTTGTGCTGTGATTTTTAAGGAAGCCATGACACCAACACAAACACCCAGCCGAGCCCATTGTCGTCTCCGCAGCAGAGGTTAAGGAAGCTATAAGGAAGGCTAAACCTTCAAGATCACTCGGACCCGACGGAATTGCCATGAAGATGCTGAAACACCTAAGCCACGAGGGGCACAAGTACTTGGCGGCTCTATTCAACCTCTCACTGTCCACCTTCGTTATAAGAGACATCTGGAAACATGCGACTGTGGTCCCCCTCCTAAAACCTGGGAAGCCGGCAAATCAAGGAGACTCTTATCGTCCGATATCTCTCCTTTCGCCGGTAGTGAAGTTGTTAGAGGCTATTCTGCTCCCATATTATACTGCAAACCTGCAGCTGGCCAATCATCAACATGGCTTCCGTAAAAACCATAGCACAACATCAGCTTTGAACGCCATCACGACGCAGATTAACTTCGGTTTGAACCAACACCAACCAAACCACAGGACGGTTCTCGTGGCACTTGACCTGTCGAAAGCCTTCGACAGTCAACCACGCCACACTCCTTAAAGACCTGGAGGAGACACCGCTTCCTGGCGGCCTAAAACGATGGACCGCCAACTATTTAAACGGTCGGCTGGCGTCAGTGCAGTTTCAAAACGAGAGATGTAGACCTAGAAGAATTAGACAAGGGGTTCCGCAGGGTGGTGTCCTTTCACCCCTACTGTTTAACTTCTACATCTCGAGCCTCCCTCCCCCACCAGAGGGGGTCTCCATCGTTTCGTACGCTGACGACTGCATTGTGATGGCCACGGGCAAAGGACCTTCCACGGACGAACTTTGTACCAGACTAAACGACTACCTGCACGACCTTTCCCGCTTCTTCACTGACTCTTTCCCCGACTAAATCTACGGCGACGTTGTTCACCACGTGGAATGCGCAGATGGGGCAGGAGTTGAATGTCCACGCAGATGGTGTTCCACTACCTACTGTCAACCACCCCAAAATTCTAGGGGTTACATTCGACAATAGCCTTACCTTCGCTAATCATGCCACCGCAATAGCTTCAAAGGTACAAAGCCGCAACAAGATCCTCAAGTCACTGGCCGGCAGTACTTGGGGCAAAGACAAAGAAACGTTGCTGGTCACCTATAAGGCTATTGGCCGACCGGTTATTGATTATGCTGCGCCCATATGGTCGCCTAATCTTCACGACACCAACTGGAGGAAATTGCAGGTCTGCCAAAACACCGCCATCAGAACTGCCACGGGTTGTTTGCTTATGTCTCCTGAGTCTCATCTTCACCAGGAGGCTCTAATGCTCAACGTTCGCGAGCATGCGGAACTTTTAAGTAGGCAGTTCCTTCTGAACTGTCACCGACCCAGTCATCCAAATCGACAGCTATTGGATGAAACTCCGCCCCCTAGAGACATAAGGAAACATCTCCGGAAGCATTATGATGAGATCCGGCATCACATCTCGTTACCGTTTGATCTGCAGGACCATAGGCGGGCCCTAAAGGACCTCCACACTGAGTTGGTGGACAGATCCCTCAGATCCCGGCCTGTGAACCCCGTTATTGGTGCCCAACCACCCGTTCTTGCTGAGGAAGAACGTGTCCTTCCGAGGGAGACTAGAGTCATGCTGGCTCAACTTCGGTCTGGATATTGCAATAGGCTGAACTCCTATTTGTCCAGACTGAACCCTACCATACCAAACACATGCCCTGCATGCGGTATGGCCCCCCACGACACGCAACATCTCTTTTCGTGTTCCTCGGAACATACTCTTCTAACTCCCTTATCACTTTGGTCCAACCCTGTTGAAACAGCGCGTTTCCTTGGACTTCCGTTAGAAGAGCCCGATGACAACTAGGAGTGTTCTGGCCCTCTGGGCAGGGCGAAGCACTGCTAGCAACAACAACAACAACATACAATTTTTTCTGGTAATGGTTGAAAAATCGAAATTTTAAAACCAATTTTTCTCGAAAACTATCCATGCGATTCAATGCGAAATTTCATTGGATAGGTATTGACAATAGCTTTTATTGAATATATGTATATATTTATTGAAAAAAAGGTACTGGTGCAGTTTATGGGGCCCACCCAAAACTAGACCAAAAAAGTCGAGAGATTTTTGTTTTTTTTTTTCAACCGTGCAAAAGTTATTTGCAGAAGGAACAAACAAAATTTTTTATTTTGCACATATCCGGTTTTGCACCTACTGCAGTAACACCTCAAATGAAAGGTAATTCAATCTTACGAACCATATTCTACTTTTAAAAATCGGTTCAGTATTTTCCAAAATATACGCTTTTGAAAATCTCAACCCCCCCTAACACCCTCCCTAATGGTTTGCCCAAAAAAAAAATTGCTGCTTGTGAATCAGGGAAAAGAGGCGGACCATGCCCACTATTTTGTTTTTTTCTAGCTAAGCGGTCGGTATTCTTTACTTGTTCCCCAGGAAATGTATCAGGAGCCGCGTTTTGGCGTCTGTAACAACAGTCCGAAATCCGAAAACAAATCTTTTTTTTTAGTGAAAAGTTATTGCTAAAAACCCAAACAATGGAATAGGTCAGGGATGGGCAAAACGGATCGTACGAGTAGTTTGCACTTACGGGCGAGCTTTGCACATTTAGGTGCATGGTGAGGGACGTTCAAGTGCAGGTATGTGGGGCGAAGAACGCATGAAGAGAATATTATATGTACAAACACACATACACACATACGGTTGATAAAGAGAGTATTTGGCCAACAACAACATCGCTGAAAAGGGTTTCGTCTTCCTACGATTGTACGAGAAATGTGCATTAGCACGTTTTTCTACTACTACATCCTCTAATGCTACTACTTTAAAAATACTTTTTAAATATTTGTAGGCATATATTGCAAAATGAATTGGCTTGCATATATTTAAATGTATGTGAAAGCCAAATGGATGTCAATAATGCGCTGCTTAACATAAAGTCGATTTCAGCCTATGGTTATACCACTTTTCGTATTTCTTGCCAAAAAAATGTATGTTTTTGTTTTCGTAGTATTGCAACACCGTTTGAGAATTGGTTGCCGAGGTTGAGAGAGAATGTTTTTGTTCAGTTGTTTAGTGTTTCCGCAACCTTCTTGCGATGAATATTATTTGAGGCGGAGCCTAGGATTTTTGCAATGCATTTTTTTACTCCCCCAATACCGCAAAAAAAACAAACATCTCACCTAACACCCGCTGCACTCAAACTGATTTGGGAGCCGAAAATATGCCCATCCCTGGACTAGGTCAAATCCCAAATAGGGGACGAGATCCATGTCGTTGTTCACGTAATCCATGATATTTATGTGCATCACCGGCTACGCAATCCTCAGTATTTTAGCCCGCAAACATCTGTTAAAACACTTTAAAAATTATCGGTTAAGTCTCTTTCAGCGTTTTGACCTCGGTATCAACGATCTGGGGTTGAGTTTTAGAGAGTGCACCATGTCTATGAATGTGTTTTTTTAGAGGGGTAGAGAGGTCCCAGAAATCACAAAACTAAAGCCCGAACTTGGATGCGACTCATTTTTTTAAGAGAAAATCGAATTTAAAGATTAAAATTTTGCCGATTAAATTGTGTACATTTTAAAACACTTTGGTAACACTATACACACAAAACTATATTACATTACAGAAGAACCCGCTTCTACACCGTCCCGCACTATTTTTTTTGACCAAGTTTTACGCGAATAACCGTTTAACACATTTAAACATGTTTTTTACTTGGCAACAACCATGCCTTCGGATTAGTTGCAGTTACTGCGAGTAGCAACTGCTGATGGCTATGAAGGAATAAACAAACTATGTTATGGCATGTTCACTGCAACATAGCTTGTTTATTCTCCATTTTATGAATTATTTTATAGTTTTTCTTAAGTATTTCCTAAGAAACGCTAGGGTTTATCACGTTTACTTACGACGAACAGATTAGCTGATTTTCTGAATCCACAATTTGGTTTTCACCAAAGCCTGGTTAAGTTAACGTCGATTAGACCAATCATTGTGAATAAATTAGCAAAAAATTGCATTGTGAATATGCAAAACAGCTGTTTTTCGTTTTGTTTAAGTTTTCACAGAAACTTAATTGGCTGAATTAATTTTATAGAAAACTGTTCAATGCCTAATATTTATCGAATTTTGCTAAGGTTGGTGCCAAAAGACGCGTCTAGACCCCGGCATAAAGAATCCGAATACAGAAATTACAAACTGTATGTCTGTAAAAAGTTATCGCTGTTGTTGCTGTTGTTGTTAGCAGTGCTTCGCCCTGCCCAAAAGGCCAGTACACTCCTACTTGTCATCGGGCTCTTCTAACGAAAGTCCAAGGAAACGCGCTGTTTCAACAGGGTTGGACCAAAGTGATAGGGGTGTTAGAAGAGTGTGTTCAGAAGAACAGGAAAAGAGATGTTGAGTGTCATGGGGGACCATACCGCATGCAGGCCATGTGTTCGGTATGGTGGGGTTCAGTCTGGACAGATAGGAGTTCAGCCTATTGCAATATTCAGACAATATTGACTCAGGTGATATAAGCAAACAGCCCGTCGCGGATCTGATTCCGGTGTTTTGGCAGACCTGCAATTTCCTCCAGTTGGTGTCGTGAAGGTTAGGCGACCATATGGACGCAGCATAATCAACAATCGATCGGCAAATAGCCTTATAGGTGACCAGCAACGTTTCTTTGTCTTTGCCCCAAGTACTGCCGGCCAGTGACTTGAGGATCTTGTTGCAGCTTTGTACCTTTGAAGCTATTGCGGTGGCATGATTAGCGAAGGTGAGGCTATTGTCGAATGTAACCCCTATAATTTTGAGGTGGTTGACTGTAGGTAGTGGGACACCATCTACGTGGACATTCAACTCCTGCCCCATCTGCGCATTCCACGTAGTGAATAAGGTCGCTGTAGATTTAGCCGGGGACAGTGTCAGGTTCCGCTCTGTGGAGAAGCTGGAAAGATCGCGCAGGTAGTGGTTCAGTCTCGTACATAGTTCGTCCGTGGAAGGTCCTTTGCCCGTGACCATCACGGTGCAGTCGTCAGCGTACGAAACGATGGAGACCCCCTCTGGTGGAGGATGGAGTCTCGAGATGTAGAAGTTAAACAGAAGGGGTAAAAGGACACCCCCTGCGGAACCCCTTGTCTAATTCTTCTAGGTCTACATCTCGCGTTTCGAAACTTCACTGACGCCAGCAGACCGTTTAAATAGTTGGCGGTCCATCGTTTTAGGCCGCCAGGAAGCGGTGTCTCCTCCAGGTCTTTAAGGAGTGTGGCGTGGTTGACTGTCGAAGGCTTTCGACAGGTCGAAGTTAATCTGCGTCGTGATGGCATTCAATGCCGATGTTGTGCTGTGATTTTTAAGGAAGCCATGATGATTGGCCAGCTGCAGCTTTGCAGTATAGTATGGAAGCAAGATAGCCTCTAAAAACTTCACTATCGGCGAGAGGAGAGATATCGGACGATAAGAATCTCCTTGATTCGCCGGCTTCCCAGGTTTTAGGAGGGAGACCACAGTCGCGTGTTTCCAGATATCTGGTATAACGAAAGTGGTCAGTGAGAGGTTGAATAGAGACGCCAAGTACTTGTGCCCCTCGTGGCCGAGGTGTTTCAGCATCTTCATGGCAATTCCGTCGGGTCCGAATGATCTAGAAGGTTTCGCCTTCCGTATAGCTTCCTTGACCTCTGCGACGGAGACGACAATGGGCGCGGCTGTGTGTTTGTGTTTGTGCGCACGTCGAATGGCTTTCCTCTTAGCCCTATCCGCAGGAGAATGCAGTATAAATTGCCGCCAGAATGCGCTCGCGCATTTCCTGGGGTCCGATTTGACGCTACCGCCGTCCCAGTCCGCTTTGCTAAAGTTAATGTACGTTCGTTTTTCTGTCGTTATGAAGTCGGACGGTCGTTCGATGTTTACTAGGATGGGTAGGTGGTTTGATGTCAATGTAAGCATTGGTTGCCAGTTTACGTGGTTGATAAGGTCCGCACTTGAAATGGTAATACAATTTAAATCTTTATAGCTATACCTGTTTAATACGCATATTGCCACATGCGAAGCGAATGAAAATTTTGTCGAATTTCACCGTCTCGAATTGCCAGTAGCGAAAAACTTAGATTCGCTTCGCCAAATGTGGGAAAATTAGATGAATGCTTATTTCATTCGCATTTGAGAAAAAGGAGCGACAAGTTTTGTGTTTATTCATTTATTTTGATAGAAAAAAGAATTTTAACCGAAAATAAAACAACATAGAAGTGAGTAAACAACTTTTGTGTGTAATTAAATTAAATGATAGTTCCTCTAGGTCAGTGTGGGTAAACGATGTCACGATAAACAAGATGATTACTACTGATGCAACATACTCTCCATAAGTCAGTGAAGTCCATTGTACAAGACTGCATGAGGGGCGAGTAGTGGGTAAACATTGTTCTTTCAAATATATAAATTCCAGCGCGAGTTCCACATTTGTTACATGGATTTAATAAGATCTGGTATGATTATTTGTAATGTTGATGCAGTGGCAAAACCCAAACGTTGAAGTAGATAACGCAGGCGCACCACTATGTATTCATCCGCACATTTTGCGCTATTGCCAATTCTTATATGCACTTCAAGTGGATGTGATTGCAAAACGTCTTCTACTATCATTAATTCACCATTGGTGCCACTGTGGGTGTTACGTTTCTTTGCACCACTACTTCCCACATCCAGCTCATCTGTATCCGAACTAGCACCACTTTTTATGATCTCGGTACGAGATGCCATTTCCAATTGACGCACATCATCCTCGCTACCTACTACAATTACACAAACATCGCCCTATTTTGCACAAATAAATAAATAAAAACATATGCAAATTACACAAAAATTACAGAAACGTCAAATTCGGATGAACTTTTTGAATTTGTTTGAATGGCAACATAACATGACAGGCGAAAAAGTTCATTCGCCACTCACAATGCAAATTTTAGGCGATTTCGCCAATCTGTTCGACTCGCCAAATGTATTCGCTTCGCAAGTGACAATATGCGTATAACTTGTTTTGTTGAAAGCCCCCTTAAGTTGGCGCCACTAGATAAATCAATTAGTTGGAGCTATTCTGTTCTTCAAACTTACGGTACTTTTTATTACGGCAAAACTCTCCATCGAGCGTCACGTGTTAATACACGTCCAAAAATCTCGAGAGAGGTATCAAAAGACGCGTCTTGACCTCCATAACCTTAATCTGGAGGGGGAAATCCGATATTTTTATAAGTTTGCTAGATATTTGCAGTTAAAGTTCACAATTTTCTGTCATTTTCATGTGGTTGATGTAATGGCACATTAGGATGAGCCAAAAAATTTAAAAAGTGGCACGTTGCCACGGTTCAGGCAAACACCCGGAGTTGCATGTGCTTATGGTAGACATAGATATAAGGTATGGTTGTACAGTTGTCATGACGCAACGATATTCCGAATTTACCACTGGGACAAAAAGGTAATGTAATGGTAAAAAGTGTCACCCTGTTTCCAATTCGTTGCAACACTGTTGCCCTATTGTGAATGGACAACATGTGTTGGAACGGATGGAAACAGAGCACTCGGCGAGCAAAGAAAAGAAATAATCGGCTATTATTGAATTGGCGTTGAACATTGGCGGGAGTGCCTCTGACATATTAACTTAAAATATAATTTGTAGTTACGGGCTAAGCGAACAACTAATAAAAAGAAAAGTTAAACTACTCGATTTTGTTCTTTTACGAGTGCCTTTCATTTATTTCGCTGAAACATTTTATTGCGATCAATTAAAGCGCACTCTATTGAATTTCGGCGCATAACGACGTGCGAGGCTCTTGCGAAAATGCAGGAGCGTATCATAGCGACCTGGACCTTGGAACGTCCTACGGGAGTCGGCCTCAAATCCTTAAGGCGTAACGCCAAGACTTTGGAAGCATATATACAATGGCAAAACCTACAAAAAATAAGTAAAATGTTAAAAACTACAATAAAAAATTTAAAATGCAAAAAAAAAATCTACAAAAAAATTTTAAAAGGAAAAAAATTTAAAAAAAAATTTTAAAAGGAAAAAAACCAAAAACCTACACAAAAAGGAGCACTGTTTTTCAAAGCAAAGAAGGTCATAATTACATAAAGGGAATATGTACAGTTGACAAAATTTTTAAAATTTTTGGAAAGGTGTACCACGCCATAACGGGACAAGTCAATATAACGGAACACGAAAATAGCGGTACATATAGCAATTGGTAGCAGCAGCAGATCAGCAACGGCGGCGTATGTATGGGTGTACAAAATGTAACACGTAGTTCGTTCGAAATACATATGTACAGATAATTTTTCATTACAAATATTTTCGCGAATACTTAAAACTCCACTTAAAGTCAATCAGTTGAAAATAACCTAACTGCAATATTTTATGTTGCTACAATTTTGCACATTTTCATTTACAATAAATTTAAATACATAAAGGCTTCTTATACGATATATTTTGGCATTGGTATAATTCATCTTTACATGCGTTCACATGCAAATACAATGCTAATTTTTGCTGTACATACGAAATAGAAACTTATATTTTTGCCTAGTATAGGTACAATTACTTTTCTCCAAACTGTTGACTAAAAATTTTTTTTGTTGGATTTCGATATAAAAAATTATCAAATTGAACTGTTAAAAATCGTTAAAAGTCATAAGACATCACGTATGTGCAGAAAAGTGATAAGTCAAATGTTCAATCCATATCGCGTACAAAAGCCTTTAGTATGCACATATGACATTTTAGCATTGCAACACAAAAATGTATAGGTTTGCATACAGTCAGCTCAAATCGGGTATACGTATAAATCGAGAATTTATTTGTCAACTATTGTAGTTACTAACCTTTTCATACACATACACTTACAAACATTGCCCAAAATTCAAGCGAAATCGATATTTTCAAATTCATTTTGTTAATTAGGCTGTGTGCCAATCGGTTGAAAATAGCAAAATTTTTACAGTTCGGGAGAAAAATCTGACATTTGTTGTGGTGAATACGAATGTCACAATTTTCCCTAGCTCATGGGGCTAGGTAAAATTCTGACAACTGTGAATGTGTACATATGTATGCATTCGGTATTGCCACTCATATTATTTCAAAAGAATTTATATGCCAATACGTTATTAAACGGTAAAACATAGTTTAAAGCCAAAAATATCAAATATAATTGCCTAAAAAATACGTAAATTTACATTTCATTCCCAGATTATTTGCTTTCGCATGTGCTTTTTTCATATGTATGTCAAAATTTACAACTGTCAAAATTTCCCATTTCATTTGGCACAGCTAATTAAAGTAGTTACTAACACCCTCATCCATATTAGTCGATGTAGATTGAAATTGCTCTGTTCACACATTTTTAATTTGTGTGCGAATCAAACCGTATTAAAATTTACATACATAATAACCCTTTGTTGGAAAATTTTTTTTTTTTCTAGAGTGAAATTGGTAATACATATACATAGACTCCAAACTTGTATTTTTTCATTACACTTTTGCAATAATATATAATAAAATATCATGTTATATACATAGTCTATATTTAACACATCTAGCGCCAAGCCCCAAAATCGCGATTTACTCATTCGGGCCAAATTTTTTTTTTTCTGAAAACATTTGGTTTGTGTCTATTTATTGTATATTTGAAAACAAAAATGGAAAATTTTCACTTTTTCTATGATTTTTCATCAATTTTTCGTGTGTGCACCGGTGATCACGCGGCCCCAGGAAGTAAAATTACTTACTGGGGCCGCGTGATCACCGTTGCACATTTAACATTTTTTCCCTTCTTTATTTATTTAGACGAAATAATTCAGCTAAAAATGATTAATACCTTCTATATCAAGTGCAATATACCTATTTCTATCAAGTGCTTTGAACAACACTCTGCTTAGGTCATGTATAGATAAATTTTGAAGTTTTGAGACTGAATTTACTTCTTTTTTTTTGCCTAATACATAAATTTAAAAAAAAAAAATGGATTTGAATGGTATCATTGTTATTGTATGTTAAAAAATTGTTTACTTCAATATAAAAAGGAAAAAATACGATACTATACTATACCCACCTGTTCTCATTGAACCAAATAGCCCTATATTTTATGCGCCCCTGACGCACTATGGGTATGCCAAGCACAATTTCACGTTCTCCTGGGACCACAGATTCATTATGTGAACACGCGGCCCAAACGAGTACTCAGGTCGTGTGCACCGGTGCACACGTGGCCCTAAATGTGTTTTCTTTCAAAGTGTCTATATACATACATGCATATAATACATACAGTGTGGCTAAAAGCGAATAAACTGAATTTATAAAAACCGACGTTTGCATATACAGAGACTCATTTTGAGGAAATCTAATACATTATTCTGAAAAAAAAAAAAAAAACAATATTTGCTGTGAAACGGTGCGGCCGTCACGTTAAACAATTATAATAAATATCAAATTACAATAAATTGATTTCCGTGAAGAATAAACACCATCTTACGGTAATTTGAAACATAGATCAGTCCTCTCTTTTGTATGCCATATATGGTAGCACGCCGGATACACAATAACAATTTTTGTTAAGCCAACAATTAATTGAAGGTTCACTGGATTACTTTTTACAAACTTTTAAATAATTTCATAAATTTATGCCAATATTAAATACAAAATCCGCTTCATGATTCATTCTAGATTGTAAAATCATTTCACGTTTTCATTTTCATTCAAACTTTTTTCACAGTCATAACTCAAAAGGCACATACGTCAAACTGTCAGCTTTTTCGGCTAATGTCAGATTTTGAAACAAAATTCAAAGAACTTATAGAAGATTTCACTAAAACTAAATAACGCGTTTTACATACAGGTCGGCCCTTAACGACCAGGGAAGAGAAGCTAAATGAATATAAAGATGGTTTAATTGATGCGTACAACAACATTTTGGTAGAGGTAAATCGTCACTTTGAGAACAGACTTAGACCAGCCTCTGTGAATAACAGTTTATCACGTTGCAGGGAAGAATTAATTAAATGCTTTACAAAACTTAACGTCACAGTTAAGGTACCAACTAATTTTAGCGTCTTAGTGCAAGATAGCATTTGTATGTCCGACATCGAACGTAAAGAAAAAGAATCCCTAGAAGAACACAAACCCGATTCTAAAAATAAGGAAGAATTATTAGACCTATCACAGCCAACAACAGACGAAAGACCTATTAGTGAACAAAGTTTGTCTTTGCTTAATAACGAAAATATTTCATTACAAGAAAACTTCTGCGGTTTCGATAGCACAGTCAGTACATCAAACAATTCTTTAGCATTTTTAACAACTTCATCCGACTACAACCAAACATTCAGTAATTCTCCAGAACCTACAATAATGGCTACCCCTTCCTTCTTAGACAAAATTGACCTGGTCGAAGGCCTAACTGAGTCAAATCTTACACCAATTTTTATTTCATTTGTTAAATCGAAGCTCGAAGGGAAGGCAAGATAAGCACTTCCAACAAATATAACATCTATACAAGAAATTAGAGATGCGCTTAGGAGTCGAATAAAGGCAGACAATTCAAAGGTCGTTGCAGGAAAAATAGCTTCACTTAAAGTTTCAAATAATAATTTAACTGAATTTGCTAAACGCGTAGAAGAGTTATGGGATGCTTTAGAGGGGTCTCTAATCATTGAGGGCATGTCAAAGGCCAAAGCACACGAGATGGCCGTCGAACAGTCCGTAAACGTTTGTAGATTAAATACACGCTCAGACCTAGTCAAAGCTATTCTGGCATCAACCTCTTTTACGCAAAAGACGCCGTAGCCAAAATGATTATCGAGCAAAACACTCAGGTTACAGAAAGACAGGTATTAACATTTCGATCAAGGTTTAACAATCAAAATAATTTTCGTAATACCAATAGAGGCAATAACTACTACAACAACGCAAATAGATACAACAATAACAACAATTTTAATCAGTTCAATAACAATAATAATTTTAATAGGAACAACAACAATAGTAACGGTAGATACAACAATAACAATCCGAATAGACAAAATAACTATAGGCAAAACAATGACAATCGCGGCAATAGTAACTTGCGTAACATTAGCAACAATCACAATAGAGTAGAAAACAGTCTAAGCTTTAGAGAAGGCGAGTTGTTTTTTAAGTGATTATTATTTTTTATTTTATTTTATTATTTGGCTCAGGTGCTATGTGACCGTTTTGCTCAAATTGTATTTATTCATTTGGCTCAGGTTCTAACGACCGTGTTTGCCTGTATGTATGTATTATTGGTGGCGAGCACTGTTGGCTCTGAGTCATGGCGCGAGATTGGCTTCCTCATTTTCGCTTGGAAAAACCACCCTTTGGCTTTCCAAAACATAAACTATGTCTTCGAAATATTTTATAAGCTGATTGCGAATTACAATAGCATGCAATGCAAATAAAATAAACGAATGACATAACCGTAGCTTATGTATGTATGTCGCTTAAACAAATACTAACAGCGTAAATTCAAACACGCGAAATAATGCAAACGTTCGTACTTTAAATTTGGACGCCCCTCAGCAGCGAACACTGAGGAGATAAGCGAATAAATTTTAAAAATGTTTTTTGTCTCTCGGATTTTATCGAAATTTACATAACCGGATCTAACAAGCAACGCACATTTTTACTAGATACACAGGCTGATATTTCTTTGATTGAAATTTCACGATTCAATAAGCAAATTCCCATTAATTCTGACGATATAGTTAATATCACTGGCGTGACACCAAACTCTGTTCCTACTTTAGGTAAAATAAACATGGGTTTACACTTTTCCCATAATCTCGTTGAACATACTCTACATGTGGTACCCGATGACTTCAATGTCCCATCAGACGGTATACTACGGTAAGGTCTTCCCTCATTACAACAAATGTGTTATAAATTATTCAAATAACAGCATCTCATTCTGGGCAAATAATGAAAAAGTCACTATGCCAATTCTAAACGGAACGGAGAGAGATATGTGTATTATACCACCAAGATGCGAAGTTTTTCGAATTTTCGACTTAGGTCACTCAGCAACCTCACTTTTCGTTGAATCCCAAGAAATACAAAAAGGCGTATTTACTGCAAGACGCGTTACAAACTCTGATAACCCAGTCATAAAGTTAATCAATACCACAAATGACGTACAATTCGTACACAAAAATTCTATTAAGACAGAAAGTCTATCAAATTATCACGTCTATGTAATCGACAAATGAGAAAACGATGAGAAACGAATTATTGAATAACCTTCAATTTTAAAAAATCAAATACCAGAAGATGCGCCATCTGAACTTTTAGATCTTTGTACACAATATTCTGACGTATTCGCGATTGACAACGACAAAATGTCGTTAAACAATTTTTATCAGCAAAAATTACGAGTAACTGACAACGAACCAGTGTATGTAAAGAAAAAAGCCTATAGAATGTGTGTTGATTTTCGCGCAGTTAACAACAAGCTAATGGCAGACAAATTTCCGTTAGCACGAATCGATAATATTTTAGACAATCTTGGTAGCGCCAAATTTTTCTCAACTCTAGACTTATTTTCCGGATTTCACCAAATACCATTACACGTAGATTTACGCGACATAACTTCGTTTTCTACTGATCGCGGAGCGTATAGATGGAAGGTATTGCCATTTGGCTTAAATATCGCACCAAATTCGTTTTCATGAATGATGACCATCGCATTTTCAGGAATACCACATAACGTAGCTTTTCTTTATGTAGATGACATTCTTGTCATTGGCTGTAGCGAATCCCATCACATTAAAAATTTATCAAACGTGTTCAGTACATGCAGATCATTCAACCGTAAACTCAATCCGAATAAATGCAATTAGACCGGAAGTAACATTCCTAGGACACAATGCTCGGCTAAAGGTCTGACCAAACTATTTAAAAATAGATTCAATTCGTAATTACACCAAGCCAACAGATAAAGATGCTGTCAGACGGTTCGTCGCTTTCGCTAACTACTACAGATGCTTTATTCCAAACATTACGGCGCTAGCAGCGCCTCTGAATAAACTAAATAGAAAAAGAGTAGAATTTAACTGGGACAAAACATGTGATAAAGCTTTTGATGCACTAAGAGCATCCTTAATGTCACCAAAGTTATTACAATACTCAGACTTTTCCAAACAGTTTATAATTGAATTGCACAATAGAGTATATAAAAGGCAAATCAAATGTAGGAGCTGATGCACTTTCTCGTATCACTATTGGCGAAATAAAAGAATCAAACAAAAATATATTTGCAGTTCAGAATAAGGCTATGAGTAACGAAAAAGAAAAATGTGGTTCTATTAAAAATATAGACTCATGCGATAATATACAAACATTAAACGTTTATGACAAATTCACTCATAACTTTTCGAAAAAAATTCCTCGTATCAGATCCGAAATGGTTCATGATAAAAATAGTAAACAATTTTTAAGAATATGCTCGCATATAAAGCATAAAAGAACAATTTTACTTGATTTTGAATTTTCTAACGAAATAAAGAATTTCGATCCTTTACTTTCGAGGCTAGAAAAAGAAGCCGGAAAACTTAATATCAAGCAAATCGAATGGCCAAAAGATGATTTAATTTTCAAATACATTACAATTACAAATTTTAAAGAAAGACGAAATAAGCTTTTACAATTTTTAACAATTATATTAATGGATCCAATTGTAACAATTACTGATCAAGAGCAAAAATCAAAATTAATAGCAATTTATCACAATGATCCCGTCACTGGAGGTTACTGTGGAACGAAAAAACTTTATGCCAAATTACGAAACAAATTTTACTGGAAAAATATGACAAAAGACATTGCTAGTTATGTTAGAAAATGCGAAATATGTCTTTTAAATAAAGTCAAAATTAAAAATAAAGAATAACTCGTTCTAACTCCCACACCTGGAAAACCTTTTGACATTGTTGTAATTGATACAATTGGTCCATTGCCAGAATCATGTTATGGTAACAAGTTTGCGCTTACCATGATTTGCGATCTGACGAAATACCTAGTAACAATATCAATACCAGATAAAAGTGCAAAAACCATCGCTTCAGCAATGTTTGAAAGTTTCATTTTAATATACGGTTCTATGAAATCTATTAAATCCGATTTGGGCACCGAATTTAAAAATGAAATTTTTGCAAATTTAACTGGTTTATTAAATATTAACCACAACTTTTCAACACGAAACTGTAGCAACCGTCGAACGAAACCATAGAGTTTTTAACGAGTACCTACGTGCGTACTTAAACAATTCCTTTGATAATTGGGATACATATTTAAAATATTTAACATTTTAGCACAACACAACGCCAAATACCGTATTCGACAACAAACTTGCTCCGTTTGAACAAGTTTTTGGCAAAAAAAGCGAATTTGCCTTCTGAATTAAAGAACGAAACAATCGAACCAATTTAAAATACTGAAAACTATTCAAAAGAAATAAAGTTTCGAATGCAAAAATGCCATGCCTTGGCTAAAAATTAGTAGAAAAACACAAGATAAGAAATAAAAATACTTACGACTAAAATGCACAACAAATAATAGTAAACATAAACGATATGGTTTTAGTTCAAAAAGAACCGCGTGAAAAACATAAAAACATATATCAGGGTCCATACCTAGTAACAAATATAGACGGTGTAAATGTAACAATTTTTGATAAAGATACAAACAAATACAAAACGGTTCATAAAAAGCGCATAAGAGGAGTACCTAGATAAATATAATCAAACCCAATTTAATTTTAAGACAGTCATAAATGTAAATTATTTTTAATACACTGAATTTTAGCAAATTTAAGTCAAAATATACCATAAAAACAAAAATTGATTTAAACACAAGAAACAAAGAAAATGTATGTGTAAGTTAATACACCAAACATAAGAACATGAAATTTTGAATTGCAAAAAAAAAGAGAAAAAACAAGCACAAAACTTGTAAAATTATTTTATTATATTTAATAAATAACTGAAACAAACTATAAAATTAAGCGCAGTATAAAAGTACAAGTAATAATAAGTTATTATATTAACTAAGTTAACTTACATAAGTATACCTGCCACAAATGTTCAAATTTTATTTCACTTGTAACAACAAATCACCCAGAAAGTTTGAAGCCGACAAATCTGATCAACTTGTTGACTTCAACCTTTTTTCGCAAAGGGGGATGGTGTAATGGTAAAAACTGTCACCCTGTTTCCAATTCGTTGCAACACTGTTGCTCTATTGTGAACAGACAACATGTGTTGGAACGGATGGAAACATTGCGTTGGCGTTGAACATTGGCGGGAGTGCCTCTAGCATATTAACATAAAATATAATTTGTAGTTACGGGCTAAGCGAACAACTAATAAAAAGAAAAGTTAAACTACTCGAATTTGTTCTTTTACGAGTGCCTTTCATTTATTTCGCTGAAACATTTTATTGCGATCAATTAAAGCGCACTCTATTGAATTTCGCCGCACAACCATGCGCATAACGACGTGCGAAGCTCTTGCGCAAATGCAGGAGCGTATCAGTAACATAAAGTTTATGCTGGGCTTGCCAATTTTACAGCGCGCTTTCGAACATCGAATTTTTCTCTTGCAAAGTGCAACTAACTGCTGTGCTGTATAACCGAACAAGAAGTCTTCATATTTTCTTTTGTACATTTATGGTTCAGTTAAGCTTGCATAGCAGGGCATAGCATAGCAGTACACAGCACGTAAAAGAAAATGTTGATTATACTTCGCACAACGCACAGCCCCTCAAAATCAGATATTCGCGAAACATACAGAATTTCATGAGCTCGCACACATTCTTTCAGCTTTTCTTCTTCCATTACAACGCTTTTATTTGTTTTTTACTAAAATTTATAAGAATAATAAGCAAAAGCTTTGACAGTACGTATGTTAAGTTACATAGAGATCAAAATTCAACAGACTTCTATGCCATGCTCTGGGTTGCCATGCGTTGTATAATCGAATACATGTAAAACCAATTCAACAGATATCGGAAATGACAGATCCCATGCAATGTATTGCTATGCTATGCAAGCATAATTGAACCATTACGTTTATATATTGCAGCTGACAAACCAATACAATTCAGTTACCATTTTGACCGAGCCAAGCAAGGGCACCAATTTTTGAACATCGCGTATCATCGCTTACATATTTTATTTGTTCATTGTTTTCAATTAAAGAGTCTAAATATTTTAATTAAAGATTGTGAAACCAACCAAGTTTTTTATTTTAAACATTACGGTCGACAGCAGTGTTACCGAAAGTTATTTATCCCAAATGTTCACTTGAGGCGCTATTACACTGAAAATACCTGTCATGTCATGTTTTCCTGTTAAAAACCTTTCTCAGTCCTCAAAATCTGCATATTCATTTACACATGTCTGGCACCTCCTATTACTCGCTGACGATTCAACTAGTACCAAACCGCCATTGCTGTTCATAAGTGATTCGCCCAAAATAGAAAGCAGTTTATTGAATGTTTTTTTTTTTCGTGTTATATATTTTAGAAGGCTAAAATATTAAAAATATGCAGTGTGGTGATACATATCGTTCAGTGGGAAGTGTTTTTAATTCTTTAATGTGAATAATTATAAGCAAATATTGTAAATTTTGAAAGTGCGGTCTTTTGTTTTGTGTTCTGTGCGACCCCTCTACCCCTCGAAAAAAGAAAAGTTCTTAGGCTCGGTGCATCCTCGAAAATATTCCCCGTTGGCTATGAATTCGTTTAATTCGTAACCCAAGCGACAAGCAACCTGTTCGTACTGCAGTTATATGCGTATGCTTGTGCTGCTGCTGATTTATTTTCATAGCCCAGCCATGAACCAAATGCTTGCTGTAAAAAATTTTCAGGCAATTTTACACCCCCTATACATATTGAAAACACGTATTCACCGTAGTGTGCGTAGACATGTCACGCATGTTATGACTCGTGTGATCGGCTCTCACTGTGAGTACCAAGAGTCGGTAGTGGACCAATGAAAACCCAGTATTCACACCATAGCGCCGCTGTTTGGGCAAACGTGCTTTAGCTTTAGCTGTTGTTATTGCATTGATCACTGGTTATGATTGGCAGTGGCGGCGGCTCTCCTGAATGCGCGAGTTTTATGGATGAATTTGAACCACGGGTGAACTCTAGTCCATTTCACGGATCCGGTTCTACACTTCGAAACGGGTCCTGAAGCCACAATAGAGGTAGACGGCTGGCGAAAAGGTGCGGATATGACGGTCAGCACAACGCACGTGTACACAGATGGTTCCAAAATGGCTGAAGGGGTAGGGTCCGCTTTATACTGTGCTGACCCGGAAATCAGTAGATTGTACAAGTTGCCAGAACACTGCAGTGTCTTTCAGGCCGAGGTCGTAGCCGTAATGAAAGCGGTGGAACTATTGGAGGAAGCCTCCCTTAACAGCAGCCGAGTCAACTTCTACATTGACAATCAAGCGGCTATAAGGGCCTTAACCTCACACATCACAACAACTAACAGTGTCCGAGAGTGCAAGCAGGCGCTAAGAGGGATTGCTACGGAGAGAAGCCTGCACCTATATTGGGTTCCAGGTCACGTGGGAATGAAAAGGCCGATGCTTTGGCCAAAGAGGGGGCGGCCATGGCCGAACACACGGTAGAGGTTCCGATCAGACTGGGAGAGCTGAAACGAAAGCAGAGAAAGCAGGCAAAAAAGGCGTGGAATTAAGCGCGTGGTTGCAAGGTCTCTAAAGTCATGTGCAAAGCATACGACATGAGGTCAACCAAAATGATTTTATCGCTAAAAAGGGAAGACTGCAGGCTAATGATAGGCGTACTTACAGGGCACTGTCTCTTGGCATTGCATGCGCATAAGTTGGGCCTCGTAGACGACGACAGATGCAGGAGGTGCGGGCTACAGGAGGAAACGGTTGAGCACGTCCTGTGCTCCTGTCCCGCGCTTGCTAGATTAAGACTGCAACTATTGGGAGCTCTACAACTACCAGATCTGGAAGCAGCGGGTAGGATAGCACCTAGGAAGCTTCTAGCTATTGACGGAGTTATTCCTTAAAGTGGGCCCTGCCTCTTGAGATGTGTTTTGTCTACGGTCTGAGGGAGAAAAATTCTGGTAGCACTATGGACTTAATCAGCCTTGACGGCCGGCCAGCTCAACCTAACCTAACATAACTCTAGTTATATAAAAAGTGCATTTAGGCAGGCAGATATTTTCATTACCTATAGAATGATGCCTAAAAATGGTTTGAAAACTGTGATATTTTCAATATCTTCCCCCTTGTAACCCCTTCTCTAAAAAAAATTATATCGTTGAAGTCACGGAAAGAACGCGGACCATACCCATATTGTATTTTTCTAGTATCAAAACGGTCTGTATTCTGTACTTAAGCCTTTTGATCTGAGTGTTTTTTTGGGTTTTTGCCAATAACTTTTTACTAAAACAAAAATTTGGTCGTGTTTTAGCAGTTGTCTCCTAAAGAAACCAAATTCACAATTTGATTTAGCTCGATATCACAGTGTGAAAGCCACTCACAACCGCCAACGGGAGAGATTTTTTTCTATGCGTCTAAGATCCGGATGTCGAGGTTAGTGTCAGTAGAGTATATAACGTAAGCAGACATTTCTTGGTGGTTATGATGGCGGGGATTGTCAGATTGCACGCTACCCTAATGTATGTTTATTATTTATTTATTTTAAGTCGACGTTAAAAGTAGTAGTAGTAGTAGCATTTATTAGTATAATTCAATACTCTTTTACAATTAAAGTTAAATACTAGAATTAAACATTTTTTTTAATAATACTGCTTTTTAAATATTCAATAAATTTTCGTTTTAATGAATTTATATTCATTTCTCCTTTGGCGAAGTGAAATTTATTCTAAAGTCATCTGCGTTGCGTAGTCTTCGAAATTGTTGGGTATCCCTTACATATCCGACATTTTAAGTTAAGTAGCGTGGTGCCAATTAGTGTTTAATTTCAAAGACAGTTAGTAGTGTGCATAATTTAAGCCTCTGGCTAATGCTTAGCCATTTCAGCGTATCAAGCATTGTTTGTGTTGGGGTGAAGCGACTGCCTTTTAAAATGCACCGCATACCTTTATTTTGGAGCTCTTGCAGCCTATAAATTTGCGTAACTTTGCAACATGTGTATATTATTGAAGCACATTATTCAAAATGTGGTTTTATTATAACATTATATACATGTATTGCTCTCACGGTGTCTATCTGGTTACGTATTTTCTTTAGGAAGCCAATTTTTTTGCATATATAGTCTATGTGATCTTTAAATTTTATTTGCGTGTCAATTATTAGCCCCAAGTATTTAACGCTCGGCACGTTTTCGATTTCCTTTTCATTGATTTCTATTGGAACAGATTCTTGGGTGTTGAATACCATCACTTTTGTCTTTTGTTCGTTTAACTTCAATTTGTTCATGTTAAGCCATGTGTTTATTCGTTCTATATCACTTGTTATTTTACATTTGCATTCATTTATATCATCTGCATACATTGCAATTTTTGAGTTTTGATAAATAACAATGCACCTAGAGCTGAACCTTGGGGGACACCAAATTCCACTTCAACTTACTTTAGTTTTTTGGAATCTTTGATATAGGAATGATCTAAACAAATTGAGCTCAATTCCATACATGTATAGTTTTTGCACAAGAACATCTCTGTCGATCGTCTCGAAAATTCTTTTGAAGTCCAGGAATATATGTACCTATTACTTTTTGTCTGGACTCATTACTTTTTAATTCATTTATTACGTCATGTGCCACGCTTTCGCACGAGTGATTCCTTCGAAAGACTGTAGTGGAATTCACTAACTTACAGCAATTCGATTCGGTTCGATTTTTCGAGATTTTCAATAGCGATTCGGTCGCTTGCACTATCGAATATGCGATTCACTAACTTATCTATAACGATGCGGGCAAAGGATTTCTCTATGTTCTCAAATGCCATTTTTTAATGATAATAATATGGATATTATTATTCCAATTTTTAGTAAAAAATTAAAATTATGTGCATTTTATTTAAGGACATAGAAAACAACTGCAAATTATGTGTAGTTTAGTTTGCGAAACAGCTGATTGCGAATAAGCGAAAATCGAGATAAAATAGTTAGTGAATACCAAATATCGCGATAAATATCGGTATGACAAAATGTCGATTGCGAATGTAGTAATCGAAGTTAGGGAATTCCACTACTGATTGGTATTTGGAGAACAGATTATTTTCTTCAATATAGTTCTGCAACTGTCTCTTTCCTATACTTTCAAGTACTTTCTCTATTGTTTTAAGGCTATTTATCGGTCTATATTCTACACAATTTGTGGTATTTTTTACCTTTTCAACCGGTGTTACAATCGACGTTAGAAATATCAACATGGTATACAAAACAATATTACAAAAATATATAAAATGTAAAGAGGCCCTGTCTCCATTCCACCATCTTGGGACGAATTACATGTCTTAGGCTCAGTGGTTCAAGAGGCCGTGTCTCCACCCTTTCAGACAATCGATATATTCATTTATGTTGAATTCAGAAGTGTGATGAACTACCTCGTTCAGTTGATATATTCGCTAAGGTTGAGTGTAGGAGTCTGAGAAAAAACGTGGGTGGAGAGGCCGTGTCTCCAACCCACATTCTCAGTCAAACGATATATCCATTAAGGTTGTGCGAACAAGCCTGAAGAAAGTAACTGGATGGTTTGAGAGGCCGAATGGTTTCTCATTCCCACAACATTAGGTTTCGCATACCCGGCATGATTTGTGGCCCTGCATGTAGATTCGTGAGGTGTATTTCAGCCACGATGGCTTTGGTAAAATGTTCGGGTGTCTAATAGAACACCCAAAAAGACAAAGTGTTAATTTTTCTCGCTCCTCACGCATTTTCTGAAAGATTGGGGGAAAAATTAGACTTGACCTTAAGTAAAAAATGCACTTAGAAAATGTATAAAACTTTAATTGCCAATATCTCGTAAACACCTGCCAAGGTCCTTTCAAGGATTTTTATTAAGTCAAAGTTAATTTTTATGATTTGCTTTTTTTGTAAAAATCAAAAAAAAAAATACTTGAACATTGGAGAATTATATAAGCTCTACCCCTTGGTAGATAATATAACAAAGTTATATTTGGCGATTGAATTTTATAATAAAATGCACCTTTGTAATGGTGACGTGATCTGAAAATGGATTAAAGTGTTTCTATGTTTAAAATTTTTTGCTTTTTTTGATAAAAAATAAGTGTTTTTTGGCTCGAGAGGAAGCCGAGTGTAATTTCACCTTGGAAACATTTAGCCTACAAGTATCACCAGGTAGAGGACACTCCCACTTTTCCAGTAGTATAAACCAGTCATTTTGAGTGAAAAGTGACGATATTTGATTTGAAGGTGAACAAAAATAATAAAAATCTATTCCAGCAAACAAGTACTGATTTGTCAGAAGGAGCTTAAAAAATATCACCAGTATAGAGTTCTGATTTTAAACTGCAACGGAAAATAGATTTAGGAGAGTCCCCTTAATTGGTAAGAATTTGAAACTACGTAAATATAAGAATACAAAAACACATTGTTCTATTAAGGATGGCAAAAAAGAGTATTGATGCTGAGACGCTTCCCAGCAAGAGAGACGTCTTAAGCGTATTTGTTTACCTATTGCAAGACGAAGGAAAAAATGCCAAAGAATGTGCTCCAATTTTATTATTAGAGTTTTATAAACTCATTGACGCGGATATAGCTATATCAGTCCACAGTATATTGCGCGGCCATCTGTGGTACTTGAGCGAATCGAATATTGCTTTGGCTTTTTTGATAACGAGGTTAGTGTTTACATGAAGAGAAAAATGGGGTGTATTCGAGCTACTCAATATTTACCGCATTATTGCAACCCTGTTACTTTATTGATACTTTGATGCTGATACTCAGCCATTACCTGCAGCAATATTGCAGACGAAGTTAGGGAGAGCGGTGGTGATACGTTTTTGATAGACTTGGACAGAAGCAGGAGGAGAATACATATGACAAAAAGGATATTGTTTAAGGAAGCTTCAAAGGGACGAAGAGTGAGGAAAATGAAACACTGTTTTAAGACCATAGCACTATATCCTGATGACATCTTTTTTACCCATTTTCGGATGACTCGACACACATTTCCTGTAAGTTAATAATTTTGAGCAATATATAAATATCTCGTTTAATGAATGTGATTTTATTTAGAAGTTACTTGATGCTCTAAGCCCTTTTTGATGCACTGTGGACACCAAGTATTCTTTGGAGCAATCGTTGTACGTCACTTTATGGAAACTTGGCAACAGTCGAGTTACCTACAGAGAAATTTCCGATCGCTTTAATATTGGTAAAGGGACAGCCCATAAACTATTTTTTAAAACTTTAAAAGCAACATGCCTTAAGCAGCATAAATTTCTTGGCCCACCATTATTGAACAGCAAAACATAATGGAAAGTTTCCAAACGATCAGAGAAAACCCTTTTCCATTCGTTATTGGATGCATGGACGGAATTCACTTTAAGATAAATACACCAAAACATGACGCCATAAGCTATTATGACCTTAAGGGAAACCATTCAATAATCATGCAGGTTGGTATGGTATTTGATGGATGTCATATTTTAATATATACATACTTATACATTATTCTCTTTATTGTGCTATTTTAGGCTATATGTGACAGTAAGCTTCGTTTCTTAGACGTATTTATCGGATTTCCTGGAAGCTGCCACGACGCAAAAGTTTGGAAAAATAGTCCCATGTACAAAGGCATCACAACTGGTCAGGTTCAAATTGCAAGTGGAGCTATCATTTTAGCTGATTCCGCATATTCACTTTCGAAATATTGAATGGTTCCATATAGGGATAACGGTCATCTCACAAGTGCTGACAGAAAATTTAACTATCACCTTAGCTCTACCCGAGTGCTAATAGAACAAACGTTTGGCGTTTTTAGGCAAAAATTCAAAATTCTAAACCATATCGATGTAATATCTCAAAATGGGGTCTCGCAAGTAGTTTTGGCGTGTGCTATATTGCATAATTTTATAATTAACAGTGGTGAAGACGCCAACAGTTACGAAGATAGTGGAACGACAATAACTCCGAATCCAGATTTCGAAAATAATCCTGGGAGAGAAGCAACAGATAATATTAATGACACCAATGAAGGAATTGCTAGACGAAATGATTTGAAAATGTTATTTAACTCATAACAGTTTATTTATAAAATTTTATTTTACATACATATGTATATTAATAAACAACAATATAATGGAATCACAAATTAATTATTTCATTTCTAGTAAAATCGAGTTGAGATCATTTGAATTTTCAAACAATACGATCACTTCTTCGCAAACTTGTCTAAGACATCTCTTAGCTCCACCATTCTTGATACTTTTCAAGTTTTTCCTTCTCCAACGCCAACACTTCTTCGTGAATCTTTTTTTCCTCCTTAGCCTCTTTTTCGAAGAACTGCAGTAGCCCGTTCGCTGGTTGCTTTCGCTTTCTTTTACGCTTGTTATTATTGTCATCGGAGTCAATCTCAGAATGATGACCACCTGGCCAAGTGGTTGCGTCTCTTCCAGTTGAATTGTTTCTCTTTATGCGTTTGTACGTTGAAAGCATAGTTATTTAAAAATTTACGCTGTAGCTGATCTCTAGTGCAGCTGAGATCTGGAGCATCAATTGGCATTTTAAAATGAACTCTCCCCCAAAGAACTGATTTCTTTCTACGACCGCTCTCGAACTCCTGCTCCATATCCAAACGGCACCTTACCAATAATTTGGTTTCGGTTTTGCTTAATTTGAAACTAAAAAGAAATAATAAATAATATTATATATATATATATGGCGCGATATACAACAGTTATATCATCAACCTCCTAGGAGATTTTTGCGCCGAGCTTCTCTACCAATTTGTGGTGTGTCGCTTTGAAATTTTTCCTACAAATTGGAGGGACCTACAGTTTTTTCGACGACTCCGAACGGCATCTACAAAGCAGATGAATTTTTGCTGAGAAATACACTCGGAGAGTTTGTCAAACCACTGCCGAGGGGCGACCCCGTTTTGAAAAAACTTTTTCAAACCACTTTTTGATATAACCTGTACCAGGGCTCGAACCCGGACCTTTGGTGTGGTAGGCCGACAGCACTACCTCCACACCACGGTGGCCGCCATATTATAATATGTATTTAAATACACTAGACCACGAATTTCAACTTTTTCTCTTTACCAGAAACGCCGTTATTAAATTCGTATGTAAAACCCCCTCCTAATTTCGAAAATCGAGTTCAGTTTTGATTCTATGGTACCGTCTTCGAGATATTTTCAATTTACCGTTATTCGAAAAAACCAAAAAGACGGCTCCCTTTAATTACGTATATCTCACGCACGGATCAAGCAATTGCAAAAAGGTTTACAGAATCAAAGCACAATAAAATTTGGTGTAAATGCATCATACATTGTTTTTTAGCTCAACCAGATAGTTTTCGAGATATTAGCTTATCATTTCAGATTTTTGTTATTTTTTTATGAAAAAATATGAAAAAACTTCATCTTTGCGATGGCAGCATTCCAAAACCGCAACTTTTTTCCCGGATATGTTTTCTTTACGTAAAGCTCTGTTTAATTAGAAAACAGATACGCTATCGATGCAAAACTACGTAAGTTATAAACGATCAAATAAAAAACCCAGGTTGCGCAACTTCAATGTATGTATCTATACCAGGCGCGTATTCAGGGGGGGGTTTCGGGGGTTCAAACCCCCCCCGAAATTTCCGAAAATTAAAAAATATACGTTTGTTTTATAATAATTACTCTATTCATTTTTAAAACCCCTGTTAAGAAATTAGCATTAATAGCAATAATGAAAACACGAAAGAGTAAAATTAAATAATATTTCACACTGAGAGAAGTTATTAGTAGTTGCTTATCAATTATCAGAGCAAGTCTGAGAGGTCACAACTAAATTTCTGCAACGGTTCACTCATTTGGAGCTTTAAGAAATTCGCGCAAAACTATCAGACTTGCTCTGCATAAGATCAACTTAGCATCTCAACTACATATGTAGCTTGTTAACAACAGTAAGAGTGATTCGAACTCAAGTCTGTTGAAATTTAAATTAACTGCTTTTCGAGTTATGAATACAGCCGGCAAAAATCGTAAAATGAGTGTCTCTCGTTATTGTAGTCACGGTTGCCATAAGCTTAACCAAAAAAATTACCACAAATTACAAAGCAGTACACAACGCAGTCGTATTGAATTATCAGAGAAAGCAACAATTAGATTGTACTTATACTTGGCAGGTGATAATAAAAGGTGACGCTAATTTGGCAAAAAAGGTTTGAAAAAGTTTTAAAGTAAAAGCCCGGTATGCTGTTGAAAAGAAAATGCTCAAGAAATATTTTCATTTATTTTTGACCATGAAATTGTCATGAATAGCCAAGAAATTTTGACGTTCCGTTCTGCATTTTGAATAATTGCAGTTCGGCGCTTTTTATATGAATTTCAATGTTATTTTGAAAAGTAGAAGAGATTCTTACGCAACATATTTTTCTTAAGCGTTTCATAAGTGTCATTTTATATAGAGTTTTTGGATTTCTTTTGAACAGCCTAAAGCCCTGAAAAAGAAAAATATTTTCCAATCACAAAGGAGGAGCGGCCGAGCACGTTCATGATGCATTAATTAATTGTCCCGTGTCTTTTTTCCCTATGGTACATCGATATATAAAAATTGCTGCAACGCTTCCAGTTTCCGTTGCTCCTAGCGAACGGTCTTTCTCTTCCCTTCGAAGGTTAAAAACTTATCTAAGAAGTACAATAGGGCAGGAGAGGCTGGCTCTACTTTACATCCACTCTACTTTTGAATGAACTCCTGAAGAAATCCTAAACAAAATTTCAAAACAAACAAGAAAAATAAATATTGTTTTGTACAATGCTAAAAGTTTTAGCCTAGATTTAAAACCTTTTGGGGCTACATACACCTATACACCTAGACCAGTATGTCTGCGTTCAAAGTGTTGTTTGGAATTTCCAGTAATATTAACTTCCTTTGACTAATGTCAATGTATGAAAGTATGAGTAAAAACACAATAAAAATACTGCAACTCAAAGTTACGAACTTTGTGGAAAATTCATGAAAATTCAATAAAACTTTCATCAAAATTTCTAAGTTTTTAGTGCAAATTTTTAGATTTTTTTCGAGCATGCCCGTATCCCGTTCAATTGAAGTGAACAAAGATACCAATCTTAAACCGCTATAAGAGTTACTCGATTTTTGGCAATTTTTTTTCTACCCGACCAAGTGCATTATCTTCCATACAAATTTATAAGCGTAATATTTTTATATTGAACAAAATTATCTTGATGCGCAATGTTCTACCTACTGAGCTACAGCGCACTCAATTTTGTGCGAGAACTATACATATTCGCTGCGTATACGACTTTTGTTGTATTTTTGTTTATCCCAGTTAAGTTTTAAATCTAAACGGCAAAAAATTTAGAATTTGTGAAGGTGGTTGAAATGTTTGGAATTTATTTCCAAAAAGTTTTAAAAATTGTGTAAACCAATGAATGGTTTCAAATTTAGGCTCAAATTTTTAGCCGTGTAGAAAGAGAAAAATTTCAAATAAATAAAATATAATAATAATATAAATATGTAATATGTAAAAATATAAGTATGTGTGTATTTACAGGTAATTCTTATTTACTGACACTTTGGCCAAAACCCCCCCCGAAATTTTTTTCTGGCTACGCGCCTGATCTATACATACATATATTAAAGGTATAAAGTGCAATTGGGATATTATCCGGATAAACGGATAACACCACAGCAATGATAATACTTTTTCGTTAAATGAATCAAAAAGTACTTCTAATACTCGAATTGTTTTATAGTAGGTAGAGTTCTTGCATCGAAAGGAAGAGTGGTTGGGCTCGAAACATGCTGTAGGCATGTAGTTATAAACATGTATTTCCGTCACTTATGGGCAAGTATGCAGGCTTCGTATAAAAAGGAACCTTTCTGTCTAGGTAAGATTTGATTTTTTCAATTTTATTCTTGTTCCGAGTATAAATATGAGTTAATGCGCCTTAACACTTCATAACATCTGCAAGGCTCGCCGGAAAAAGTTCAGTTCATAAGTTAAATTTCAAAACCGTGATTTATTAAAAAAAAAAAATGAGTAAAAGGACGAGAGAATTTGAGTGTAATAACGATCCAGATATGTTCTGTTTCATGTGTGGCCACTATGCTATCATAAAGCGACGACGAGTGTTCTCAGATCATTTCAAAACTTTATACTCCAAGTATTTTGGCATTGAGCCTAAAAATGCTGAAAAACCATGGACATCGAACACTTTATGTACATTGTGTCGAGTAGAATTGATTCAGTCGGAATCAGGATAACAAATAAAATTTGATACACCAATGATATGGAGAGAACCTACTTGCCATTCAATAGAGTGTTATATTTGTCAAACAAAAGTACTTGGCGTTGGAAGATCAAGAAGAGTAACCTATGCCAGCGTACTTACAGTGACATTACCACTACTACATTCAACGGCAGTTGCGGATCCAGTTCCATTGTCAACAGTAATATCTGGGTGCGGGGAATCAAGTTGTACTGAATTTCGCATGGGAAACGAGAAAAACGTTCTGTCACAAGCACAACTTAATGATTGGATAAGAGATTTGGAACTATCCAAGGAAAAGGCCGAGATCCACACTTCTCGTATGCAACAATTTAAATTTGTGTCATCCGATGTTAAGGTGATATATTGTAGAACTCGTCACGAACCATTTTCCAAACACTATACCAAGAAAGACAGTATATGTATGTATGCTACTGCAACGACATTCCTGGTTTATTCAAAGAGTTTGGTCAAACATATGATTCAAAAGAGTGGCGATTGTTCATAGACAGCAATAAACTAGTTTAAAGGCTGTATTATTGCATATTGGTAACAAAAAGCCTTCTATCCCGATCGCGCATGCATTAAGTACAAAGGAAACCTACAAGGAAATGCAAAAACTACTCAAATTTATCAAATATGAAGAGCATGATTGGAAAATATGTTCTGATCTCAAAGTCGTTGCAATGCTACACCAAACACTGCTGCTTCCTCTGCAAGTGGGATAGCCGAGCTCGTAAGGACCAGTACGTCGAGTTTACCGTTGGCGTGGATAACATCAAACACACCCCTCTTGTCAAGAAAGAGAAAATCATACTTCCACCCTTACACATCAATCTCGGTCTCATTAAAAACTTTGTTAAGGCTTTGGACAAAGAAGGCGAAGCATTCGACTATTTAAAAACAAATTTTTCCAGATATTTCTCAAGCCAAGATAGAGGAAGGAATTTTTCTTGGACCACAAATAAAAAATTTTATCAACAATAATCAATTCAAAGGACTACTCTCATCAGTTGAGTCAGCAGCGTGGAAATTCTTTGAAAAGGTCGTTGCTTCTTTTCTCGGTAGACACAAAAGAGCTAACTACGAGCAGATAGTGAACGACTTAATCAATAATTATGCAAAAATGGGTAAATATTAAAGGCTTATTAAAATTAATTTCCCAAAATTTTATAACTTGTTTATCTAACTAATATTTTCTTTCCAGGCGTAAATATGTCTTTAAAAGATCACTTTCTGCACTCACATTTGAGCTTTTTTCCGGCAAATCTTGGCGACGAAAGTGACGAGCATGGCGAAAGGTTTCACCAGCAAATGAAATTAATTGAGAATCGATATCAAGGGTTCTGGGACGTCGCAATGATGGGCGATCCTAAAAAGAACAAGTGTCAAAGTAGAACACATAATTATTTCACATAGTAAAATCCAATTAAGATAAAGATTGTTAGAATATAGTATAAACATAAATAAATTTAAAAAAAAAGTTAAAAATATGGGTAATTTCATCCATAAATTGAACTTTTAACTCAATAGAAACAGAGCATAGCTAGATATTTTACTCTCCTTTATACCATACATACGTTTTGAAGTATACGTTGAAATTGCGCAACCTGGGTATTTTTATTTGATCGTTTATAACTTACGTAGTTTTGCATAGATTTTCTTCGATGATAGCTTATCTGTTTTCTATGTAAACAGAGCTTTACGTAATGAAAAAATATCTGGGAAAAAAGTTGCGGTTTTGGAATGCTGCCATCGCAAAGATGAAGTTTTTTCATATTTATTCATAAAAAAAAACGAAAATCTGAAATGATAAGCTAATATCTCGAAAACTATCTGGTTGAACAAAAAAACAATGTATGATGCATTTACACCAAATTTTATTGTGCTTTGATTCCGTAAACCTTTTTGCAATTGCTTGATCCGTACGTGAGATATACGTAATTAAAGGGAGCCGTCTTTTTGATTCTTTCGAATAACGGTAAATTGAAAATATCTCGAAAACGGTACCATAGGATCAAAAATGAACTCGATTTTCGAAATCATTTTACATACGAATTTCATAAGGGCGTCTTTGGTAAATTTTGGCCGTCGACCAGTGTTATTTGTAAATGATATAGCAGAACGTGGTATAGCACTAATAACACGTTTTAATGAAGCTTTTACTTATCAGGAAGAGCATTACAAAAACTTGCCTCACGTAACACATCATATGCAAAATTCATAGAGTAGATACTTGAACAAAAATTGCTCAAGAAAAAATGTTTAAAGTAGAGAAAAATTGCTAATAGCACTATTGTATTTATATTTATGTGAATTAAATTTGTTTTATTCATATTGTTTTGATTAGTTTTTTAATATTTGCACATTGTTAGTGTCATTTACTTATGTATCTAAAGCTTATTCATTTCATCCTACACTCGAGATAGCATTGGATATGGCGCAACCTAGTAGCCTTGGCATAAGGATGGGTAAACAGCGATCCCGCTCTCGCTGCTTCTCTAAAGCGAACTTCATAAAGCTCAATGATATGTTAGCTTCCCATGACTGGTCGAATCTCTATGCCTGTAAAGATATCGAGACAGCCGTTTCCATATTCTACAGCTCGCTGCATGGAATTTTCGACAACTGTGTCCCTCTCCGCAATATTAAGTCCAGACTACATAAACTTTTTATAAGATCTGGCTCATCTGACACCTATTCGAAATATTTGGTTGCGCGCTCCAATTTTCAGCTGCTCAATCAGCAGTGCTATAAGGATTACTTAACAGGTTGCAAAACTCAATTTTTCAATAACCCGAAAAGATTTTACAACTTCGTTAATTCAAAACGGAAGACCTCCGGATTTCCATCTTGCTTCTCCTTTGGAAGTAAGAAAGCCAGTTCGGATCAGGACATTGCGGAGTTATTTGCTGATTTCTTTAAGTCAACTTATTCCTCTAATAGGTTCCAACAATTTCCCTATCCTTTCAAATTAGCAGAATCCAACTGCATCCTTAATCCTGTTATGGATAAAAATACCGTTCTACTAAGCCTTTTAGCATTGAAACCTACATTTTCCCCAGGACCTGATGGTGTCCCCAGTTGTGTGCTAAAGTACTGTGCTGTAGTTTTATCTGACCCGGTCCTTAAATTATTTAAACTATCTCTTGATTCTGCGTCATTCCCCGCCGTATGGAAGCAATCATTTATCATACCCTTGCACAAAAAAGGGAGTGGCTCAAATATTGAGAACTACAGGGGAATAGCTAAGCTTTCAGCTATTCCTAAAACCCTTGAACAAATAATCACTCACCAACTGCAACATCTTTGTAGCTCTTTATTATCACCGTGTCAACATGGGTTTGTGCGTCATAGATCAACCACTACGAACCTACTTGAGTTCACCACATTCGTTATGGATGGATTCGTAAATTGTTTGCAAACTGATGGAATATACACTGATTTCAGTAAAGCATTCGACTCTGTCAACCATGAGCTTCTAATCCATAAACTCTATTTATTGGGTTTTCCAAATCATTTATTGGTATGGCTTGAAGATTATCTAATGAACAGGTCTCAACAGGTTTTGTTCAAGAATATTATGTCTAAGTCGATCAACGTAACCTCCGGGGTGCCTCAGGGAAGTCATTTAGGCCCCTTGCTTTTTACCCTATTAATTAATGATCTACCTCAAATTATCTCCTATTCCCGCACTCTTATGTACGCGGACGATGTAAAGCTGTGCTACTCATTTTCCCCCACCGAACCATTTCGGGTTGATCTCCTTCAAGCTGATTTGGAAGCGTTCCGGAACTGGTGCACAGTCAATCTATTAAACTTGAGTAGCTCGAAATGTAATCAAATGACATTTCATCGAGTGAAGCCATTTTTAGCATCCTACACACTAAACGGCGCGCCCTTGGAGCGTATCTCTGAGGTGGTTGATCTGGGTGTCCTATTTGATCATAAGCTGAGTTTTAATATGCATATCTTATCGATCACGAACAAGGCCATGGGTGTGCTTGGATTTGTTAAAAGGTGGGCTAAAGAATTTGATGACCCGTACCTCACGAAAGTCCTTTATACATCGCTGGTGCGCCCAATACTTGAGTATTGTTCATGTGTCTGGTGCCCCGTGTACCGAGAGCATATAACGCGGATTGAGTCAGTACAAAAGCAATTTTTGATATTTGCCTTGCGTTGTCTCCCCTGGAACCCAGATATACACCTGCCTCCATATAGTAATAGGCTTCTCCTCATTAGTTTACCTACCCTAGAAAATCGCAGAACCTTATTAGGGGTAATGTTCCTCCATAAGCTGATTATCGGCCAAATTGACTCATCTGATCTTGTTAGTCGGCTAAATTTCGCCGTTCCTGCTAGGACGTCGACGCACTTTGTACCATTTCAAATACCCATTTATCGTCAAAACTTTGTCAGAAACAATCCTCTGAATGTCTGGTGTTTACACTACAAAAAATTATATAGTTGTATCAGCTTCGAATGTTCTGTTGGCCATTTATCTAAAGCAATACTTGATTTCCTTACCGTCCGCCGATAAACAATAAAGGATTCACCCGCTACACCTACTAATAGCCATACCGTCCAAGTTATTTAATACAATCTAAGTAGTTGATGAAAGAGAGGGTGGATTGGAGACACGGCCTCTCCAACCACCAGTTTTTTTCTCAGATTCCTTAGAATACACTCAACCTGAGCAATTTAATCAACCGAACGAGAAGGTGGATTGGAGACTCGGCCTCTTCAACCATCCAGTAGTTTCTTCAGACTTCTTCGTGCAACTTTAATGGATATATTGTTTGACTGTGAGGGTGGATTGGAGACACGGCCTCTTCAACCACTCAGCCTCAAACTTATAATTCGTCCGAACGAGAGGGTGGATTGGAGACACGGCCTCTTCAACCATCCAGTTAGCCGCATAAATGAAAAATAATATCTTATAAGTAAATTCTTGCTTTTCTCAGTTCTGTTAATTAATTTTTCTCTTTTATACATTTTATATACATATGTATTTGTATTCACTATTGTAATATTGTTTTGTAAACCATGTTGATATTTCTACAGTCGACCCCTGTTTTTAGCGTCGACTTAAAATAAATAAATAAATAAATATATATAAAAATAAGTCCCCGTATATGTACGTCGCCGAACTACGCATAAACGCGTCGTGCGATTTCAACCAAACTTATACACTACGTGGGCAGTGGTCCATTTATGGTTTATATGAAGTTTCAAGACCCTATGCGACCCGTTTTCCGAGATATCGACCAAAATATGGACCAGGGGTGACCCTAGAAGGTGTTTACACAATATGGGTATCGAATAAAAGGTGTTGATGAGGGTTTTAACAGGAAGTGGTTCAAAGTCCCATATGGGACCCTGTTTCCGAGATATCGACCAAAATGTGGACCAGGCGTGACTCTAAAGAGTGTTTACACAATAAGGGTACCAAATGAAAGGTGTTGATGAGGGTTTTAACAGGAAGTGGTTCAAAGTCCCATATGGGACCCCGTTTCCTAGATATTGACCAAGATGTGGACCAGGTGTGACCCTAAAAAGTCTTTACACAATATGGGTACCAAATTAAAGCTGTTGATGACAGTTTAAAAAGGAAGTGGTTCAAAGTCCCATATGGGACCCCATTTCCGAGATATTCACCAAAATGTGGCCTAAGTGTGACTCTAAAAAGTGTGTGCACAATATGGTACCAAATGAAAGGTGTTGATGAGGGTTTTAATAGGAAGTGGTTCAAAGTCCAATATGGGACCCCGTTTCCTAGATATCGACCAAAATGTGTGACCCTAGAGAGGGTTTGGACAATATGGATACCAAAAGAAAGGTGTTGACTAAGGTTTCAACAGGGAGTGGTTTGGTACGCTGACGGATGTCGTAGCGTATAAAAGTATAATATATCCTTTTGATAATATATCATTTTGACAAGAAAATTAAGAACTTTTTATTTATTGTAGCTTTTGTATCATAAACCTTGGTTAGTATTACCGCGAGGTAAGAAAGCTTTCACTACCCCTCTTCCTCTCAATCAAAATATTTTAACATTTGACAAATTTTTATTTCAAATTTGATTGGGGAAAAAACAATTAAATCAAATGAGCATATTTTCGCTTTTGAATAATTTTTAATTTAAACAAAAGTTTATGTGCTGTTGTTATATTACCATATTGGCTATTGAATAATTTGTTATAGAAAAAAATAGTTTATGTGCTGTGGATGTATTGTTGGCTAATTAAATTATTTTATATAACCGTTATTTTTTAAAGAAATACAATGAATTGAGAAAATTAGTGGTGTTTATTTTCATAGTTTTCTTTTTAACAGAGGCTCACAATGATCTTAGGTTCATAATGATCCTAGGTATACAATAACAAAAAAGCAAAGGCAAAACAACGTTTGCCGGGCTCAGCTAGTATTTAAATAAAAAGCTTTTTACAACGAAATTTAAATAGCTTGTCTAAATTAAAATAGTAAAGTTGTATACAAATTTGATTAACGTTGAGCAATTGAAAATTTTTAAAATACCATCTGCTGGTAAAATTTTGTATAAAAAAACTTATTGTATACTGAAACCAAAAAAATTTAAAAACTTCGTTTTCATTTTCAGATCCTACTACCATTGCAAAAGTGTATTTTAATATAAAATTCAATCGCCAAATGTAACTTAGCTCAATTACCTACCGATTGATGTACATTTTTTTAATGGACTAATTTTAAAGTAATTTTTTGGATTTTTACAAAAAAAGCAATTCAGAAAAATTCTCTTTGACTTAATAAAAATCCTTGAAAGGACACTGGCAGGTGGAAAATTCATATGGATGACTTGTTCCATATTCCATTCTACATAAAAGTCATTGTGTTGTTAATACCCCGAAAATCACTTGTTTACGAGATATTGGCTATTAAAGACGTATACCTTTTTTAAGTGCATTTTTAGCATATATGCAGGGCAACCAAAAATATGCAAAATCATATTCTTTTCCTTACGTGCTATTGCATAATGGCTAAAATATAAAGGTGTTTCAAGAAAAAGCAAAGTGTTTGAGCCATATTTGTTAGGGCATATTTTAGCATATTTCAGTTGTTAATGCATATTTATGCATATTTTTGCTAAAAAAGCATATTTTGTCATATTTTCCACATTTAATGAATTTCTAAACAAATATCGAATAGAGGCTCATTTACACGGGTCGATTTTTCTAGCCGATTCTTTTCAATCCACCGTGTAAATAGCAATTCGATCGATTCAAACCCTGTATTTGAAGGTAGAACGCTGTGGAACGACAAGAAAATCGAGCCGTATAATCATCCTTAAGTGCTACTGAAAAATGCAACCCTGTCATAAGCAAATGTTCGATAGAATTATCGATAAACACAATATAGTATATCCACATCTTTCGTTCACTTAATAACGGCACTTAAATATTCATAAATGTTTGCAAACTTTCGCTCATTTTAATAAAAGGTAAACGTTTGGTTAAATAAAGATTAAAATTGACTTGTATTCGTTTGTGTGTTTGTGTGCATTTATAAGTTTCTTTTTACAGATAATGCCGAAAGCAAAAGCAACCATTTCTCAAAAGCTGAAGCAGATCGTTGGAGAATTTCCTGATTTGCACACGGACAGTAAGGTGCTGATTTGCAGCCTATGCAACAAGGTAGTATCATTTGACAAAAATTTTTTGATAAAGCAGCATTTGCAATGCGAAAAACATATTCAACTCAAACGGTCGAAAAATATTGCTCAGTCACAAAGCTTCGTGGCCGATAGATTGAAATTGCAGCATGTTGAATTTGCAAACGATTTATGTACCCTACCAGAAACGCTGATTTTTTTAACTAACACACTCACACTCAAAATTTCAGTGCTGACCATGTACTGACCAAAATAGTGACAATTAGGGGTCGCTGTTATCAGTGTGAGACGGATATGTTATGGCAAATGTAATTGTATGTATGCTAGAATAGTTCGTCCAATTGAATCATATGGTCATTAGTGACTGTCATTTGACTATCAAATGATTATCAGTAGTGGTGCATTTTCAAAATTCCTAGAAAATTTTCAATCGGCACGCATTCTAAGCGAAAACTATTAAAAATGCAGTGTTACGAGGTAAATTAAATGTTAATTGCTAGTAATATCATTTCTAACAAAAAATTATTTTCCAGGAGTGTTGGAGCAAGGTTCCCTGAACTTCGAGGCGGATATTCCGGCAACTATTTCCAAAAGCCACCACCCCAACGTACAACAAATATGTATAGCGAACATTTAGTACTTATAAGTGTTACGAGGTAAGTAAAATGTTAAAGGCTAGTAATATCCCTTCTAACAAAATATTATTTTCTAGGAGTGTTGGAGCAAGGTTCCCTGAACTTCGAGGAGGATATGCCGCAACCATTTCCAAAAGCCACCACCCCAACATACAACAAATATGGCGCACATTATGTACTTTACTTCTGAATTTGTGTAATGTTTAATGAACGTCCTTATTTTAGTTAATTCTTAGAAGAAAACAAATGTTTCAAATGTTGTGATGTAAAGAAATAAATTTTTCTCTATGCAAAAAACCATTAGTACTTTTTCACATTGGTCAGTAGTGACATTATTATGGTCAGCACTGGTGTAAACAGTGTTGTATCATTTATGACAGTAAATGACAGTCTTATAGACAGCGGTGATTCAATAAAACACGTGGGAGTGAACAGCACAGCTCTATGCTTAATTAAAAGGCGATTTCACTGTGTTAGAGTGAAATAAAAGCTCACACGTACACAGTTGTTTACATCAGCTTTGTGCAAGCCCCCTTGTATCCGTGATGTAAAGTTTGTATGGAGCGCTGACAATTAGACTGACAGTACTGAAGATCAGATGTTGTGTCAAATGACAGTCAGTGTTCTGGTAGGGTATTGTCTCGTAACGTATCACTGGAGAAAACTTCTCCCAGTAGTTGACACCCAATTGTTGCCCACAACCTTTAGCAACTAACCTCGATTTGAACCTTTCGATATCACCGTTGGCATCGCGTTTTATTCGGAATACCCATTTCAATCAAATAGCTTTCTGGCCGTTTGGTAGGTCCACCATTTTCCATGTATTATTCTTAATGAGCGCGTCGAACTCTTCTTGCATAGAATTGCGCCATTCGGTTACACATTGCCCATTCAATGCTTCTGACGGAGTTTGTGGAGTTTCACTATCCTCCAAACAATTTACGCTATTTAACGTTTGCAACTGCTTCCTGGGTCTGCCTGGTTGACCTGTACGAATTAGTTTTGGTCTACCACGCCCACGCTTTGTCACCTCAATTTGTTCTGTATCCGATGCAGCCTGTTCATGATGAGCTTCTTCTTCATCACTATCAGATTCACTAGCCGTGGCAAACTCCTCCTCATCATCGCCGGAGTCTTCATTCATACTATTGATCGTTGTTCTTCTTCAACTTCAACAGACCCAAGGCGAATGATGTTTGTCGCGAAATCATCATTTCTATCGTTGTTTGTTTCTGTGCCAAAATCATTATCCACAAATTTTACGTCGCGTCTTGCTACTATACCGCGCCGCTGGCGGTCATATAAACGATATGCTTTTGCCGTTTGGGAGTAGCCAACAAAAATATACTCCTTACCTTTTGCCTGGAACTTAATTTTATTTGTTTTGTCCAGCGCAAATGCTCGAGACCCAAAAATACGTAAATGTTTCACTGACGGTTTACGCTGTTTCCATATTTCGAATGGAGTGCGTCGATTCAACGCTTGAGTTGGGCATCTATTACGTAGATATACTGCGGTTAATACCGCATCAGCCCATAAAAACTCTTCAAGCTTCGCATGAATCAATAAACGTTTGGCCATTTCAACTATAGTGCGATTGGCTCGTTTCGCAACACAAATTTGCTGTGGCGTATACGGCACGGTCAATTCTCTTTTTATACCACACTTTTCCAAATAATCTTCAAATTCATTATTTATATACTCTGTGCCATTACAGTCCATTTGGCATTCTACATAGCTCTTAAATTCTATGAATTTTTCAAACACTTCATTCTTGGCCTTCATAAAATAAACAAAACTTTTTCGCGAAAAATCATCGATGAAAGTGACAAAATAACGATTGCCACCCAATGATTTCGCATTCATAGGTCCACACACCTCTGTATACACAAGCTCAAGCACTTTCATTGTTGAACGTTCAGTTTTTTGTGGAAAAGGTAACGAACAATTTTTGGCTCTGTTGCACGTATCACAATTCATTTGCTTTGGCATATTTTTTAATTTCATGCCACACACTAATTCTTTAACATTAATTTCTTTCAAATTTTTAAAATTCAAGTGGCCGTATCTATTGTGCCACATCGTTACAAGCGAATTGTCAGCTATTATATTAACTTCACCCACCTAATTTTTTTCTGTGTACAAATACAAGTTGTTTTGTCGATTTGCTTGTAACACTATTTTTTGCTCTTTGTTTCTTAAGGCTGGTTTTCATTAGGTCAAAATATGACATCAAATGGTGGCATACCAATGAAAACGGCTGGCATATGGAGTCAATTGCGTTTGCAGTCAGTTTTGAAGACTCATTGTCATATAAAATGGGATGCATGTGAAAACTGTCAAATTGCAGTATGACAGCGCAGTTTGCAACGATTGACACTCAAAATAGACATGATGGCAAATCTATTTCATTTGACTCAATTCGTTTGTGGAGTCGGGTTCGCACCCCAAATTTTTTCAAAAATTTTTTTTTTCTTTTTTTATATTATTTTTTATATTTGTAACATTTGCAAGCTCGAGACCAAGTGAACAATAATAATTGGTTTCAATTATTATATTCGAGTTTGTGGAAAAATTGATATTTGGAGAAAAAATTACAAAGCTAGTCACAGCGATGGATAGGATTACATGTTTCAAAGTGTCCCCACTTATCATCAGATCCCTTTTCGGACACTGGGATATGAATCCGTGTCTGCACCAACGCCGCTGTTAGAAATCTAACAACTCAGCTATGATGCCCTGTGACGTCACGATGCATTCATCCCCACTTCAATTTTTCATTTGGTTTTGTTGTTTTATAGCTGTATTCTGTAAGTCTGTCTCATCTCAAGTCACTAAATTTGAGATTTTTCATTAGAGACAATTTTTGTGACTTTCGATGATTTCGGTATTCTGTAAGAGGAAATCACAAAAATTTCACCATTGAAAATTTTTTGTCTGTTTTTTCTTTTTTTTTTGTTAGTTAATTATTATTTTTTTAAACATTTATAAGTGATTTCAAACTAAAAATTATTTTTTTTCAATTTATTTAATTTGTATCCCTATATTTTCTTGTTTGTGACCTGCCTACAACCAGCTGACAAATTAGTGACTCTTTTTTGAGACATGAGATGTGAGACAGCTTACTGAATACCAAATTGTCTCAAAATTGAAATTGACCACAAATTGTCTGTATTAGTGACTAGAGACAGCTTACAGAATTTGCCTGTTAGTCTTGCCAACAGAATACACACATTGCTTAGACTATCAGTCCATATGTATCAATGCGTGTGTTGGGCTTGTTTGTTTGTACATTGTTATTGTACTGAACCCGTGCTCTGGTTTAGTGTATTTTTGTTTTTGGTTTTTACGGTCTTTCTATTTACATATATTTGTAACATTTGCAAGCTCGAGACCAAGTGAACAATAATAATTGGTTTCAATTATTATATTCGATTTTGTGGAAAAATTTATATTTGGAGAAAAAATTACAAAGCTAGTCACAGCGATGGATAGGATTACATGTTTCAAAGTGTCCCCACTTATCATCAGATCCCTTTTCGGACACTGGGATATGAACCCGTGTCTGCACCAACGCCGCTGTTAGAAATCTAACAACTCAGCTATGATGCCCTGTGACGTCACGATGCATTCATCCCCACTTCAATTTTTCCTTTGGTTTTGTTGTTTTAGTCTTGCCAACAGTGTACACACATTGCTTAGACTATCAGTCCATATGTATCAATGCGTGTGTTGGGCTTGTTTGTTTGTACATTGTTATTGTACTTAACCCGTGCTCTGGTTTAGTGTATTTTTGTTTTTGGTTTTACGGTCGAATATAATAATTGAAACCAATTATTATTGTTCACTTGGTCTCGAGCTTGCAAATGTTACAAATATATGTAAATAGAAAGACCGTAAAAACCAAAAACAAAAATACACTAAACCAGAGCACGGGTTAAGTACAATAACAATGTACAAACAAACAAGCCCAACACACGCATTGATACATATGGACTGATAGTCTAAGCAATGTGTGTATACTGTTGGCAAGACTAAAGGCCCTATTACGGTTTACAACTCAACTTTACTTTAGTTGAAATTTTGCGATTTGGTATTAGCGATTACAGCCCAACCTGTCAAAAGTTGTAATTTGGTATAATCAATTACAACCCAACCTGTCAAAAATTATTAGTTGAAATTGATAGTGTAACAACTTTTGTGTGGCATTACCATTTACAACCCTGTGCTAGTTTGGTTGTCTACAATATCGAAAATTGACAACTGCTCACTAGCAGTTGTATTTGGATAGCGAATATACACTTTTGCTGTTATTTTGGAAAATATATAACGAAAAATGGAGATCGGGTTAGTAAATATTTTAAAATTATTTCAAATTAATATTTAATCGTGAGTTTTGTACAGATTTATAGAAAAAGCAAGGTTACATCAAACCAGCAGTTTGAAAAACTTGTTGAATTAATGGAGAGGCATCCCGATAATGGACGAGGCAAGGCGCAATTTGGGTGAACCAAAAGCCAAACGAAGGCATTGTGTGAGGAATTTGACCTACAGCTCAATAGCTTAGGACCACCAACAAGAACTGCGGCGGAGTGGGGACGAGTAAGTAGTAGTCATGGAATGCAATGAAAGTGCAATGATAATGATTTGAGTGGTCACGAAGCTCTTTTCGTATGCGCAGCACATCTGTTTTAGTACCAACATTTTGATCGTTATAAAATAAATCGAAACTTATGTCCCTTTTAAAATATATTTATAATAATAAACAATTTCACAATTATTCGTTGAATTTTATAGATTTGATTTCTCGTAACAAAATCAAAATCTGTTGAATTATCTGTCAAAATGTCTCTTTCTAGGTTGGCAACATCGATTCAACTTCAACTAAAAAAGGTTGTAGTCCATAATGCCAAAAAGCAGTTGAGTTGTTTTAAAGTTGAGTTGTCTTAAATACAACTCAACTCAGTTGAGTTGTAAACCGTATTAGGGCCTTAAAACAACAAAACCAAAGGAAAAAATATCAATTTTTCCACAAAATCGAATATAATAATTGAAACCAATTATTATTGTTCACTTGGTCTCGAGCTTGCAAATGTTACAAATATATGTAAATAGAAAGAATATATTATTGTTTTCTTTTTTAATTCTGGAATATTACCATTTTGTGGTCGGCTACGTTATACTTATATCTCAAATTTGGATGTTTTTGTGTCGGGGACAAAACAAAAAAGGGAAAATATATTAAAAAAAATAATACTTGCAATTAAAAAGCAGAGAAAAGTTAACAAAAAGTTAAAAAACATTTAACAAAAGTTGGGGTGGGAACTCGCTACCCTACAATTGATAGTGGAGTAGCTTGTCAAACAACTGACTGGGCAATTGTAGTGAAAACGGGATGTCAATCGCCTGACACCACAATTTGACGTCAGTCTTTAACACGCTCTGCTTTATCGACTTCATGTCAGTTTTTAAGTCGTAATGAAAACACATTTGACACCAAATCGCCATAGTGTCAGTTAAGTCAGTTTTTGTGGTCATTCATTTTGACCTAATGAAAACCAGCCTTTACGAATGCAAATTCTTTTTCAAATATTGTGGAGTTACCGAACTGCGCTGCTATGCTCACAGACAAAAAATTCATTCGAAGTGATGGCACATACAAAACATTTTGCAAAGTCAGCTCTTGTTTACCATTATGTAGCACTACAGTACCAATACCTGGTGATTCAACATATTGATCAGCCGCTAACATTACTTTTGATTCTTTCTCATCAAACGACAAAAATAAACTTTTTTCACAAGACATATGTGAAGTAGCACCACTGTCGATGCACCATGTATGTTTCGATTGTATGCCGCTGCCGCAAGTCAATAGACAATTTTCATTTCATCATCTTTTTGTTGTGCACTCTTTTTCTTTGCACTTCGGCATTCACTTGCCCGATGACCTGTTTGTTGGCAATTGAAACATTTCCCCTTAAACTTGAATTTGTTTTGATTCTTTGACGTCTTCGAATTTGATTTGTTTTGCTTGTCGTCGTTCTCCGTACGCGCGCTTGGCTGCTTTTGCGCTGCATTTGCATTTTTGCTTTTGCTGGCGCATGAGTATACAGCTTGCATACTACCACGCTCATCTCTCTCTTGCCTACGCGCCTCTTCTTCGAAATTTTTGCTTTTGCAGCTTCGAACGTTGGCAAGTTGTCGCGTGTCTCAACTAAGTTTTCCCACGAATTAGGAAGACTTGACAACAACATTATTACTTTTAATTCGTCGTTTATTTGAATGTCTAACTCCGCTAACTTGTCGACTGTTTCGACAAATGAGTTCACATACGCACACACATTGTCACTTTGCTGCATACCAAAGCGCAACAGTTTTTGATACATCTGTACTTTTCTAATAGGTCCACTCTGCATATGAATTTGACGTAGCTTTTGCCAAGCCTCTGCCGCCGTTGTGCACGACTTTACATGCGTCGGTTTTATATTTAGGAACAAGCACGCCAGCGCCTTCTGGTCTGCTGTGTACCACTTTTCGGTTTCTTCAGGAGTTGCCTTCTCCAGCTTTTTGTCACATACAACTTTCCATAGATCGGTTGTAACAGAACACTTTTCACTGTTAACGACCACATGTTGTAATTGTTCTCCCCAAGTTTTTCTATTTGGAGGGACACACTCATTTTGCAAAAAAAGTGTCTTTTGCACCGAACCGAGCACACACGATTTGATCAGAAAATTCAGTTTTCGTTTTTGCGAGTCTTTTTCACGTAGCTACAATTTAATTTTTCAATAAACTTTATTTTGTCCTTTGACCTCTGGGCCCATAACCATTGTTGATAGAAATAGTATTGAAACGCAGTGTTAACAAGTAAAGAGTTTAATTGTAACTGAACTGAAGAATATAATACAGAGTCATTCCTAGTGGATAAATGAGCGCTACGGTCCGGCAGAGGTCGCAGCAGCCAGTTCAACACACCACATTTGACACAAGACAATGTAACACATTCTAACACACATATGGGCATTTCTCCCAAAAAGTCAACTTTTGTAGCGTGCGAACTTTTTCGTTTTTTGTAAATATCTTAAGAATTAACACTTGCCTAAAATTATCCTTAACACAAATTATTGTGTTAAGCAAAATCTATAAGATTCACTATTTGTCAAAATAAAAAAGTGTTTTGGCATTTGCTTTTTTTACACCCAAAACACAACACAACACACCACACAAACTGTCACACATTGTTTACACTCATCACTTTTTGTAAAAAAGTAAAAGCGATAGCACGCATCGACCCGCGCAATAAAGTATTTGTATTTGAATTTATCCCGCGCTATTATTTTTTGGTATTTTCCCGAGTAAGTAGTGCCGCAGACCGCCGTGAGTTCGAGTGAGTGCCAATATATAAAACAGAGAACCAATGACATTTCATATGCAGTGGTTGCCACTTGTATACAATAAGCAAATATTAATCTTACATTTACAACACGTTTTTTCTTTTCTTTTTAAAAAAATTTTAGGTAAGACCATCTCTTGATAACTTTTTTATTTTGATATTATTGTGTACTTTGGAAGTTATACATATCTTTTTCAATCCTATTGTCAATTTTTTCAGGCATTCTCAAAATATATAACACAAATATTTAAACGCTCATCAAAAGATACAGCGAAAATAATTGTTTCCACCTGTTTGTTGTGCTGTTTACCGCAAAAACTGAAACAAATTCCTAGGATATCGCCATTAAGCTAACAGTCAGGTAGAAATAGTATCTAAACGAAGGGTGTATGTATATGTTGAACAATAGATCCTATGCATAGTAGTGCCGAAATGTACAACATACACATACACCCTTCGTTTAGATAGTATCATAAACTTTTAACGACTAAGGACTCTAATAGATTCGAAGAAAAATCAGACATTCATTTTCAGACACCCACAATAAATTGACTTACACTTGATAATACTTTGTTGTATTCATCAGCGTCTTCGTAAACAACTTCTATGGAGGTGTTATACGTTTGTGAAGCCCAATGATAAAGGTATTTCGCCGTTTGAATTTGGTTTTTATTTGCTGTGCTATAATTCCGAGCGCCTCTTAAATGTCACAGCTATACCATCACATGCAGATTTTCCATGGCTGGTTGCGTAAAAGTGCCACTCAGAGAATATTTCGAAATCAATTATTTTATTTATTTTATTTATTTTAATTTTAAGTCGACACTAACATAAGCGGTCGACTGATGGCGAATGTATAACATTCTATTATAAAATACAAAGTGTTACAAAAGTAAACTTAACATGGCAAAATAAACTTAAGTGTATCGTATTCCACAAGTGGATGGTTGGAGAGGCCGCGTCTCCAATCCACCCTGACATTCAGTCCATGTGTTCATGCAAATATATGGTCAGGAATCCTGATCCTTCCCTGGATGGTTGGAGAGGCCGGGTCTCCAATCCATCTTACAGAAGGGTCGAATTATTGAATTAAGATGGGCATGGAGCTCTTGTATGTGCATTGTATGGTTGAAAAGGCCCAGTCTCCAATCCACCCTGACATTCGGTCGATGTATTCACGCAAGAATATGCTCAGGAATCTTGATTATTCACTGGATGGTTGGAGAGACCGTGTCTCCAATCCACCGTCAATTTCGGTCGATGAATTCATAAAGTTGAGCGTAGAGATTAAAGAGGAGTGAAAAAGGACGAGTTTCCAATCTACTTTTAAGATTTGGTAAGAAATACAAGTATGTCGTTACGTAAAGTGGCAATTGTACGTTCATAGCTTATACAGCCAGACAAGTCATTGTAGTACGAACACCAGATAAGCAGGGGACTATTTTTGACGAAGTTTGAATGACAAAGAGGTAAATGAAACGGGACGTAGTGTCTGGACCTTCTAGCAGGTACAGCAAAATTTAGTTTGCCTACTAGTTCAGAAGAGTCAATTTCACCAATAATCAGCTTATGAAGAAACATTACTCCTAGTAAAATCTTTCGATGTTCCAGAGTGGGTAAATTAATTAGAAGAAGCCGGTTTCTGTAAGGGGGTAGATTAATATTAGGGTTCCAATTGAGTCCGCGTAAGGCAAAAATTAGGAATTGCTTTTGTATAGACTCAATTCGTTGTATATGGTTTTGATATACGGGACACCAAACACACGAGCAGTACTCAAGTATAGGGCGGACTAACGATGTGTAGAGCGTCTTAGTGAGAAACGGATCATCGAACTCTTTAGCCCACCTCTTCACAAATCCTAACATACTCTTGGCTTTGTTAGTAATCGAAGAAATATGCATATTAAAACACAGTTTAGCATCAAAAAGGACACCTAGATCGTCAACAAATGATATGCGTTCTAAGTCGGTATCATTTAATAAATAGGATGTCAGAACTGGCTTCGTTCTATGGAATGTCATTTGTTTACATTTGCAGCAATTTAACGCAAGTAAATTTACCGTGCACCAGCCATGGAATGAGTCCAAATCTGCCTGGAGAAGAGCACCTGCCGACTTGTCAGAGGGACAATACGTGTAGCAAAGTTTAACATCATCCGCGTACATTAAGGTTTTGGAATATGAGATAACCTGCGGTAAATCGTTTATGAACAGAGTAAACAGCAATGGGCCCAAATGGCTCCCCTGAGGCACACCCGAAGTTACGTCAATGGATTTGGAAGTTGAGTGATTGAACATAACTCTTTGAGTCCTGTTTGTAAGGTAACTTGTAAGCCATGCTAAAATATGAACCGGAAAACCGAGTAAATCCAGTTTATGAACTAAAATCTCATGATTCACGGAATCGAAAGCTTTGCTAAAGTCAGTGTAGATTACATCCGTTTGATTTCTTCTAGAAAACCCGTCGATTACTAAGGATGTGAACTCAATCAAGTTGGTAGTGGTTGACCTACGAGGAATAAAACCATGTTGACAAGGGGATAATAAAGACGCACACTGATACTGAAGGTGCTTAGTAATGATCTGTTCAAAAGTTTTAGGAATAGCTGAAAGCTTAGCAATGCCTCTGTAGTTCTCAATATTTGATCTGCTACCTTTTTTATGCAAGGGAATAATAAAAGATTCTTTCCAGAGAGATGGGAACGATGCAGAATCAAGAGACAGATTAAATAGCATTAAGATCGGTCCAGATAAGTGCTGAGCACAGTACCTTAGCACACAACTAGGGACCCCATCAGGACCCGGGGAGAATATGGGCTGCAGTGATTCGAGGCTCTGAACAACAATGTCAATATCAATAACAGGGTTCCTGACGTTATCGGAACTAGCCAAATAATATGGATACTCCTTAACTTGGGAACTGTTGGAGGAGTAGGTCGATTTAAAGAATTCAGAAAATAATTCTGCAATATTGTCATCGGTATCAGCACTCTTACACCCAAACGTAAGCGACGATGGAAATCCAGAGACCTTGCGTTTAGAGTTAACAAAGCTATAAAACTTTTTAGGGTTGTTGAAAAATTGAATTTTGCAACAAGTTAAGTAATCCTTATAACATAACTGATTCAGACGCTGAAAGTTAGAACGGGCAACTAAATACTTCGAGCAGTCAGCAGATGTGCCAGATCTCTTGAATCGCTTGTAAAGTCTAGATTTAATATTATTAAGTCTAACAAGTTGACTTGAGAACCATGGTGCCTTCCTCGACTTAGCCTTGACGTAGCGAGATGGAACACAGCTTTCAAAGAAGCCATAAAGAGAAGTGTAAAATAAGGAAGTTGCTGATTCGAAATCTGTACAGGCATAAAGTTCAGACCAGTCATGGTCAGCAATCAATTCGTTTAGCATACCGAAATCCGCTTTGTAAAAGTATCTGACACGAGAATGAGAGTTCACTTTAGGTCTACTGGGCACGGTTTGTCGGTTAGTATCTACAGCTAACTCCAGCGAAGGGTGTAATGGATCTTCCGGAAGGGACAATGGAGATATTCGAGTGAGCCCATTGCCCTGCGAACTATCCACAAATACTAAGTCCAGCATCTTGTGTTTACTATTCAGTACATCATTTACCTGTAGGAGAGATAACTCAAACATGGCATTGAGGAAATCGTGTTGGGTTGTTGGTACCATACAGTTTGGGTTACTACTAGCAACCCAGTTAACCGATGGTAAATTAAAGTCCCCAAGAACAACAAAACTATCTTTCTCTCGCAAGTGTGACTGTAAACTATGAATAGCTGAGCTGTGGCTCATATAAACGCAAAGATTCGAACGAGGCGGAATGTACGAACAGCAAACGAGTATACTAAAGGAAGGGAAAGCAAGTCTTACTGCTAGAAACTCAATATCGGGGTCGATGTCCAATAAAACAAGCTCGGATACAAAGCTTGAATCGACAGCAATAAGGACGCCACCTGCTCTTGATATGCGGTCACGTCGATAAACAACGTACTTATTGGAGAAAACCTCTGAATTAAAATTATCAGGCTTCAGCCATGTCTCCGTAAGAGCGACAATTTGCGCAGTAAAAGCGAAACTACAGAAGAAAAAAGTATTTAGTTTCGATCGTAGGCCGCGTACATTTTGGTAGTGAACGAGGAGGTTTACGATTTCACCACTATTGGAGCGTTCGTTGCTAAGTTTTTTGAAACACGATTAGCATTCGATTTTCTGTTGAAAAGATGTACCACAGTATGCTCCGGCCAAAACGATGGGTCGAGCACGCTTTGTAGGAAGGAATCAGGAACCGTTATTTTAAATGAGGAAATGTCTCTCTCATACTTAAAATTAAATTTATATACTCTAACGTTACTAGAGGGAGCAAGACGAAGCTTAGAGCAGATATGATTAGAGATATCCTTCTCTGTCAACGACGAGTGAAGCCTAGATACGAAAATCTCTTTACGAGGCGGCACAGCGGTCACCGCCCTTAGAGCAACGGACTCAGTTCCGGCGACTACTGAAGGAGGAGTTGTAGAGATACGTGGTGTTGTATTCCTAGAGGCTGTCGGTTTCGAAGCCCGTTGAACGGCCGTTCGAACGGAATTGGAGCTACTAGGGGAGCTAAGCAGGGCATCGGCGAAAGAAATTGCTGATGCTTGGAGAACCATTGGTTCAACCACAGGCAGTGTAGGTACTACGTCTTCCGAGATATCCACAGCTGGCATAGCCGCGACTTGATCAGAAGAAATAACTACAGGACCACGAGGAGGTTCTTTAGGCCTTTCTAAAGCTAAGTCTTTCGCCGGAGTACACAAAGAAATTAACGCATCAGAAGTACTCGGCGTAATAGGGGACCTTTGTTCCCGACATGGGAGTAAGTCGGAGTTTGTTTGTTTCTCTAACAAACACTTTTTCCTTTTAGGAGATTCAGAAATGACCTTCAGTTTCTTGAAATGGTTTTCAAACAGCTTAAATCTCTCGTGAAGATCACGAAAACCAATAAAAATATTGTTGAACTCTTTCTGAGTCTGTCTCATGAAAGCCCGCATATCATGTTCAATAGTTCGGCATTCCGTACACGTCCAGTTCAGTCCGATTTTGTTTGATATCAAATCAATAACCCGACCTCCAATGTTGCCCATGCCGGCGCAAGAAACGTGAGCCATATTCTCACAAAGCCAGCAGCAAACATAAGTGTCGCCGCGCGATATTTTTTTTTGGCTGGAGCACTTTTTTATGCAACAATCTAGCATAGTGATAAGTAAAGAATACTACACTAAACACAGCAGTAAAGAGTTATGCTGGAACTCTGCACAATTACAACAGAGAGTGTGCAGTTGGAATGCAGGAAATATGGTAGAATGAGCGCACAAAGCAGTAAACACAGAAGTGTGAGCGCACAATCATTTGCAAAACAGCAACACACAAACTGATACACCGATTAGAATTTCACAGAAAAAAGTCGCCCACTTTACAATATTAAATACACCTTAAAACTTTTAGCAAAAGATATTGTGATGGCAGTAGTCACTAAACACAGCAAAAAGAGTTAATCTGGAGCTCTGCAAAATTTTAGCTAAAAATGTGCAGTCAGAATGCAATGAGCAAGGCAGAAGGTGCGCACAAAACAAAATACACAAAAGTGTGAGCACCAAGGTTTGCAATCAGCAACACACAAACTTATATACAGTCCGAAACTTATAAAAAATGTGAAATAATAGTCCCACACTTTAATATTTATAATTAAATTGCACTAAGTCACTGTTTTCAGGTTTCATGTAGTTAAATTAATCAAATATGAGGTAAAAATAGCTAACGTAAGGCTTAATTAGAATAATGAAAAATAAAACTATGAAGGAGCGATAAAGAAACACGTCCGCACTCAACTCTCTCTTTGCTAGTTAAGTTGTACTTGTTTTTGTACTGTAATTTTCGTAATTGAATTGCTTATATTATTCTTAACAAAACTAATCATTTTTGAAATATTTTGAATACATATTACCAGTCTGCGACGTTCATGTCGCAGTAGCGCAGGTGATAAGCGTTCGGACTACAACGTGCGCGTCGCGAGTTCGGTTTCATGTTCGGAGAACTTATTTTCTATAACTTTTAACACCACAAAATTTTTTCGCGTTAACTAAGGTGTTAGCTAACACTTTTCGGTGTTAAGGGAAGTTAACGCTAACACTTGGCGTTAAAAAAGTTACAGAATTGCAAAAAGTGTTAAAAATGGTGTTAAGCGAAGTTAACGCTAACACTTGGCGTTAAAAAAGTTACAGAATCGCGCTACTGATATCTTCTTCTTAATTGCTGTTATTTCGCTCTGGCTAGAGCACATGATGATCAAATCATCAACATAGACGGCGATGTAGCTAAACTGCTGATTCTAATTTTTTACGTACAGGCATGACTCGTACTCACATTTCTCGAAGCAGAAGCGACTTAATACTGCGTCTAACGTTATATTTCAAACACGCCCCGATTGCTTCAACCCATAGATCGCCTTCTGTAGTTTCAGTACTTTGCCAGGATGTTGTTTGCTTACAAAACCCTCTGGTTGCTTCATATTTACATCTTAATAAAGCTTAACTTTCAAATACGCGTTAGATTTGTCAACCTAATGCATATACATTTGTTTTTCCGCAGCTAATGCAAAAAACATGCTTATTGTCTCGTAACGTATCACTGGAGAAAACTTCTCCCAGTAGTTGACACCCAATTGTTGCCCACAACCTTTAGCAACTAACCTCGATTTGAACCTTTCGATATCACCGTTGGCATCGCGTTTTATTCGGAATACCCATTTCGATCCAATAGCTTTCTGGCCGTTTGGTAGGTCCACCATTTTCCATGTATTATTCTTAATGAGCGCGTCGTACTCTTCTTGCATAGAATTGCGCCATTCGGTCACACATTGCCCATTCAATGCTTCTGACGGAGTTTGTGGAGTTTCACTATCCTCCAAACAATTTGCGCTATTTAACGTTTGCAACTGCTTCCTAGGTCTGCCTGGTTGACCTGTACGAATTAGTTTTGGTGTACCACGCCCACGCTTTGTCACCTCAATTTGTTCTGTATCCGATGCAGCCTGTTCATGATGAGCTTCTTCTTGATCACTATCAGATTCACTAGCCGTGGCAAACTCCTCCTCATCATCGCCTGAGTCTTCATTCATACTATTGATCGTTGTTCTTCTTCAACTTCAACAGACCCAAGGCGAATGATGTTTGTCGCGAAATCATCATTTCTATCGTTGTTTGTTTCTGTGCCAAAATCATTATCCACAAATTTTACGTCGCGTCTTGCTACGATTTCGCGCCGCTGGCGGTCATATAAACGATATGCTTTTGCCGTTTGGGAGTAGCCAACAAAAATATACTCCTTGCCTTTTGCCTGGAACTTAATTTTATTTGTTTTGTCCAGCGCAAATGCTCGAGACCCAAAAATACGTAAATGTTTCACTGACGGTTTACGCTGTTTCCATATTTCGAAACGTAGATATACTGCGGTTAATACCGCATCAGCCCATAAAAACTCTTCAAGCTTCGCATGAATCAATAAACTTTTGGCCATTTCAACTATAGTGCGATTGGCTCGTTCCGCAACACCAATTTGCTGTGGCGAATACGGCACGGTCAATTCTCTTTTTATACCACACTTTTCCAAATAATCTTCAAATTCATTATTTATATACTCTGTGCCGTTATCGCTTCGCAATGCCTTCACTTTACAGTCCATTTGGCATTCTACATAGCTCTTAAATTCTATGAATTTTTCAAACACTTCATTCTTGGCCTTCATAGAATAAACAAACATTTTTCGCGAAAAATCATCGATGAAAGTGACAAAATAACGATTGCCACCCAATGATTTCGCATTCATAGGCCCACACACGTCTGTATACACAAGCTCAAGCACTTTCATTGTTGAACGTTCAGTTTTTTGTGGAAAAGGTAACGAACAATTTTTGGCTCTGTTGCACGTATCACAATTCATTTGCTTTGGCATATTTTTTAATTTCATGCCACACACTAATTCTTTAACACTAATTTCTTTCAAATTTTGAAAATTCAAGTGGACGTATCTATTGTGCCACATCGTTACAAGCGAATTGTCAGCTATTAAATTAACTTCACCCACCAAATTTTTTTCTGTGTACAAATAGAAGTTGTTTTGTCGATTTGCTTGTAACACTATTTTTTGCTCTTTGTTTCTTACGAATGCAAATTCTTTTTCAAATATTGTGGAGTTACCGAACTGCGCTGCTATGCTCACAGACAAAAAATTCATTCGAAGTGATGGCACATACAAAACATTTTGCAAAGTCAGCTTTTGTTTACCATTATGTAGCACTACTGTACCAATACCTGGTGATTCAACATATTGATCAGCCGCTAACATTACTTTTAATTCTTTCTCATCAAACGACAAAAATAAACCTTTTTCAGAACACATATGTGAAGTAGCACCACTGTCGATGCACCATGTATGTTTCGATTGTATGCCGCTGCCGCAAGTCAATAGACAATTTGGCATTTCATCATCTTTTTGTTGTGCACTCTTTTTCTTTGCACTTCGGCATTCACTTGCCCGATGACCTGTTTGTTGGCAATTGAAACATTTCCCCTTAAACTTGAATTTGTTTTGATTCTTTGACGTCTTCGAATTTGATTTGTTTTGCTTGTCGTCGTTCTCCGTAAGCGCGCTTGGCTGCTTTTGCGCTGCATTTGCATTTTTGCTTTTGCTGGCACATGAGTATACAGCTTGCATACTACCACGCTCATCTCTCTCTTGCCTACGCGCTCCTTCTTCGAGAATTTTTGTTTTTGCAGCTTCGAACGTTGGCAAGTTGTCGCGTGTCTCAACTAAGTTTTCCCACGAATTAGGAAGACTTGACAACAGCATTATTACTTTTAATTCGTCGTTTATTTGAATGTCTAACTCCGCTAACTTGTCGACTGTTTCGACAAATGAGTTCACATACGCACACACATTGTCACTTTGCTGCATACCAAAGCGCAACAGTTTTTGATACATCTGTACTTTTCTAATAGGTCCACTCGGCATATGAATTTGACGTAGCTTTTGCCAAGCCTCTGCCGCCGTTGTGCACGACTTTACATGCGTCGGTTTTATATTTAGGAACAAGCACGCCAGCGCCTTCTGGTCTGCTGTGTCCCACTTTTCGCTTTCTTCAGGAGTTGCCTTCTCCGGCTTTTTGTCACATACAACTTTTCATAGATCGGTTGTAACAGAACACTTTTCACTGTTAACGACCACATGTCGTAATTGTTCTCCCCAAGTTTTTCTATTTGGAGGGACACACTCATTTTGCAAAAAAAGTTTCTTTTACACCGAACCGAGCACACACGATTTGATCAGAAAATTCAGTTAGCTACAATTTAATTTTTCAATAAACTTTATTTTGTCCTTTGCCCTCTGGGCCCATAACCATTGTTGATAGAAATAGTATTGAAACGCAGTGTTAACAAGTATAGAGTTTAATTCTAACTGAACTGAAGAATATATTACAGAGTCATTCCTAGTGGATAAATGAGCGCTACGGTCCGGCAGAGGTCGCAGCAGCCAGTTCAACACACCACATTTGACACAAGACAATGTAACACATTCTAACACACATATGGGCATTTCTCCCAAAAAGTCAACTTTTGTAGCGTGCGAACTTTTTCGTTTTTTGTAAATATCTTGAGAATTAACACTTGCCTAAAATTATCCTTAACACAAATTATTGTGTTAAGCAAAATCTATAAGATTCACTATTTGTCAAAATAAAAAAGTGTTTTGGCATTTGCTTTTTTTACACCCAAAACACAACACAACACACCACACAAACTGTCACACATTGTTTACACTCATCACTTTTTGTAAAAAAGTAAAAGCGATAGCACGCATCGACCCGCGCAATAAAGTATTTGTATTTGAATTTATCCCGCGCTATTATTTTTTGGTATTTTCCCGAGTAAGTAGTGCCGCAGACCGCCGTGACTTCGAGTGAGTGCCCCCCAACCCACCTGTGAATTGAGTACCCCCTAGGCCCCATGCAAAAATATTTACTTAGAACTACCAATATATAAAACAGAGAACCAATGACATTTCATATGCAGTGGTTGCCACTTGTATACAATAAGCAAATATTAATCTTACATTTACAACACGTTTTTTCTTTTCTTTTTAAAAAAATTTTAGGTAAGACCATCTCCTGATAACTTTTTTATTTTGATATTATTGTGTACTTTGGAAGTTATACATATCTTTTTCAATCCTATTGTCAATTTTTTCAGGCATTCTCAAAATATATAACACAAATATTTAAACGCTCATCAAAAGATACAGCGAAAATAATTGTTTCCACCTGTTTGTTGTGCTGTTTACCGCAAAAACTGAAACAAATTCCTAGGATATCGCCATTAAGCTAACAGTCAGGTAGAAATAGTATCTAAACGAAGGGTGTATGTATATGTTGAACAATAGATCCTATGCATAGTAGTGCCGAAATGTACAACATAAACATACACCCTTCGTTTAGATAGTATCATAAACTTTTAACGACTAAGGACTCTAATAGATTCGAAGAAAAATCGTATAATCACATTTTTCAGACACCCACAATAAATTGACTTACACTTGATAATACTTTGTTGTATTCATCAGCGTCTTCGTAAACAACTTCTATGGAGGTGTTATACGTTTGTGAAGCCCAATGATAAAGGTCTTTCGCCGTTTGAATTTGGTTTTTATTTGCTGTGCTATAATTCCGAGCGCCTCTTAAATGTCACAGCTATACCATCACATGCAGATTTTCCATGGCTGGTTGCGTAAAAGTGCCACTCAGGGAATATTTCGAAATCAATTAGTTAAGTTGCACTTGTTTTTGTACTGTAATTTTCGTAATTGAATTGCTTATATTATTCTTAACAAAACTAATCATTTTTGAAATAGTTTGAATACATATTACCAGTCTGCGACGTTCATGTCGCACTAGCGCAGGTGATAAGCGTTCGGACTACAACGTGCGCGGCGCGAGTTCGGTTTCATGTTCGGAGAACTTATTTTCTATAACTTTTAACACCACAAAATTTTTTCGCGTTAACTAAGGTGTTAGCTAACACTTTTCGGTGTTAAGGGAAGTTAACGCTAACACTTGGCGTTAAAAAAGTTACAGAATCGCAAAAAGTGTTAAAAATGGTGTTAAGGGAAGTTAACGCTAACACTTGGCGTTAAAAAAGTTACAGAATCGCAAAAAGTGTTAAAAATGGTGTTAAGCGAAGTTAACGGTAACACTTGGCGTTAAAAAAGTTACAGAATCGCGCTACTGATATCTTCTTCTTAATTGCTGCTATTTCGCTCTGGCTAGAGCACATGATGATAAAATCATCAACATAGACGGCGATGTAGCTAAACTGCTGATTCTAATTTTTTACGTACAGGCATGACTCGTACTCACATTTCTCGAAGCAGAAGCGACTTAATACTGCGTCTAACGTTATATTCCAAACACGCCCCGATTGCTTCAACCCATAGATCGCCTTCTGTAGTTTCAGTACTTTGCCAGGATGTTGTTTGCTTACAAAACCCTCTGATTGCTTCATATTTACATCTTAATAAAGCTTAACTTTCAAATACGCTTTCGATTTGTCAACCTAATGCATATACATTTGTTTGTCCGCAGCTAAAGCAAAAAGCATGCTTATTGTCTCGTAACGTATCACTGGAGAAAACTTCTCCCAGTAGTTGACACCCAATTGTTGCCCACAACCTTTAGCAACTAACCTCGATTTGAACCTTTCGATATCACCGTTGGCATCGCGTTTTATTCGGAATACCCATTTCGATCCAATAGCTTTCTGGCCGTTTGGTAGGTCCACCATTTTCCATGTATTAAGGTAAATGTCCATAATTTCGTGGTAGTACGTTATTTCGTGGTATTTCGATTTTTTCTTTCAAACAAGAAATTTGGCGAGTTTTTTTTAAAACTGAAAATTTTATAATAAAGATTAACTTTTCGGGTGTAATAATGGTACCCACGAAATTATGGGAATATAATAGTTTATGTTTTCCTTATTTTCTTTCACATTTCATAAGATACCCTATTATTTTAAGTATTTTAATTATTATATAAACCCCTGAGGAAGATTTTGACGTAATTTCGTGGTACACTTTTATTAACCCATTCGTTAATATTTTAATCGAAAAGCTCTGCTTGTGCTTGTGTTTTAACGAAATAATGGCATTATAGAACTTTTGTTTATTCAATAATTTTTCATTTAATTTACAAAAATATGCCAAGATTTATACTTTTTTGCTTTGGTTATGAATGAATAGCGATAATAAACAAAAAAATTTAAATATAAAACTCATATTACCGCTTAAGGCGATACCACGAAATTACGTACATCAATTTTATCGCATGCCCCTAATTTCGTGGTATACTGCGCATTTAGATACATTGTTAACAAGAAACCAAAAAATTAAAAAAAAGAATAAAAAACCAAATTAAATTAAAAAAAAATCAAAAGATTAAAAAAATACAAATAAATTAAAAATATACCAAAAAAATTAAAAAAAAAAAACATTTTTTGAAATAATAAAAAATAATTAGCTACATCAATTGAACTAATTTTTTTTAAAACTTTTTTTTTAATTATTTATTTTGTTTACAAATAAAAAAAACTTAAAAGACCAAAAAAACACAAAAATTAAAAAAAAAAACATTTTTAGTAATAATAAATAAAAGAAATTTTGAGAAAAGTAACAAATTACATCTGTTAAATAAATTTTTTTTTATTGGTTTTTTTATTGATTTTTTCAATCGCAATCAATTACTAATTGCCTTTTCTCAAAAACCAATTGAAGTAATCATTAACAATTAAAAAATCCGTCTAATCAATTGATTACTAAGTACTAAACAAATTAATACTTACTTGGTCTTAAAACGCTTTCTTTTCATAAATACAATAACAATAAAAAAATTATTTAAAATTTTAAATTTTTGAACATAAATTTTAATAAATAAATTTTAGGAATTTGCGTTTAAAATAACTTTCATTTTCCATAAAATTAGAGTTTAACCAAATACCACGATTTAGGGACACTTTACCACGAAGTTCGGTACATCAGAAAATTTTTGCCACGAAATTAGGGACATTTGAGGTACTCACACATTTTTATTTATATAAAATAAAACATTTGTCAGTTTTGTTTGAAGTTAAATGGAAAGCTATCTTAATAGATCAACTCAATGGGAAAAATTTACTTTTTTAGTTTTCCTTCATCCGTTTTTACGCAAGAGAGGTAGAAAGTCAGAAAATTCCTTAGTACCACGAAATTATGGACATTTACCTTATTCTTAATGAGCGCGTCGTACTCTTCTTGCATAGAATTGCGCCATTCGGTCACACATTGCCCATTCAATGCTTCTGACGGAGTTTGTGGAGTTTCACTATCAAACAATTTACGCTATTTAACGTTTGCAACTGCTTCCTGGGTCTGCCTGGTTGACCTGTACGAATTAGTTTTGTTCTACCACGCCCACGCTTTGTCACCTCAATTTGTTCTGTATCCGATGCAGCCTGTTCATGATGAGCTTCTTCTTGATCACTATCAGATTCACTAGCCGTGGCAAACTCCTCCTCATCATCGCCGGAGTCTTCATTCATACGTTGTTCTTCACTTTTAGCAGGACTTACTATTGATCGTTGTTCTTCTTCAACTTCAACAGACCCAAGGCGAATGATGTTTGTCGCGAAATCATAATTTCTATCGTTGTTTGTTTCTGTGCCAAAATCATTATCCACAAATTTTACGTCGCGTCTTGCTACGATACCGCGCCGCTGGCGGTCATATAAACGATATGCTTTCGCCGTTTGTAAATGTTTCACTGACGGTTTACGCTGTTTCCATATTTCGAATGGAGTGCGTCGATTCAACGCTTGAGTTGGGCATCTATTACGTAGATATACTGCGGTTAATACCGCCCCAGCCCATAAAAACTCTTCGAGCTTCGCATGAATCAATAAACTTTTGGCCATTTCAACTATAGTACGATTGGCTCGTTCCGCAACACCATTTTGCTGTGGCGTATACGGCACGGTCAATTCTCTTTTTATACCACACTTTTCCAAATAATCTTCAAATTCATTATTTATATACTCTGTGCCATTATCGCTTCGCAATGCCTTCACTTTACAGTCCATTTGGCATTCTACATAGCTCTTCATAAAATAAACAAACATTTTTCGCGAAAAAGCATCGATGAAAGTGACAAAATAACGATTGGCACCCAATGATTTCGCATTCATAGGCCCACACACGTCTGTATACACAAGCTCAAGCACTTTCATTGTTGAACGTTCAGTTTTTTGTGGAAAAGGTAACGAACAAATTTTGGCTCTGTTGCACGTATCACAATTCATTTGCTTTGGCATATTTTTTAATTTCATGCCACACACTAATTCTTTAGGTGGCGCGAACTATCGTCAGTGGAATTAACGTCAGTGACGTTAATTCGCACCCAAAAAGCGAATTAATGTCAGTGACATTAAGACGCATGACCAAAAACGAATTAAAGTCGGTGCCCTTAATTCGTTTAATATTTTGACTTTAGTTCGCTTTGGACATGTGAATTAATGTCATTGAGGCATTTGGGTTTGAGATTCGACAAAGTAGCGCTGCAGGCGAAAATTTGACTTAGGTCAGATCCCCAATTCGGGGCGTGATCCATGGTATTTATGTGCAGAACTCCTTTCCGCATTGGCGGCCTTTGGCCGCGCTTCAAAAAATAACCCTGGGCTACGCCATTCCAACTCCGGGTGTGTGCCGTAGCCGTGGCTACCGCCACGGTGATGTCTTTCCGCGTGCCACGTTTCCCACTTTTTCACTTTTTGGGCTCAGCCTAATGTGCCATTACAACAACCACATGAAAATTACAGAAAATTCTGAACTTTAACTGCAAATAACTTTTGAACGGATGAAAAAAATCTCATTTCAGATTCTAAATCTAGACGTGGGTAATCGTTTACTTGGGGTACCGAGCGCTAATACACAACCAAAAATGTTGAGATATGTATCAGGAGACGCGCTTTGATCCCAGGAGCATGAATATAGCTCCGCTGAACCAATATTTTTAGTAGTTTGCGAGATATTTGCAGCTAAATTTAAGAATTTTCTGTCATTTTCATGTGGTTGTTGTAATCACATTACCCTGTGAGAAAAGAGTGGCACGCGGAAGGACATCACCGTGGCGGTAGCCACGGCTATGGCAACCACCCGGAGTTGGAATGGCGTAGCCCAGGGTTATTTTTGAAGCGCGGCCGAAGGCCGCCAATGCGGAAAGGAGTTCTGCACATAAATACCATTGATCACGCCCCGAATTGGGGATCTGAATTAAGTCAATCCCAGATTCATGATATAATGATCATAAGTCGAAGGTGATAATGAAAAATGAAAATTTGGAATATAAAAATAATGTACTGACTTTAGTTCGCTTTCTTAATGCGAATTAATGTCAATGACGTTAGTTCGCTAAAAATATTGACCTTGGTTCGCTTTTGGCATGCGTCTTAATGTCACTGACATTAATTCGCTTTTGGGGTGCGAATTAACGTCACTGACGTTAATTCCACTGACTTTAGTTCGAGCCACCATTCTTTAACATTAATTTCTTTCAAATTTTGAAAATTCAAGTGGCCGTATCTATTGTGCCACATCGTTACGAGCGAATTGTCAGCTATTAAATTAACTTCACCCACCAAATTTTTTTCTGTGTTGTTTTGTCGATTTGCTTGTAACACTATTTTTTGTTCTTTGTTTCTTACGAATGCAAATTCTTTTTCAAATATTGTGGAGTTACCGAACTGCGCTGCTATGCTCACAGACAAAAAATTCATTCGAAGTGATGGCACATACAAAACATTTTGCAAAGTCAGCTTTTGTTTACCATTATGTAGCGCTACAGTACCAATACCTGGTGATTCAACATATTGATCAGCCGCTAACATTACTTTTGATTCTTTCTCATCAAACGACAAAAATAAACCTTTTTCACAACACATATGTGAAGTAGCGCCACTGTCGATGCACCATGTATGTTTCGATTGTATGCCGCTGCCGCAAGTCAATAGACAATTTGGCATATCATCATCTTTTTGTTGTGCACTCTTTTTCTTTGCACTTCGGCATTCACTTACCCGATGACCTGTTTGTTGGCAATTGAAACATTTCCCCTTAAACTTGAATTTGTTTTGATTCTTTGACGTCTTCGAATTTGATTTGTTTTGCTTGTCGTCGTTCTCCGTACGCGCGCTTGGCTGCTTTGACTTGACAACAACATTATTACTTTTAATTCGTCGTTTATTTGAATGTCTAACTCCGCTAACTTGTCGACTGTTTCGACAAATGAGTTCACATACGCACACACATTGTCACTTTGCTGCATACCAAAGCGCAACAGTTTTTGATACATCTGTACTTTTCTAATAGGTCCACTCGGCATATGAATTTCACGTAGCTTTTGCCAAGCCTCTGCCGCCGTTGTTCTCGACTTTACATGCGTCGGTTTTATATTTAGGAACAAGCACGCCAGCGCCTTCTGGTCTGCTGTGTCCCACTTTTCGCTTTCTTCAGGAGTTGCCTTCTACGGCTTTTTGTCACATACAACTTTCCATAGATCGGTTGTAACAGAACACTTTTCACTGTTAACGACCACATGTCGTAATTGTTCTCCCCAAGTTTTTCTATTTGGAGGGACACACTCATTTTGCAAAAAAAGTTTCTTTTACACCGAACCGAGCACACACGATTTGATCAGAAAATTCAGTTTTCGTTTTTGCGAGTCTTTTTCACGTAGCTACAATTTAATTTTTCAATAAACTTTATTTTGTCCTTTGCCCTCTGGGCCCATAACCATTGTTGATAGAAATAGTATTGAAACGCAGTGTTAACAAGTAAAGAGTTTAATTGTAACTGAACTGAAGAATATAATACAGAGTCATTCCTAGTGGATAAATCAGCGCTGCGGTCCGGCAGAGGTCGCAGCAGCCAGTTCAACAAACCACATTTGACACAAGACAATGTAACACATTCTAACACACATATGGGCATTTCTCCCAAAAAGTCAACTTTTGTAGCGTGCGAACTTTTTCGTTTTTTGTAAATATCTTGAAAATTAACACTTGCCTAAAATTATCCTTAACACAAATTATTGTGTTAAGCAAAATCTATAAGATTCACTATTTGTCAAAATAAAAAAGTGTTTTGGCATTTGCTTTTTTTACACCCAAAACACAACACAACACACCACACAAACTGTCACACATTGTTTACACTCATCACTTTTTGTAAAAAAGTAAAAGCGATAGCACGCATCGACCCGCGCAATAAAGTATTTGTATTTGAATTTATCCCGCGCTATTATTTTTTGGTATTTTCCCGAGTAAGTAGTGCCGCAGACCGCCGTGAGTTCGAGTGAGTGCCAATATATAAAACAGAGAACCAATGACATTTCATATGCAGTGGTTGCCACTTGTATACAATAAGCAAATATTAATCTTACATTTACAACACGTTTTTTCTTTTCTTTTTAAAAAAATTTTAGGTAAGACCATCTCTTGATAACTTTTTTATTTTGATATTATTGTGTACTTTGGAAGTTATACATATCTTTTTCAATCCTATTGTCAATTTTTTCAGGCATTCTCAAAATATATAACACAAATATTTAAACGCTCATCAAAAGATACAGCGAAAATAATTGTTTCCACCTGTTTGTTGTGCTGTTTACCGCAAAAACTGAAACAAATTCCTAGGATATCGCCATTAAGCTAACAGTCAGGTAGAAATAGTATCTAAACGAAGGGTGTATGTATATGTTGAACAATAGATCCTATGCATAGTAGTGCCGAAATGTACAACATAAACATACACCCTTCGTTTAGATAGTATCATAAACTTTTAACGACTAAGGACTCTAATAGATTCGAAGAAAAATCGTATAATCAAATTTTTCAGACACCCACAATAAATTGACTTACACTTGATAATACTTTATTGTATTCATCAGCATCTTCGTAAACAACTTCTATGGAGGTGTTATACGTTTGTGAAGCCCAATGATAATGGTCTTTCGCCGTTTGAATTTGGTTTTTATTTGCTGTGCTATAATTTCGAGCGCCTCTTAAATGTCACAGCTATACCATCACATGCAGATTTTCCATGGCTGGTTGCGTAAAAGTGCCACTCAGGCAATATTTCGAAATCAATTAGTTAAGTTGTACTTGTTTTTGTACTGTAATTTTCGTAATTGAATTGCTTATATTATTCTTAACAAAATTAATCATTTTTGAAATATTTTGAATACATATTACCAGTCTGCGACGTTCATGTCGCAGTAGCGCAGGTGATAAGCGTTCGGACTACAACGTGCGCGTCGCGAGTTCGGTTTCATGTTCGGAGAACTTATTTTCTATAACTTTTAACACCACACAATTTTTTCGCGTTAACTAAGGTATTAGCTAACACTTTTCGGTGTTAAGGGAAGTTAACGCTAACACTTGGCGTTAAAAAAGTTACAGAATCGCAAAAAGTGTTAAAAATGGTGTTAAGCGAAGTTAACGCTAACACTTGGCGTTAAAAAAGTTACAGAATCGAAAAAAGTGTTAAAAATGGTGTTACGCGAAGTTAACGCTAACACTTGGCGTTAAAAAAGTTACAGAATCGCGCTACTGATATCTTCTTCTTAATTGCTGTTATTTCGCTTTGGCTAGAGCACATGATGATCAAATCATCAGCATAGACGGCGATGTAGCTAAACTGCTGATTCTAATTTTTTACGTACAGGCATGACTCGTACTCACATTTCTCGAAGCAGAAGCGACTTAATACTGCGTCTAACGTTATATTCCAAACACGCCCCGATTGCTTCAACCCATAGATCGCCTTCTGTAGTTTCAGTACTTTGGCAGGATGTTGTTTGCTTACAAAACCCTCTGGTTGCTTCATATTTATATCTTAATAAAGCTTAACTTTCAAATACGCTTTCGATTTGTCAACCTAATGCATATACATTTGTTTTTCCGCAGCTAATGCAAAAAGCATGCTTATTGTCTCGTAACGTATCACTGGAGAAAACTTCTCCCAGTAGTTGACACCCAATTGTTGCCCACAACCTTTAGCAACTAACCTCGATTTGAACCTTTCGATATCACCGTTGGCATCGCGTTTTATTCGGAATACCCATTTCGATCCAATAGCTTTCTGGCCGTTTGGTAGGTCCACCATTTTCCATGTATTAAGGTAAATGTCCATAATTTCGTGGTAGTACGTTATTTCGTGGTATTTCGATTTTTTCTTTCAAACAAGAAATTTGGCGAGTTTTTTTTAAAACTGAAAATTTTATAATAAAGATTAACTTTTCGGGTGTAATAATGGATATTTTACAAATTTTTTAAAATTGAACCTATTAAATAACAATCATTATAAAGTTGGAAGCTCAGAAAATGAGCCTTTTGTAGGGAGGCCTCTTAAGGAAACTGTTAAGGAGACCAGTAGAATTTGTTAAGCCTGTAAAATTTTATCTTTAAATTTTTTTTTTTTGACGGTAATTTTTTTGGTCTTATTTAACATTTCTTAAACGTCTTTAATACTGTAAAACTTATTTCAATAACTTTTCATTTACATTTTATTAAATATTTAAATACCATGAAATTAGGGACACATGTTTTTTGTGATGTACCTAATTTCGTGGTACCCACGAAATTATGGGAATATAATAGTTTATGTTTTCCTTATTTTCTTTCACATTTCATAAGATACCCTATTATGTACACTTTTATTAACCCATTCGTTAATATTTTAATCGAAAAGCTCTGCTTGTGCTTGTGTTTTAACGAAATAATGGCATTATAGAACTTTTGTTTATTCAATAATTTTTCATTTAATTTACAAAAATATGCCAAGATTTATACTTTTTTGCTTTGGTTATGAATGAATAGCGATAATAAACAAAAAAATTTAAATATAAAACTCATATTACCGCTTAAAGCGATACCACGAAATTACGTACATCAATTTTATCGCATGCCCCTAATTTCGTGGTATACTGCGCATTTAGATACATTGTTAACAAGAAACCAAAAAATTAAAAAAAAAGAATAAAAAACCAAATTAAATAAAAAAAATAAAAAAATACAAATAAATTAAAAATATACCAAAAAAATTAAAAAAAAAAAAACATTTTTTGAAATAATAAAAAATAATTAGCTACATCAATTGAACTAATTTTTTTAAAACTTTTTTTTTAATTATTTATTTTGTTTAAAAATAAAAAAAACTTAAAAGACCAAAAAAACAAAAAATTAAAAAAAAAAAAACATTTTTAGTAATAATAAATAAAAGAAATTTTGAGAAAGGTAACAAATTACATCTGTTAAATAAATTTTTTTTATTGGTTTTTTTTTGATTTTTTCAATCGCAATCAATTACTAATTGCCTTTTCTCAAAAACCAATTGAAGTAATCATTAACAATTAAAAAATCCGTCTAATCAATTGATTACTAAGTACTAAACAAATTAATACTTACTTGGTCTTAAAACGCTTTCTTTTCATAAATACAATAACAATAAAAAAATTATTTAAAATTTTAAAATTTTGAACATAAATTTTAATAAATAAATTTTAGGAATTTGCGTTTAAAATAACTTTCATTTTCCATAAAATTAGAGTTTAACCAAATACCACGATTTAGGGACACTTTACCACGAAGTTAGGTACATCAGAAAATTTTTGCCACGAAATTAGGGACATTTGAGGTACTCACACATTTTTATTTATATAAAATAAAACATTTGTTAGTTTTGTTTGAAGTTAAATGGAAAGCTATCTTAATAGATCAACTCAATGGGAAAAATTTACTTTTTTAGTTTTCCTTCATCCGTTTTTACGCAAGAGAGGTAGAAAGTCAGAAAATTCCTTAGTACCACGAAATTATGGACATTTACCTTATTCTTAATGAGCGCGTCGTACTCTTCTTGCATAGAATTGCGCCATTCGGTCACACATTGCCCATTCAATGCTTCTGACGGAGTTTGTGGAGTTTCACTATCCTCCAAACAATTTACGCTATTTAACGTTTGCAACTGCTTCCTGGGTCTGCCTGGTTGACCTGTACGAATTAGTTTTGGTCTACCACGCCCACGCTTTGTCACCTCAATTTGTTCTGTATCCGATGCAGCCTGTTCATGATGAGCTTCTTCTTGATCACTATCAGATTCACTAGCCGTGGTAAACTCCTCCTCATCATCGCCGGAGTCTTCATTCATACGTTGTTCTTCACTTTTAGCAGGACTTACTATTGATCGTTGTTCTTCTTCAACTTCAACAGACCCAAGGCGAATGATGTTTGTCGCGAAATCATCATTTCTATCGTTGTTTGTTTCTGTGCCAAAATCATTATCCACAAATTTTACGTCGCGTCTTGCTACGATACCGCGCCGCTGGCAATAACTAATAACTATCCCTAAATTCTTAATTTTTTCTATAACCGTGAGAGCACTGGTACCAAGATATAGTTTGGGTATACTTTCAAGGGGAATTACACCATTGCTTATTGGGAGTACCTACGATATCGCAGACAAATCATTGTTAATCCTAAAGCATAAATCATCAACCAGGCCAATGCGACTGGAGAGGTACAATTGTATGTCATCAGCATACCCATGAACACTAACATATTGTCACACAGAAAAAACATCATTAACGAAAAGGCTAAACAACAGCGGCCCAAGTACCGAACCTTGTGGGACGCCCGCGATAAAAGTCTTTGGCTGAGAGAAGGTACCCCTTCCTCTGACTTTTTGCGATCTCTGTTCAAGGTAGCTAGACATCAGCCTGATCGAACTTTCCGAGAAACCAAACATGCGCTTAAGTTTATTACATAGAAGCATATTATTAACGCAGTCAAAAGCCTTTGAAAAATCAAGAAGACAGAGAAGAGTTAAATCTCCCTGATCAAACTTTATCCTGATATCGTCTAAAATCTTTGTTACTGCAGTGGAACAACTATGCTGTGGCCTGAACCCTGACTGCAACGGTGATAATAAGCCTCTTTGTTGAATAAAAGATGATGTCTGCGCTGCCATTATCGACTCGCACACCTTCGAAAGTGCGGGCAATATACTAACCGGGCGATAATCACAAAGGTTAGCTGCATTAGTCTTTTTAGCCACGGGGATGATAATTGCTTTTTTCCAGGCAGATGGATAACAAGAACTAGTTAAGCAATAATTAATTATATGTGTGATTGTACCTAAAATAAATGGCAGCGCAATTTTTACGAATTTCAGCGAAATACCATCTTCTCCCACCGCATTCGATTTAATACCCATTAGGGCTTTCAAAACTTCACTCTCGCTCACTCTTGAAAACTGAAATTTATTGGTAACGTTTTCTTCTAACAACATAATGTCATTAGAAGGGGGATCTTGCGCGTTGTTGCTTGCACTAATGAAAAATTCGTTCAGTGTATCAGGGTCCAAATCACATTCTTGTTTAGCATTTCCATGTACATTTAAGTTCTTGAGGTTCCGCCACAACTCTAGCTGGAAGGGATGCGTCAAGCTTTGCATTGCAGTACCTCTTCTTTGCCAAACGAATAGTGGCTGTCGTTTCATTAAGGGCAAACTTGTATTGGCCCCACGAGACGTCAGTTGGAGTTTTCCTCCATTTCGAATGCATGCGGCTACGCTTTTTGATAGCAAGACAAACATCCTTTGTGTACCACGGGCACGACTTATTTAAAGCTCTTACAGAACGGATAGGCACATGCAGATTGAACATTTCCATTAGGATTTTATTTATGAAATCAAGTTTTCTGTCAACAGATTCACAGAACCAACAATCCTCCCAACAGATACGGGATAGATCACAGAACAGTTTATAACATCCAAAGACTTAAAATCCCTATACTTAAAAGTAACACCCAAGGCACTACGATTAAATGCAACATCTAATGAACAATAAATTAAATCATGGTCAGATATGAAAAAGAACTTCTCAAATTTAAGTATATGATCAAGGTCAGATGTAATGAAAATGTCTAAAAGGCTAGGCCTAGAGTTACTGGCATATCTAGTAGGTACCGTGTTATTTACAATAGAGAGCCCTGCTGCCGAGACGTGGTAACTGAGTTTGCTAGTGTAAGAATCATTAACAAGTACGTTAACATTAAAATCTCCAGAAATAATACACCGTTCATATTCTAATAAAAATACTGTAAGCTCGTCAAAAAACAAATTCAGCATGCACGACTTATTCGGGTTGTAAACACAAGAAACCAAAATTTTACTTACACCATCAGCAATCTCACATATTATAAACTCTGTTTCCGAGTTAACCGACTCAACTAATAATTCATTTTGAGATTAGATCTACAATAAATCGCAACCCCTCCCCCCTTTTTGGATTTTCGATCGTGCGGAATTAAATTGTAGTTCGGAATATTGTAAGCAGAATCACAAACACCGCAGCTGAACGAAGTCTCGGAAATACAAATTATATCAACGCTTGACCCAACGAAAATACTTCTTATATAATCAAGCTTGTCAGAGTTCAGACTGCGAGCATTGAAATGAACCACATTTAAGCCTTTCGTTTGCTTACACAAAATTTCTAATAGCACTTTGTGATTTTCATTAATGCCAGAGGCCATATCAATCGCTTGACCAAAAACCATCACGCAGTATGTGAATAGAGGAATCTACATGCAGAAAAATAACTACATCATACAAAAATAATAAGCAAAGGCAATATAGAGAATAAAAGATAGAAATAAGGTTGAAAAAGGTGGAAAGCAAGTATTTTCTTAGCCTAAGCAGGACAACAATAAACATACAGTTAGTCTTACAATTATAAAGTCATAAACTTAAGTTTATCGCCATACATTCAATGTCGCCTTTGCTCAGTACCCTTACTGCATCAGTTTGCGGCCCGGCGCGATCATACAATCTGCCTCTTATCGAGAAAACTGACATTGAGCGTTTCTGCCTTTTCAACTGGAGCGCAAATTGCAACAGCTCTCTATTACTCTTCGACAGACATTCGTTTATATAAATGCGCTGATCAGATACTCGCCCTATATCACCTAATGTCATTCCTCTACCATTCGACTTTTTAAATTTCGAAATTGATCGAAACAGTAGAGATCGATCATTTGCAGAAGCAAGCTTAATTATAATTGGTGAAGTGCTATTTCCGTTTTTTGCAATTTTTCCTACACGGAATACAGCACGGGATCTTGCTTATGCGGAATGCCATTTATTATAACATCAGCAGCAACATTCATACTATCACTGTCATCTAATCGAGCTTTCAATTTAGCTACCTCCGCACTCAGTTCCCCCACCCGCACAGTAACACCCTCAAGTTTCACAATTTTGTCTTCATATGCTCGCACGCTTATCCTCATGTTCTCTAACTCAGTCGACAGTTCGGTGAACTTCATCATAATGCGGTTTCGGCCTCGTTTACGACTACTCTCACTGCACTCGCAATTTTCAACTCTAGTTGAGCCCACTCAGCGTCATCCAAACTAGAATATCGCTGATTGTTTCAACAGTACTGCATTGACATGGACGTCAAGATCGAAACATTCGTTTCAGTCAGTCGAAGTTACCATCAGATGAATACTAACACTTTCGTGATGCCATCAATACTGAAGGGGAGGCAACCAACATCGGTTGTTTGATCATTCTTCCAGCTACTTACGTCAGAAGCCAGCGCCACATGCATGAGTATGCTAGGCATGCGATAACGTAACGGCATGTTACTGACAGAGCAAAAATCAAACACGTCCGCCGTCGACGACACCTTCTTAGATAGTGGGAGCGTTGAATTGTTTTGCATGACCTCCAGCGGCTCTTTTGTCTGCTCTACTAATGATTTTGTAGTCGTCGGAAGGCATCATATCCAAGGCTGTTTTGAACAATCTGACAAATTCATTATGCTCATGCAGAAGATTTTGTAATTGCTCGATCAGTTAACGTTTCTTCTTCTTCTTTAAATGGCCATCTAACCACCTCAGCGGTTTCGACCGTCCAACAAAGCTCGCCAGTCATTTCTTCGTTGTGCCAATTGGAGATCCTGCGAGAACGCAGGTCGGTCTCCACTTGGTTCTTCCATCGGAGTGGTGGTCTTACTCTTCCTCTGCTTCCCGCTAAGTATACCTTCTGGCTGGAGCGTCTTTGTTCATTCACACGACGTGGTTTAGCCAGCAAAGCCGCTCTGTCTTAATACGCTGTACAATGTCGACGTCTGCGTAAAGCTCATACAACTCGTTATTAAATCTTTCGCAGAACTTTTCTCTCGAATACTCCCAATGCCGCCTTGTCAGATGTTGTTAGTGTCCACGCCTCTGCACCATATAGCAGGACGGGAGCGATGAGTGACTTGTAGAGTGTGATTTTCGTGCGTCGAGAGAGAGCTTTAGTTTTCAATTGCCCACTAAGTCCAAAGTAGCATTTACTTACAAGAGTAATTCTTCGACGGATTTCTAGGCTGACATTATTGTTGGAGTTAATGCCGGATCCAAGGTAAACGAAGTCCTTCACTATTTTTAACTTTTCGCTGCCAGCAGTGCCGTGGGTGCCAAGGCGTGAATGCGCCGACTCTTTGATTGATAACAGCATGTACTTCGTTTTCCCTCGTTCACTACCAAACTCATGCTTTCCTTTCTTTTTCTAGTTTGGAGGCAGAAATTACGGCGCGGTTGTTAAGGCCGATCATGTCAATGTCGTCAGTATATGCTAAAAGTTGCACGCTTTTAGAGAATATGGTGCTGGTACGGTTAAGTTGTTACGTGCTGGCTTGTCAGGCGGGTGGCCCCTACTTCCCGGAGGCCTCGCCCTCATGTTGCATGCCCCAGGCGCCGCGCAGGTATGCTTGCATTTAGCACGAGCTAGCTCGCCGGACTGTGAGGTGGTTCTTGCAACCCCGAGGCATGCCCATTGCACCATACACAAAAAAATTCATACCTACATACTCACTTCCGCTCTATGGATATCCCCGAAACCCCCTTAAATCTCATCTTGCTACCCCCCCCCCTATCTGCATTTCCTCGGCCTAGGCGTTGATGGCCGAGCCACTCTAAACCCACCCTTCCATGGTCGGTGGTGGCAACTGATAATTTTTCACCGACCCCAAAACTCACTCCCTTCCTCCCCCTCACTGACCCCGCTCACTCTCTCCTATGTAACTATTTACCCCCATGTCCGTCCGTATCCACCGCATCTGAAATCAGGAGACTGCAATTCAAAGGTATATATACATGTTAACACAAGTTATTTATTCAAAGAAATTCATTTTTCTTATATACATACATAGTGTGTAATCTAGATTCTAAAATATAATGTGTTTGTTGTAGACTCAAAAACGTCTCACTCTTGCTTACTACTAACGCCTTGGCGTGGCCTCACCCCAAGATGAAGGCGATGATGATTGCCGGGTTTTTTATTAAGGTGGCAGGGAAACAAAAAATACAAAAACAACACTCAGGGCTATCTATATGACTCCTACCATAATCTTCAAGGCGCCTTGTTTATTAGGGTTGGAATGGGGTGCCTATACGGCGACCCTGCTTATCTATGCCCTCTCACACTACCTTTTCGGTTCGGTTCTCTGCTGTTCACCCTGTGTACCCGAACGAAAAGCCACCCCCCCCTTCTCTTCTAGGCAAGCCGACGCCGCTGCTTCGCAGCCAAGGCCTTAATGCTAGGTTAATTCAAATAACAATAAGTTGCCGCGCCACTGTGCACTATGACAACTCCAAAAATATTATCAACACAACACAAGTCTATTTGTTGACTTAAACTATAAGAAAAAAATCAAAATATGTATGTATGCTATCTCAAACTCTTAAATTCAATTCATAGTATGCCGCCGTGCCACTGTGCAACACGACAGCTCTAATCCTACATAAATACAATTTCGAAACTCCAAATTAATTCAGCTCGCTACCCTTTGTCGTGCCACCGTGCGCCGCAACGACTTCAAAATTCATATTACAATATTCGAACGGGTTGTCGTACCCTGCGCTCCTTCAATCTCGTCTCGCGGGGCTCATACCCTAGAGCAGCACCTACATGCACCACTGCGCCATAGTGCGCTGGAGACCACCCGGAGTCACTGCATCCAGAGCACTCGATTACGCATTCATACGCATTTAAATCCTAATAGCAATTTATTTCGAAAGGCCGCCTAAGTGGTGTGCGCTCGGGCATTATCCCTCCTCGGCACCAATGACTTCCATAGCAAATCAATAAATATACGCTGATCAGTAATAGCAAAATATTTCAGAATGTTGAGTCGCGCGCTGTCGGCATATATAAAAAGCGTAGTTTCCCAATAAAAACTCAAATTGAGTGTATATAAGTAGGCTGAAATCTTTCTTAATTTTTAGTTAAAGATAGTTACAATGATTGTGGGTGTAAAACTTACATTTGTGCTTCCTATGTAACTATAACGCGCGCTCACCCTTCGAAATCACAAGACTGAATGCTTAAAGCGAAAACGCAAAACTAATTGTTAAGTCTCAGCAAAAGAATTTTACCTAGCGGTCCAGCTAACGGTTGCCATTTGCTGGCGAACAAGTAAAAAAGCTGCATTTGCATGAACAGTTGTGAGTGTATACATATGTACCCACAATTGTGTATACAGATATGCTGGTACTCATGAACTTCTACGTATATAAGTTTTGTGTACTAAAGATAAATAAATATGAGCGACGGTCATTGAAGGTGATAACTGCGGCAACTGGCTGGAAGTACACTGTGCGTCGTTTAACAGTGTTGTTAATTGCATGTTGACAAATTTCAGAAAATTATTGTTTAATCTTTTTAATTTTTCTGTATCGTTGCAATTTTTTTTTGTGTCCTTCTGTTTTAGTTAATGTGTAATCGTTTAAATTTTCGGTGTTGATCTTGTAATTTTGAATAGTTGTGTTTTTATGTGTAGTGTTGTTAATTCTAAAGAAAGTTTGATCCTTATTTGTAATTGTGTTTGATATGAAAATGCCTTCAGATAATTGTTGGTGTGGGACACGCCGGTGCGCACTGGGGGGTTTTGGGGATTAAAATATGATTTAATCTGTTCATGGCACGTCCCTAATTTGTACCAGTACAATTGATGTCATGGCCAAATGATGCTAAAGCAGCCATTATGCATACTTAGCATAGACTTGACTTGACTTGGGAACTGCCATTTAGCACTTAGAAAAATAACAAGAGAGCACACTAGCCAGTTTCAAATAAGAGTAAAAGTTTCCCATATCGAATTGTTTTTTAAAAGTAATCGTGTGATTTTTTACATGGAACTCAGTAAAAAGTACCAAAACGCATTTTCTTGGCATTAGGTTTCCATTTTCTGAGCTTATCTACAATCAGTATATAGTCAATGCCAAAAAAAACTATAAAGCATTTTGGGAGGAAAAAAATTTTTTTTTAGGTTAGCCTAATTTGAATTCAATTTATTTGACAGTAAGTTTTGCGGCTGCCATATGAATAATATACGTCCAAAAATTCTTATCTCTATAGAATAGTTGGAGGATTTTATTCAAAATTTAAAAAAAAAAGGTATGGCATCACACAGTTCTCTCACGGCGCTCATTAAACTTAGAATTTACATAGAAAATCAAAACTCAACAGAATTCTAAGTCAAGTCAAGTAGGGTAATCGGATACATGCAAACTTCATTAAACAGAACGCTAAGTGGCAGTTCCAAGTCAAGTCAAGTCTATGCTAAGTATGCATAATGGCTGCTTAAAGTTGTGTCAAGTGACCAGCTGACTTTACCTTTTTCATGAGTATTGCCAGAATTCTTTTCCGTACCTCGAAGAGTTGCAATGTTAAACGGACTTTAATTATAGCCATGTATTCCCATGCATTTTTAATGGACGTTTATCAATAGTGTGTAGAAAGTAAACATAGCACATTTCATATTTTGCGAATTGTGTCAATAAAACTTCACAAACATTATTTTTTATTATTTATGGCCCAAAAGTAATAAAAAAAGACCCCAAATAAGCTTCAGAAAAACACCAATAAAAGGCTCCGAAAAGACTCACAAAAACCCTCTGAATGGATGCATAAAAGAAAAGCACCAATTAAAGGGCTCCAAAAGGAGTCTGAAAAGGCTCCAAAAACCCTCAGAATGGAGGAATAAAAGGCTCCGAAAAAGGTTTAGAAAAGCACCAATAAACGGCTCCGCAGTTCATTTAAAAAGAGTCATAAAACGCTTCAAATTCATCGTAATCGGACTCATTTCGGACTCTTTGTTATGACTCCGTTGAAGTGCCCGCGTAGAGCGATTTTTCGCTCCATTTGGGTTTCGCAAGAAGGTCATTTTGGAGAGTAAAGCTCTGAAAAATGAGCGTTTTAAAGCTCCGCAAGGAGTCTTTTTTTGAACTTTTGGTTAGCTGGGATATGCCATCATATCACCAGGGCCCTCACTCTGTAGTTCTATTCGAAAGGCTGTTCTACTCGAAAGCGAAAATCGATTCTAAAACACATCGGCACTCGGTAGTTCGTTAGAATTCACTTTAGAAAATATTCGATAAGGGTGAGCAACACTGTTTCACAAATGTCAAACTCAAAGAAAAATACGAAAAGAAAACAAAAGCAAAACAAGCCAAATTGAAAACATTGCGATTTAAGAAGTTTTAATTTTACAAATTAAAAGGTAAATAGAATACATATATTGAAATGGATTCGGTAGCGCTATGGTTGGATGCCGATGAAAATACAGTGACGGAGCGAGTGCAGTTGCGCGTTGTTAGGGATAATTCCAATATACGCAATATCAATTACAAATGGTAAATATATTGATTCATTTGTAGACCGACTATGCCTAATTTATTTCGAATTATTCCTTTACAGCTTTGTACAAAACTTTAGGTTGAATAAGGACGCATTTCAGTATGTACTAAATGCAATTATCCCCGAGCTAAGTATTCCTCAAAAATCAACAGCGATTCCCCCAATTATTAAGCTCGCCGCTGCACTTAAATTATTGGGCCAAGGAGGATACCAACATCAAATTGGTCAAGACCAGCACGTAGGTCTTTCGCAACAGTCAATGTCACGTTGCCTTATTGAAGTGTGCAAAGCCATTGAAAAAACCCTTTGTCCGCGTCACATTACTTTTTCAAGTTCGGAGGCAGAAGAAACAGAGGCGAAATTATATTTTTATGAAAAATGTGGAATCCCGGGCGTTCTTTTAGCAATTGATGGCACACACATACAAATGAAGAAATGAACATTTGTACTTTAATAGAAAGTTGAAGCACAGTATGAATGCAATGGTTGTAAGTATAACATTATTTTTAATATAGATTGAGGAAAATTTTTTAAATTAACATTTTTAGATGTGTGACCACAAGATGCGTGTAAGAGCAGTTGACGCAAGATACGGTGGTGCAAGCCATGATTCCCATGTTTGGAATCTTTCCAGCGAAAGGAGGGCTTTCCGTACCCGCTTTGACAGTGGCGAAAGAGGAGTACGGATTCTTGGTTAGCAGCAATAAATACTTGGTTATATTATATGCGTTACTAATTAAACTAAAATTATTTAAGGTGATGCAGGATATCCATTAGAGCCATGGATGTTAACTCCATACCGCAACGCAGCCGAAAACTCTGCAGAATGCCGCTTCAACAATTGCCATGCTAAAGGACGATCGATAATCGAAAGGCTTTTTGGAATGCTGAAAGGGAGGTTTCGGTGTCTTTTGGCAGCACGGGAGCTCCACTATGCCCCTCAAAAGGTTTCAACCATAATGAACGTTTGCTGTGCATTGCATAATATCTGTTTGCAATTTAGGGCGGAGTTACATTCTTCAGAAGTATCTTCCACAGAAGATGTACATATATTGGATACTGTAACAATTGAAGAAGTAGATAGTAATATGACAAATATTTCTAGAAATCTAAGAGACGAAATAAGAAATAGTTTAGTAGTATGATTGAGAAAAACATTTATTTTGAGTGTAAAAAATTAAGTTAACATAAAAAGAGTTAACTCACAGCCTTTTCTTAGCTTATATGATCACATATCCCTTAATTATAATAAATAAATGACTTAAAACGAATTCATCAGTCTTTAGTTTTGCATTAAAAACATTAACTTAAAAAAAGCGTTGTTTTTAGAAAATGTACATAAAATTAATATGGACTTAAACAAAATTTGGAAAAGGAACTTAATAAAATTCAGTGCTTTTAGATAACTTAATCTTAAAACTAATATTTACATTGCAATTCAGAGTACCATAAAGAAACACGTTTAAATTAAAAAACAAAAAGTACTTCAAAAAACTAAACTGAAATAATATTTATGTTTTCAAACGAACATAAATTAAAAGAAAATAAAAAACAAAAACAAAAAGTACATTAAAAACCTAAACTGAAATAATATTTACGTTTACAAACGAACATAATTATAAGAAAATAAAAAACAAAAAACAAAAAATACATTAAAAACCTAAACTGAAATAATATTTATGTTTACAAACGAACATAAGTATAAGAAAATAAAAAACAAAACAAAAAATACATTAAAAACCTAAACTGAAATAACATTTACGTTTACAAACGAACATAATTATAAGAAAATAAAAAACAAAACAAAAAATACATTAAAAACCTAAACTGAAATAATATTTATGTTTACAAACTAACATAAATTATAAGAAAATAAAAAACAAAAAACAAAAAAATAATTCAAAAAACTAAACTACAAAAAACTAACTTACACCTATCCCTTAGTATCACGACTTGCTTTTATTTTTAATTTTTTTAGCATCACTTTTCTTTTCAGTCTTTCGTTTCTTTTTAAAAACTCAAACTTCTCCCTCTCGAGTTTGAGCTTAGCCTCGTCCAGTTCAAAATTTTTTTTTAAGCAACAACTAATGCTACTTATGCTCTTACTAATTTCATCTAACTTTTGAATCGACCTGTCGTGATCCGCGCATTGGTTTTCTACCTGCAGTTTCAACAAATTATCTTTTCCTGGAGGTACTGAGCGTGCACGAGCCGGTGGAGAAATGGAGGTTGGAAGAGCAGCAATACTGCTAATCGCCATATTAGGGGAGAGGGAAATCGGTTGCTCATCTGTGTTGGTGTTATTTGCTATGCTACACGATGGCACGTCTGCCCCGAAACGCACCGTTTGTGGCTCGCCATTAACAGCATCATGCATGCTTAATAACGCAACCACTTCTTCCTCTAACGGAGTCAAGACAAATATGCGTGACGGTCCTCCTCCGGTGCCGGACATATTTTCTTTGTTTCTCCGCAGCTTAGCTTTGGCGTTGCTTTTATAATCTGCCCATATCTATAATAGTTAAACGTACTGTATACAAATTTGGTGGGAAAATAATAAATTTTACCTTTTTCCACTCAGCAAAGTTGTGTGATGGAGGTCCACATGCATTGAGCTCCGCTTCCAATCTTCTCCAAAGATTATTACTTGCTTGCTTTGCAGCTAAGCCCTTTATTTGACCTTTGGCCAAATCGCTATGCTCCTTCATAAACTGCACCATTATCTCAAACTGTCGAGGTTTCGTGTTCGGTTGCTTAAATCTTTCTGCCCTGTAAACGATTTTTTGATGAGAAAAAGAGAAATATTTTATTTTATTCATAGGAACTTACATTTTTGTTGATTTTCGTTTGCTAAATTATTGTCGAATAGAATTTTCTAACATTCGACTATTTTGACATTTGTTTTCGAGACAGAGAGTGCCAAATTTTCTACAAACGAAAGGGGAAAAATCAAATCCGAAGGGAACAAAATGGAACTCGAACAACGAATGTATTCTAATCGAAAATTCTTTACAGAGTACGAATCGCTCGAAAGCGAACGAAATTTCTTTAGAATAGAACTACAGAGTAAGGGCCCAGTTCTCTATCAAATACAGAAAAATGTGTACAACCAAAAAAATTGTCTGGGGTATAGTTTTAGGCATCAGAGTATGCAGTTTCAGAAAAGTTAAAGAACATTTAAATTTATGATGTTTGGGTCTAGGTATCTGTTTCAGCAAATATGTTTATCTGAGTGAAAAATGTATGCGAATGCAAATCTTAATTAGGAAATGTGAAATCGAATTATTTAGGGACGTCCTTGTCGATACATAGCTGTTGAGATGTAAGCTTAGTACGCATATTTTTCTTTCTTTTAACCTTGAAGTGGAACTTTCTGGTTTTCCGTCTGCGTGCAGCTGCGCACTTTATGGGTCTGATTGTAAGGTCTATTGCCGTTTTGGGCTTGTGATCCTCTGCCGTTATTATTGTTATTACTGTTAAACCTGGAGTTGTTGTTGTATCTCGGTTTCGGTCTAAATCTCCTACCTTGGTAGTTCCCATAAATGTTACTTCGGTAACCTCCACGTAAATTACTCCTGTACTGATTCTTCTGTCGTACGTGTAAAATAGTATTCGAACTACCTGTTATTTCGGTACAGCTATTGGTGAACTTAGAGATTGCATCGTTCATTGTTGTGAACGTTCCCCCTTGCATTGTCATCTTAACCTTTTACACATCGCTTTGACTGCTGCCTGTGTTGAATATCTCGCTGTCTGAATTGAGTCCATCCGAGACTTACGCTCCTTCTAATGACCTTGTAATTTTTTCTATTTTTGCTGTGTATTGGTTAGAAGTTTTGCTACGCTGTTGGATGTTCAGGAGTTTAGCAGTTAAAACTTCTTCTGATCCACCCTTTATTGCAGTTTTCAATTTAATTTTTATCTGTTCTATGGTGCTTTCATTACTGATGAAATTTCGTGTGTCCCTTTAAGTTTTGTTTTTATCATTTGATGAAGTATATCAAGGGCATCTAGGACACTGTGTAGGTTTTTCGGCTTACCATCAAAGTCGGGTAGCACTGATGAAGCAGTTTTAATAAATTCAACTACTGTTTACACCATTGTGACCTTTATGGTTGGGATAACTACTGGTTTTGAATCTCCTACTACTGACTCTGAGAGCGTGATGGAGTCGGGCTCTGGGCGCGTTCTGACAATACCCAGGTGAAAAAAAGGAAAAAAATCAATTACAGCAGTTCTTCTCCGGCGCCAACAAGCCTTACCACTTATATTCTTTTCTTAATTATTTTTTTTATGAAACGGGACACGTTGCGAGGCCTTCCTTTTTCGCTTCTGAAGCAATGGATTATACAAGCAGTTCGCTTCAAGCCCTTCATACATGCCTCATTGTAAGGCTTTACCGCATGGCTTCCGAGGAATGGCTTACAGAAGGAGTTCATCCCAAGCGCTGTATAAACACCTCGCTCTAAGGCATTACGGCATAGCTAATATATTAATTTTTATAAATACGCGTGTTATCGCCACACAAATTTTAGTTAAAATGAAAATTTTAACAAATGACGCTACACTTTCCAGTTTTTCCAGTTATAACTGTATACCTTACCACCTCGCTTCTCGAGAAGCGGCAAAAGAATCGCTCTCTGTGCAGCGCTGCGCGAAGGTGCATTGCTCTTACTGAGAAGCTATTCTGTAACGCATTTTACAATAATCAAAGTTAACGCTCTTCTTCGGCAACGGGTGGAGTTTGTGCCTGAATAACGGTGGCTACATTAACAACAACACTGGCTGAAACCCTGCCGCCAGCATTCACCACACCACACACACACACTTACACAGTTACGCACATATAATTTTGTCAACACCAAACACACACAGCTTTGTAAAAAAAAAACCTAATTTGTAAAATCTTAAAAAAAAATTATTTAAAAGAGGTACCTTACCCAAACAAAAAATAAATGAAAATAAATAAAAGCCTACACTAGGGTGACAAAAAAACATAAACATAAAAATGTAGAGAAAACTGAAAACTTAAATTCGGGGCGCCGGTTATTATTTATTTATTTATTTGTTTATTTGTATGCTTATAATTCAGTACAAAGATTTAATCTTATATAACAGCACTGAATAGTATTATAGTCATATTAAAAATAAAAAATATTATGCCAAAAAAATAAATACAAACCATGATCAAAACAAAAAAAAAAGAAGTTAAACAACAAAACTATACAGTCCACAAAATACGGGCGCGAGCAAATAAATAAAAAAATTAAACAACACAGCTGTGCAACAAATACAACAACAAAAGGATAAGTACCATTAACCCCTTAGTAGCGGTACCCAAGTAAGTTGTGTCTTGAAATTTTTTTTAAATTTAAATTTGCCAGCATATTTCTCACATTCAAAAAATATTGGCCAATTAAGAACCCTTTGAGAAATTTTCGGTGGCTGAAACAATAGCAACCAACAATCTAATATTAAATTGTACATAAGTACAAATTTTAACACAAAAATTTTCCACCAAAAACGGAATATTTCAGCATAAACTGTAGTCGGTAAAAAGGCCACAGAAAATTATATATATATACAGTCTTCCCGGTTTTACCAAAGTTCCGACCACTTAAATAAATTTACACATAATTCTTCTTCTTCTTTAAATGGCCATCTAACCGCCTGAGCGATTTTGACCGTCCAACATAGCTCGCCAGTCATTTCTTCTTTGCGCCAACTGGCGCCAATTGGAGACCCCACGAGATCGCAGGTCGGTCTCCACTTGGTCCTTCCATCGGAGTGGTGGTCTTCCTCTTCCTCTGCTTCCACCGGCGGGTGCCGATAAGTATACCTTCTGGGCTGGAGCGTCTTCGTTCATTCGCACGACGTGGCCTAGCCAGCGAAGCCGCTGTGTTTTAATGCGCTGTACTATGTCGACGTCTGCGTAAAGCTCATACAACTCATCATTAAATCTTCTTCGGTACTCGCCGTCGCCAACGCGTACACATAATTACATAAAAATTTTTCCATATTAAGTACCGCACAAAAGTATAGAAACAATACAATAACAATACTTAACTAAACTTCAAATCACGACTTTCTGCTTATTTTTCGTGTCATCAAGCACAAACAATTATTAACAAACAAATTACGTACATATATTCAAGTTTTGACTTGCATATTTATCCCGCAATAACCCCTTTGTTTGCATTCCTTTACGTACATAAGTCAAGCAAACGCAGGATTGTGTACCCGAAATAAGCAGAAACGAGAAAGAAAAAGGAAACAAAAATATTTAAATAACATTTAATTGAATTCTGACATCGCATCATAATTATACATATTCACGGGAAAAATATATACAAACACATAAACGTGTGCTAAGCGAAAAAGTATACCAAAAAAAAGGTAAACAAACAACAAACTTCCTTGCACTCAATTGCATTGGCATGAGTAAAGCAGAACACAAGTTATTATATTGGTTAACCGCTTTGCTTTTGTACACCGCGGCTATTGTCTACAGCTATACATATAGGCAAACACACAAACTAGTATTTAGCCACCCTCACGTAAAAAATTTAATAACTAACCAAGAAAAGGGCAGATGATTCAGAATCGGCCGAAAACTTAAAAAACTCGACATATTCCAAATATGAAAACTGCTTAGACTAGTACGACGAAACTAAGGCTTTGATCTCCGATCAAGTCAAACTCCTAAAGCCTATAACTGCACCTACTCCATCCCAGCGAGTAGAGCTGCCCCAAAGACAAGAAGCAAGTCCCGACATATATCTTAAAGTGGCAGCCTGTGATACTGAAGTATTTCATGGGGATTATGAACAATGGCCGTCCTTCCGGGATATGTTCTCAACCGTGTACATAAACCATACAAAGCTATCACAGGCGTAAAAATTATATCACTTGCGAAATAAAATAAGAGGTAAAGCTGCGGCAATAGTTAAACAGTTCGCACTTAATGATGACAATTTCAATCTGGCTTGGGAAGCGTTAAAAGATAGGTATGAAAATGAAAGAGTCTTGGTCGATAAACAAATGACCTTAATGAATTAACCTAAAATTCAAAAAGGCAGTGAGCGATTTCTAAAATTACAGGCGTAGGCACAAACTGTTTGTCGGTTCTAGCAACCCAAAACGTCCCCACTGAAAACTCGCAACAAATGAAACATTTCCTCACCTCCCAGTTCGAAATCGCAGAACGGTTAGATAATAAATTATCCCAGGCGAAAAATGTAAACGAAGTCGATAATAGAAGCTTCTTTAAACCCCAAGATAATAAATATAATTCAAATAATAAGAGTCTCAATAAATCTCAATCGTTCACATCTGAACAATATAGAAATATGTCAAGCGACATGTGCAGCAGAGGTCATCAACTAAGATCTGGCGACAAATTAAGAAATTTATCAGTAAACGAAAGAAATAACTTAGTCAGAACTAAGAAACTTTGCAACAATTGCCTGTCGCCTAGTCACACTGCCCAGACATATGCGAGTAAATACACTTGCTCATATTGCCGTAGGAGGCATCATTCGATGCTCCATAATAATAATTTTAACAATCTTCCAAATAATACAAATTCCAAAAGAACCACGGGACCAGCTGCAACTGCTGGATCTGAAAATATAAAAAAAGGCAATCCCATAACAACCATGCTGTTTAAATGCAGCTAGAATCCAAACGCTTAGTTCAGAAAATGAAAGTAAAACACTGTTACCGACAGCAATAGTCTCCATCGAATACAGAGGATAACTATTTAAGCTAAGGGACTTAATAGATCAAAGATCACAGCGATCATTCATTGCATCTGAGGTCCAAGAAAGTTTAAATCTGCCAACCAAGCAAGCCAACTTCGAAATTTCAGGAATGGGCGGAAGAATTGTTCAAAACTCGAATAAAATCTGCTTAATGACCCAGGTTTCAACAAGCGCGGCCCAAAGAATATATCGGAGCAAGTCGCCAACAATAGCTAAGACACACGCCGACTTCCAAACATTCCGCTGTGTCAACGTGTTGCTAATTACGTTGAGTTTCTCACGCTGCCCAAAAGTACATGAGCGGCACAAGCGATGTAGTTGGATTAGTTGACATATGCTGGTCACATATGTGTGAATGTGTGTGTCTGCATCACTGGCACCTCTACGCTTGGTAAATGTATATATGTATGCGATTGCATTGCTCAGTCCCGCTTTAGATATGTTTGTGTGTACGTTGGTGACTGCACTGAGATAAGTCAGCACCAGCTAACATTTCCACGACAGCCGGTTCTACGTACCGGAATGACTCGGGGTTTCCCCCACCAAGGGCTGTTATTTCACTACCACCCTGCCTAAACCGTCAGTTATCCCTCCCCAGGGAAAAGGCGTTTCGTATGGCCCTAATTTCAGCCTCCCATCAACACATTCCGTCAGGTAGAATAAAGTAAGTGCGTCCATTCTTCCCCGCATAGGCAGCGGCCCTGGCAAATGAACGTGACCATATTAGACGCCTTGACCCTACGGATCCTCAAATAAAGGATCTTAGCGCGGAAATCAGACGCTTAGTAAATAAACACAAACGCGCTAAGTGGGAAGAGCACCTAAGGTATTGCAACCTCTCGGCTGGAGTTGGCAAATTATGGTCGACGGTGAAATCTTTGTCCAACCCGACTAAACGCAACGGCAAAATATCCATCGCCGTCGGCGATAAGGTTCAGTCAAAGCCTAAAAGATGCGCGAGCGCTTTCTGCCGACAATTTGTAATGCATCCTCCGTTGAACAAAGATATTCGCCGAGCCACCAGGGAAGCGCACAAACACAAAAACAGCGATGCGCCCATTGCCATCTCCACAACCGAAATTCATGAGGCAATTCGGAGATCTAAAAACACCAAGTATATAGGCCCCGATGGCATTTCCATGCTGATGTTGAAACACCTCGGCGACGAACACAGAAGTTACCTTACACACATTGTCAACCTTTCCCTGTCCACCTTTGTCATTCCTGGAAGATGGAGGCAGGAAAAGGTGGTCCCACTACTAAAGCCTGGTAAGCCAGCTGCCGTAGGGGAATCTATCTTAATACCGTATTTCACCGCCAACTTGCGGCTCGCCGAACATCAGCATGGTTTTCGCAAAAACCACAGCACCACCACCGCGCTGAACGCCATCACCACTCAGATAGGGGACGGACTAAACCAAAAGCGTCCAAACCACAGGACAGTGCTAGTTGCGCTTGACTTGACCAAAGCTTTTGACACGGTCAACCATGCACAACTAATGAAAGACCTGGTAGACTCGTCCCTTCCCCCCTGTCTTAAACGTTGGACTGCCAACTACCTGAGTGGCAGTCAATCGTCGGTTGAATTCAGAGGCGCCAGATCAAAACCCAGAATAGTTAAACAAGGGGTGCCACAGGGTGGTGTCCTATCCCCGTTTCTGCTTAACTATTACGTATCGAGACTTCCCCCCCACCAGAGGGTGTCTCGATCGTTTCTTACGCCGACGATTGTACGATACTGGCAACAGGCCCCTCCGTTGAAGAGCTCTGATCTCGCATTATCTCACACCTTCCAACCCTGTCATCACCGAATAAGTCCTCGTCCACCCTATTCACGACGTGGACAAAGCAACTGAACATGGAATTAGACGTCTACGTTGATAATGTCAAGCTACCAACTGTCTCACACCCCAAAATCTTAGGGGTGACGTTTGATAACATGTTCAAATACGGCGCTCATGTAACCGCAATTGGCAATTAAGTCCAAAGCCGTAACAAAATTCTCAAGTCGCTAGCTGGCAGCACTTGGGGTAAAGACAAAGAAACGTTACTAGCTACATTAGGGGGGCCCATATTTTATAGGCAAAAAACTAAATCAGGCTCACACATCCAGGCACCCCCTAAATTTTTTACTATGTATGAAACATTTATTCTGGCAAAATTTGAAGTAAATATTCCAATGGTAAGACGGTGCTCAAAGACAGATAACAATGAGAAAAAATGTTAAAATCCGGAATTTTGGTGCCTTTTTTAAACTATATAAATTCATAAATTCATTTATTTCATAGAATAATGGTAAATAATAAATAGTAAATTCTTAGAGAAAAAGTTAGAGAGGGGCAAAACACTTGGCTTATTTCTCTGAAGTTGACGACCCCAAGCTGTTTATAGCTGCTTTCTTTGTCGTTCTTATCGGAACCCTCTTTCTGTTAGCTTCTACCACTTGCAGGGGCAATTGTTCCCCCTCTTCATCATTTGTTAGAAGCTTATTAAACTCTTCAAACAGTTTGACTCCACGCTCAGCAACGTCATTAACCACTTTCAGGTTTCCCACAATTTGTTTACCTCTAATGTAATGTTTATTGCTGTTCCTTTCAGTGGGGTTTGTGGTCAAAAATGTGTAATTTATCTTTAACTTATCAAATACCTCAAAAGATCTTTGATTGGCAAAGTCGGACAATTTTGCTTGACCACTTAAAAGTGACGAATCACCTCTTACTTGTCGGTGAGTAGGTTTACAGTCCATTTTCTTGACAATTTGCGCCTTTGCCTCATTTGTCACTTTACCTGAGAACAAACTCAACCCAACTATTTCATCCGAGAGGTACCAAAGAAGAGATTTTATTGCATTTTTAACGAATCACTTTGTTGATCAATTCCTTCATAAGTAGCAAGTCTTTCCAAAGAGAAAGGTCTAACTGTGCTTTTCCCTTTGTGTGGTTTGGAAACCGTCTTCTTCACGAAACAAATAGATTTTGGTGGCGTATAATAGTTTTGCCATCTATCGAGCATGGTGTAATGCACCTGGAGCTCTCCAATGAATTTTATCTAGAGGATGATCAAGTGTTATTAGCGACAGCTCTATTAACTCCATGTAATCGTCTCTGGGCTGGATGTTCATTTTTGAAATATCTAATAAAGTATTTACATATCTTAAATCTTTACCTTAAATCCTCATTGCCAGAAGCTTCAGCCAATGGTTTATAGTTATCTATGTGAATAAGTGACCAAGAAGCCTTAAACTTTTTAAACAATGGAATGTCGGGAGAACTGGATGGTCCGAAGCAGAAAGTAAATACTTTACTGAGAGCACTCTCTAAAATGTGGTGTGTACATGCTAGCCACATTAGTTCTACGCCAACTTTACTTTCCAGCAAAACACAAGCTCCATTTTTCACCCCTGTATTGACGGATGAAGTGTCGAAGCACATACTGGCTGCAGAAACTAATATTGGTAAACGATCTACTTTTTCAGTACCCAAAATATCGGGAGGAATCTTATTATCCCAATGAACAATAACGGGATCGTCAAAAGAAGCAATTGTTTTATTTCTTCAAATATAGATTTTCGCCCTTCTTTTCTTTTACGTTGAATAGTGCTGCGAGACAGTGGTAACAAGCCAAGTTCATGTCCCAGTGCTGCTGCGATTGGGACCATCAATCTCAAGGCTTGTCTGTCAGATACTTTATTGCGGTCTAAAGCGCTTGTTACATGTTTAGAGAACACGGTTTTTTTAGATTGACCACTGTCCGGTCCCTTAGCAGTATTTGCAGCAACCTGGTATCCAGATTTCTTAACAAAATTTGAAACTCTATATTCTTCATCTTCAGACGAAGCAGAAGTGTCACTTGGGTCTTTAGTTTCAAAAGCCGTAGGCTTTGGAAGTACTAGGTGTTGTCTCTAAAAGCTGGGCTTTTCGTCTTCTTTCTTCTTCTTCGCTTAGTCTTTTCAAAGTTCTTTTCTGTTTTTTGACTAAGTCCTTGTCAACTCTAGTCATAATCGTTTTTCGGTGGCCTCGTTGTTCTATTAGGAACTTACGGTCTTCTTCAATCTTTATTAACGTCAAAGCATCTGCATGAGAAACATCAAATAAGAAATTAAGCTCAGTGATAAATTCATGTTCACGAGCTTTTTGAGACTTTGAATCACGAGATTTGTTTTTTTTTAGCAACAACCACTTTGAATGGAGTTTCTCAATCTTATCAACGCAGTGCTTATTTAATCTTGTGGGTATTATTGCTCTTCCCCACAATTGAGTCAATTCGTCAACTGTGACATGACTGTGCCATTAAAACGCATTAGTACTTGCCGATTAGTTGGCGGTTGATTTAGTCTTGTGTGATATTGTGATATTAAGTTTTGTTAATTTTGTTCTTATTGATGAAATGTTTAAGCATGTTTTTCACATATTCACACCACCTGCAACAAAGAAGCAAAGTAAATAAATGAATAGTATATTTTCTATTTTTTCAACTTTTTGGTATCAATTGGTGAACTTAAGGTGCCTTGAGCACCCTTTTACCGTCCATCAAAAAATCTGAAAAAAATTACAGAAGTATATTGAACACCATTCTAAAAAAATTCTGGGGTGCCCAGGGTGAACATTTGAAGTTAATTTTTTTGGCCACCCTAAGCTACACTCAAGGCCGGTGCTGAGCCAAGCGAATCTTAAATAAAAATTCAATTGCTTTCAAACGCTAAACATCGGCGGTTTTATTCCTTGCGTTACAGTAGGTGGATGATGTGCATCGACTACCATCAACTCAACGCAGCGAGCATACCGGACGCATATCCATTACCCAGAATTGGAGCAATCCTTACCCAGAATTGGAGCAATCGTCGACCAATTGAAAGAGCAAAGTTTATTTCCACCATAGATTTGAAGAATGGATATGTCCAGAAGGTCCCGCCAATACACTGCATTCACCGTACCCGGATGTGGACTCTTCCAGTGGAAGGTTATGCCCTTTGGGCTACATTCCGCCCCGACCACCTTTCAACGAGCGCTTGACGCTATTCTTGGCCCCGAGCTCCAACCGAAGGTATTTGCATATCTGGATGACATAGTTGTCTTGGGAGATACATTTGACGAACACATCCGCAACTTGAGGAAAGTTTTCGAGAGACGAGAGAAACGAGAAGTGCAGCTTTGTTCAAAAACAACTAAACTACTTTGAACATATCGTCAGCGACCAAGGAATCCACACCGACCCAGCAAAAACATCAGCAGTGCGCGAGATGCCCGCGTCACTAAATATTTGAAAACTGACTTTGTAGCCGACTTCTCCACCATCGCCGCACCGCTGAACAAGTTGCTGAAAAAGGGGCAACGCTGGGAATGGAACCAGCCGCAAGAGGAGGCTTTCACCTATCTAAAAGACAAACTCATCACGGCCCCAGTGCTGTGCTGCCCGGCCTATAGACACCCGTTCTTCCTGCAAACCGACGCTAGTGGAGAAGGATTAGGAGTCGTATTATTCCAAAGACACTCTGAACAAGAAAGGGTAATCGCATATGCAAGCCGGAGCTTGACGGATCTGGAGAAACGCTACTCCGCAACCGAAAAAGAATGTCTGGCAGTGCTTTGGGGCATCCGCAAAATGCGACCTTTATTAGATTGTTATCGATTTACCGTGATTACCGATCATCATTCATTAAAACGGGTTCATTCACTGCAAAACCCTTCAGCAATACAACCTAGACATCGAATACCGTAAAGTGGTGCTGAACGCAGTGGCAGACGCACTCTCCCGATGCCCGATCATGTGCCTCATGAATAACACCGATAACGACTGGTACAAACAAAGAATCGCTAAATAAAATTCGAGCCAGTGTCCCGATTAACAGATTGTCGAAAACCCCTTGTTCAAGCATATAAAGAGACGCAATAGACTCGACCAAGCACCGGAATGGCGACACGCAAAGAGTTCTCAAGGAAGTACATGCTTCCGCCGGGCATCTAGGAGTAAAGAAAACTTTAAAACGTTCCCAACAGGATTTCTACTGCCCAGGTATGTACCGCGATGTATTGAAATACGTGAGAGGATGCCACGCCTGCGCTGAATACAACGTCGAACAACGCCGTCCAGCAGCCTTGATAGCCACCATGCAGTGCACCAAACCATGGGAGATCGACTTTATAGGACCACTACCTAGATCCAAACTAGGGAATGCCTATCTACTAGTCGTGGTCAACAAGTTTTCAGAGTGGGTGGAACTTACAACCACCGCGAGCGTGATCAAAGCTTTGCAGGAACGCGTGGTATACCGGTTCGGATACCCAGAAGTCGTCCTCAGCGACAACGGTAAGCAATTCGTGGGGAAAGCGTTAACTAACATTCCCAACAAACATCGATCACGCATAAGTTCACAGCCACAAGGACATTGTCAAGATATTTTCTTCTATTTCTTGTATTTAATAGGCTAGTAGATTTAAAAGAAATCGATACAGTTGACTTTTTTAAGTTTTCTAACTCAGATCCGCAACTGATTTTTCGCGAACCGATCCGCACTCCTCGCAAATGGCATCCGTCGGTTATGGGAATAGGCATGATTATCTTCTGCGCAAACCTTATGACGCCCCATCAAATCCGCACTGCAGGTATCGTACCCGAGGAATCCTCTAAAATAACCCTAACTATAACCGAGCTATGTGAGGACATCAAGACGAATCTGGCTAAAGCAGCAAAAACGCAGAAGAAATATTACGCCGCAGACCTTGGAGGCCACACGTTGGGGATATGGTAATGAAACGCGAACATCGCTCTCGTATGCTCTTAGTCCGAGCGGAAAACGCCCATTAACCGATACTCCTCATAGCTACCCCGCATAGCCCCAGGAACACCGCCTTACCAAAGATAAGAAAAAATAAAATTATGTAGGAGTGTGATAGTTTTCAAAGCAGTATTTTTTGGATGCAGAGTAACTTCCCATTTTTTACAAAAAAAGTTGGCATGTTTCTGACAAAAAACGGAACGCAATTGACCTTGTCGATATTTTACTAGGTGGTCTATACCATCAAATTGTGAATTTTCGTAAAAATCTACATTCTTGAAAGTCTCCAAAATACCCGTCGCTACACTCCGGCGGAATTTTAGATGATCATGTTCACCTTCATTACCTTTGTATAGTTGCCAAGCATATCAAGACAATAAGCGAAAACTACCATTTCTTGCCTCTAGTTGAAGTCCTGTGAAGGCTTATATTCTGATCAGACCTGTCAACTTCTTCTACGTTGGTATTGTTGACTTTAATAAGAGCAAGCTGATCAACAAAAACGTTTTTCTTTTTTTTTGGCGAATATCTTTTTATTTTATTCACAGGATTTACTTTTGCGTGGTTTGATGCTATTGCAACAACGTTATTATCATGCCACTTACAAACTACGATTTCTTCAGCCCCTGTAGAGTGGAATATATAAGAATCCCGGGGTAGCTTTTTCATTTCTTTGTTTGTTGGCAAATGAGATTTGGAAACACGATTTTCCCTTATTATTCCAGTAGCCTTGAATCCTCTTTTATCTAGCTCATCAGTCAACGGTACCGAAGTAAAGAAATTGGGGTAATGGCAATTGGACTAATGGCAAATCATCATCTTCGTAATTTCGCTTTCTGAATAATCGTAGTGAAGCTCGGCTTGAGCTCTAAGCTGCGAACCGGGTATATTATTCAAAAATATTTCATTTTCTTCCCCCAAAATCTTCATCTGTGCCATCTGCATTACAGCTTCCAGACGAAAATATTGTAATAGCGTCAGGTGTTTAAGCTTTGAGAAAACGAGGAGTTTCTATCGGAAAACTATTTTATTTAATTTATTAGTTTTATATAGAACTGGGAGGGTGCAGAGGTGAGCACTGGGGGTCTGAGGTAAAAGCGCGGGATGGCCTCCTCATTTTCGTTTGGAAAACCCCCATTTAGGTTATGAAGCCATAAACTATATCTTCAGAATATTTCATAAGCTGGGTGCGAATTATAAAAAGGTGCGCAACTGAAATAAACGAAAGAAATTGCTTAAGTGGCTTAAACATCGGGTAATGGACAGTCGTAGTTTCTTTCTAATTCTTCCAAAATTTCATGAAGTTTCAGACTGCGCATTTTAGTAGGTCTACAGCAAACAAACAAACAAGGCAATAGTAGCCTATTGTACTACTGGCGTTTATAAATAACATCAACTCTCATAAGCTAATTCTACGATAGTAGTTTAAAATCAACCAAAACAGTAATAGTTCACTTAGCTCAAACCACAGAAGAATGGAAGTTCCTAAGCAGACACAGTTCATACACCAAACTCAAGAGTATAGCTGCTCTACTAATGCGATTCATTAAAACCGCACGCAGTAATGCGGGAGGATCCAGTGAATGGCAACGCTTATCAATCCCTCAACTTGTGCCGAAATTCATGAATCCGAACTTGCTTTGGTAAGGTATACGCAAACTAACGCATTCCAACAATTGTCTCATTAGGCAGCAGTCTCATTCGTCTTCAGCTGTTCTTGGACGCTGATGGAGTTATTCGTGTAGGTAGTCGGCTCGCAAAGACTTCGATTGCAACAGGCATTAGAAACTAGAACACCAAAATTTGTATGGGATTTGCAAAAGTATAAAACTTTTTCACTCCCCACGCAATTTACGAAAGCTTGGGAATAAAAAACAAGATCTGTAAAAAAATGTGGGCATCCGTAGTGAAAAAATTCCATGCGCACTTGGGTGCAGTGAAATAACTCCCAAATGAAATAACTCCCAACAAAAAAATGAAATAACTCCCAAATATTTTCCATGCAAGTTGGGACTTATCTCATTATGAAATAGCTCCCAATTCATTGGGACTTATTTCGTAATTTTAACTGGGAATTATTTCATGATGAAATAACTCCCAAATGAAATAATCCCCAATAAAATATCTTTGGGAGTTATTTCATAATTTTTGGAAATTGGGAGTTATTTCATTTTTTGGGACTTACTTCATTGCTTGTAATCCAGGCATTGGGAGTTATTTCATTTTTAAAGGGAGTTATTTCATTTTTGTTGGGGAATATTTTTAGCGAACTAACGTCATTGACATTAATTCGCATTAAGGAACTGGGTAATGTCACTGACATTAATTCGCCTTTTGGGTGCGTAATTTGTTTGGAGGTTGAGCCCACTGTACTATTGATGCCGTGCAAACATTTAAAAATATGCAACGCCTGTGTTCTAATGCTGCAAGCTAAGAGTATTTCTGAAGGACTTGAAAACTTTAACTGTCCGATTTGCCGTCAAAAGGTCGACAACACTATTCAGGTTTTCATGTAATTGTTACATTCACATATCTATGTACATATTAACTTCCTGTATTTTTCAAATTTCATTGTAACTGATTATATTGTAAAAATATACCATTTCAAATTTTGATTTGGGATTTATTTCATTTTTTTTGGGACTTATTTCATTTGGGAGTTATTTCATTTTTTTGGGACTTATTTCATTTGGGAGTTATTTCATTTTTTTGGGGACTTGTGGTTTCATTGTGAAATAACTGCCAAATATTGGGAGTTATTTCATTTCCTTCTTTGGGATTTATTTCATTTATTAAAGATGGGAATTATTTCATTTTTATTGGGACTTATTTCATTGGGAGTTATTTCATTTGGGAATTATTTCACTGCACCGCGCACTTGACCTAAAGTCCAAAAATCATATATGTAACGCTTCTATATTGGCTGTAAAAGCTAATACCGTTCGAAAACATTACATTACAGATATATTATTTTTGAACGAGGCAAGCATATATTTTTGTTTACAAAAAAATTTCAAAAGTCATGAGCGTTTCATGAAAAAAAATTGAGATACGAGCCAATATTCCAACATGCAAGAATAAATCCTTTAAAGTTATTAGCTAAACAAATAATTAAGGCAAAGAACAATTTATACTTTGTTGTACTTGTAGCAACATACATATTCTTATTCAAACATTTCTTAAACTTGGATAAATACATTTTGGCCCCTTTCAATGAAATCCGCTACTGGATAGCTTTGGCAATTTTTAAAATTTTTCGTTTATAAATTTACACATACTCAACAGATTCACAAAAGCGGTAATAGCTTGCCTTAAAATGATTTCGGAATATTTACACATTGAGAATATACATAACTTCCAATATAGAAGTATTACATATATGCTAAAAATGCACTTAAAAAAGGTGTAAGTCTTTAATAGCCAATATCTCGTAAACAAGTGATTTTCGGGGTATTAACAACATAATGACTTTTATGTAGAATGGAATATGGAACAAATCATCCATATGAATTTTTCACCTGCCAGTGCCCTTTCAAGGATTTTTATTAAGTCAAAGTGAATTTTACTGAATTGCTTTTTTATGTAAAAATCCAAAAAATTACTTTAAATTAGTCCATTAAAAAATGTACATCAATCGGTAGGTAATTGAGCTAAGTTACATTTGGCGATTGAATTTTATATTAAAATACACTTTTGCAATGGTAGTAGGATCTGAAAATGAAAACGAAGTTTTTAAATTTTTTTGGTTTCAGTATACAATAAGTTTTTTTATGCAAAATTTTGCCAGCAAATGGTATTTTGAAAATTTTCAATTGCTCAACGTTAATCAAATTTGTATACAACTTTAATATTTTAGTTTAGACAAGCTATTTAAATTTCGTTGTAAAAACCTTTTTATTTAAAGTACCTGGGTGACCGAGACTTGCTCGGTATTTTTCGAATTTTCCGCATAATCTTACTTACCAAGAGCATAAATTTCCAAAATAGATTTCCAAAATATCGAACACTAACCTCAAAAAGTCACTTAACATACATTGGCGACACCTGTTGTGTATTAAATACTCTAGTTGGTATACGCCCTAAAATACCTTTCATTTGATACCCATATTGCCATATATTTAAAAAAAATCGGAAAAGTGGCACCCCTCTAAGTTTCCATTAGTGGCAACATTCAAGTAGAAAATCTAAGAAGGAAGCATACTATCCATCTACCAAATTTCATCGAAATCGGTTTAGCCGTTCCCGGGATAGTGGTCGAAATCTGAAGGAATAAATAAAATGCGTTCAGGTGGCAACCCTAGGTGGCAATCCTACTCGAAAATATTTTGGTTAGAATACGCCCTAAAATACCTTTAATTTGATACCCACATATTTTAAAAAAATTCGGAAAGGTGGCAACCCTCTAAGCTTCCTTTAGTGGCAACATCTAAGTAAAAAATCTAAGAAGGAAGCATACTATCCATCTACCAAATTTTATCGAAATCGGTTTAGCCTTTCCCGAGATAGTGGTCTATATCTGAAGGAATTAATAAAATGCGTTCAGGTGGCAACCCTAGGTGGCAATCCTACTCGAAAATATTTTGGTTGGTATACGGCCTAAAATACCTTTCATTTGATACCCATATCGCCATATATTGCTTTATATTTAAAAAAAATCGGAAAGGTGACAACCCTCTAAGCTTCCTTTAGTGGCAACATCCAAGTAGAAAATCTAAGAAGGAAGCATACTATCCATCTACCAAATTTCATCGAAATCGATTTAGCCGTTCCCGGGATAGTGGTCGATATCTGAAGGAATAAATAAAATGCGTTCAGGCGGCAATACTACGCGAAAATATTTTGGTTAGTATACGCCCTAAAATACCTTTAATTTGATACCCACATATTTTAAAAAAATTCGGAAAGGTGGCAACCCTCTAAGCTTCCTTTAGTGGCAACATCCAAGTAGAAAATCTAAGAAGGAAGCATACTATCCATCTACCAAATTTCATCGAAATCGGTTTAGCCTTTCCCGAGATAGTGGTCTATATCTGAAGGAATAAATAAAATGCGTTCAGGTGGCAACCCTAGGTGGCAATCCTACTCGAAAATATTTTGGTTGGTATACGGCCTAAATAAAATACCTTTCATTTGATACCCATATTGGCATATGTTGCTTAATATTTAAAAAAAATTGATATAGGTGGCAACCCTAAGGACCACCCCAAGTGGCAACACCAAAGTAGAAAATCTTAAAACAAAGCTCATTAAAATCGGTGAAGTCGTTCGGGAGATAGTAGTGGATATACAAATATACAAACATACAAATATACAAATATACAAATATACAAACATACAAATATACAAATATACAAATATACAAATATACAAGAATAAGTCGTTTAAAGTTATAAGATATAAGCTTTAGATACTTAAGTAAATGACACTAAATGCAAATACACTGGACCACGAATTTCAACTTTTTCTCTTTACCAGAAACGCCGTTATGAAATTCGTATGCAAAACCACCTCCGGATTTCGAAAATCGAGTTCATTTTTGATTCTATGGTACCGTTTTCGAGATATTTTCAATTACCGTTATTCGAAAAAACCAAAGAGACGGCTCCCTTTAATTACGTATATCCCACGAACGGATCAAGCAATTACAAAAAGGGTTTACAGAATCAAAATCACAATAAAATTTGGTGTAAATGCATCATACACTGTTTTTTTGCTCAACCAGATAGTTTTCGAGATATTAGCTTATGATTTCAGATTTTAGTTTTTTTTAATGAAAAAATATAAAAAAAATTACTCTTGGCGAGAGCAGCATTCCAAAACCAGAACTTTTTTCCCAGATATTTTTTCATTACGTAAAGCTCTGTTTAATTAGAAAACGGATAAGCTATCCTCGAAGAAAATCGATGCAAAACTACGTAAGTTATAAACGATCAAATAAAAAACCCAGGTTGCGCAACTTCAATGTATGTATCTATACATACATATATTAAAGGTATAAAGTGCAATTGGGATATTATCCGGATAAACGGATAACACCACAGCAATGATAATACTTTTTTGTTAAATAAATCAAAAAGTACTTCTAATACTCGAATTGTTTTATAGTAGGTAGAGTTCTTGCATCGAAAGGAAGAGTGGTTGGGTTCGAAACATGCTGTAGGCATGTAGTTATAAACATGTATTTCCGTCACTTATGGGTAAGTATGCAGGTAGATTTTCAAAATTATAAGACACAGAAAATTTTTAAAGCCTACATCTAAAGCAGGTAGTATTATATTTTCCCGGCTTCTTATAAAAAGGAACCTTTCTTTTCAATTTTATTCTTGTTCCGGGTATAAATATGAGTTAATGCGCCTTAACACTTCATAACATCTGCAATTCTCGCCGGAGAAAGTTCAGTTCATACGTTATATTTCAAAAGCGTGATTTATTAAAAAAAAATAAAATGAGTAAAAGGACGCGAGAATTTGAGTGTAATAACGATCCAGATATGTTCTGTTTCATGTGTGGCCAATATACTATCTTAAGGCGACGACGAGTGTTCTCAGATCATTTCAAAACTTTATACTCCAAGTATTTTGGCATTGAGCCTAAAAATGCCGAAAACCCATGGACACCGAACACTTTGTGTACATCGTGTCCAGTAGAATTGATTCAGTCGGAATCAGGATAACAAATAAAATTTGATACACCAATGATATGGAGAGAACCTACTTGCCATTCAATAGAGTGTTATATTTGTCAAACAAAAGTACTTGGCGTTGGAAGATCAAGAAGAGTAACCTATGCCAGCGTACTTACAGTGACATTACCACTACTACATTCAACGGCAGTTGCGGATCCAGTTCCATTGTCAACAGTAATATCTGAGTGCGGGGAATCAAGTTGTACTGAATTTCGCATGGGAAACGAGAGAAACGTTCTGTCACAAGCACAACTTAATGATTGGATAACAGATTTGGACTATCCAAGGAAAAGGCCGAGATCCACACTTCTCGTATGCAACAATTTAAATTTGTGTCATCCGATGTTAAGGTGATATATTGTAGAACTCGTCACGAACCATTTTCCAAACACTATACCAAGAAAGACAGTATATGAGCATTTCCGTAGAATGGTCAACCAAAGCAAAAATTTTAAATGTTAATAAAAATAAATTCTTTTTTAACCCTGTTATACAAAATTACCAAAATTTTTATAAAAATAACGGTTTGAGAGTTAATTTAAATTTTTTTATGAAAAATTTGGCCTGAAACCTGAAAAAAAAAATTGTTCATTTCCAGCCAGTTTTAAAGGCCTGTTTCTTTTAAATACTTTCACATGTACGACTTATACCAGCGATCCTTTTTTGCAACAAAATACCCCCATGAATATCAATTAAGACTATAAAAATGAAAGAAGATTGAACGACGATGTTTTCACGGTAAATTTTTATTGAAACTTTTACCTCTTCCTGGATCGTACGTTCGCGACCAAAAAAATACATTTTTTGTTACCACTTCTCAAGGAGTGTAAGGATATGTCTAGAACTACATTGCTAAAGCCAGTTGAGTGCACTTACTTGAAAAACAAAACTTCTTCTCTTGAAGGGTTTACCAAACCTTTTTTTTTTATTTTCAAAGTTGCGTACGTTCGCGACCGTTTTGCATTTTGATATATTTTTGCCTACCAAAAACTGAAGCAAGAAAAAAAGAGGTTGTTAATATACTTTATTTCCATTTCTAATAATAGATCATAGGGTTTTGAATAATTTTAATGAAGTTATTCATAAATTTTACAACTTTACATTATAGTGAGTATACTTTATATTATGCAAGCCACTTTCGAGCCTTTCGGTGTGAGCCGCGGAATTTCAGTACAGTCTAATAATTTATGCTATCTTCTTTCTTTATAAATACAACATATAAGATTTAAACTTGTGAATTAAGTGTTCCAATTCTTATAATTTGTAAAACATTATGCCGAAAATAGGAAAAAAGAGTGTATGGAAAAATCGTACGTTCGCGACCGGTATTTAAGCGTATATATAAAAATGTACGGACGATATTTTAACGCGAAATAAACGTAAAGAAAGTCACTTTATCCCACTTCAATATGTTATCAACCGTTTTAAAAAAATCCATTCCATTTCGCTGAAGTTTGAATTTTTCCAGTTGCACAAAAAAGTCACTTTCATTTTGCGTACGTTCGCGACCACATGTTTATTGCCCCCACAGTCTAAACTAAAAATCGAACAAACCTGCCTCTTGCACCTAAAATTGACCTTCCAAAATGCTATTGAAGTAGCAAACAAAAAAAAACAAAAACCTATGTTTACTTTGTTTTTTGGCCCACAAAAGCGTACGAACGTACTGTTCGCGACCGTGGAAACACCCATATGCTACTGCAACCACATTCCTGGTTTATTCAAAAAGTTTGGTTAAACATATGATTCAAAAGAGTGGAGATTTTTCATAGACAGCAATAAACTGAGTATAAAGGCTGTATTATTGCATATTGGTAACAAAAAGCCTTCTATCCCGACCGCGCCTGCAGTAACTACTCAAATTTATCAAATATGAAGAGCATGATTCGAAAATATGTTCTGATCTCAAAGTCGTTGGAATGCTAGACGGTCTACAAAGTGGTTATACCAAGCACTGCTGCTTCCTCTGCAAGTAGGATAGCTGAGCTCGTAAGGACACATAATTATTTCACATAGTAAAATCAAATTAAGATAAAGAATGTTAGAATATAGCATAAACATAAAAAAATATAAAAAAAAGTTAAAAATAAGGGTAATTTCCCTCTTCAAGTTGGTCGCCGTGTCGTTAGCGAAGGGGCTTAAGTGTCGTATTGGTGTCCCTCTGGTAGGGACTCCAATACGAGACGAACTAAGAGGAAGGCTTCACTCCTCCCACAGCTTCGGGTTGGTGTTCTCTGAGAGTTCACCGCGCTCGCTGTTGCGCGGCAAGTGGAGATAGCCGTACCAACACCACCCTAAGCCAAGGTGTTGAGGTACCCGTGCCGAGGGCTGAATGATCAGCGGGTGGCTATTGCATAGCTGATCGCTTCCGGTCCCCTCCGACGCCCGGGCAAGGTCGGCTGTGTAAGTGCCTTACCCCGGTATACTGGCTCTGCCGGGGCGGACGAACCCTTTCCAGCTTAACTCGTGGAAACCTGTATGGATAACAAATTTATAACTGATGAAAAGAGAGGTGAGGGAGAGGAGAGCGTTCTGCGAACGCTTTCGGAAGACGAACTCCTGGCTGGTAGATAGGGGAGCGTCAGCACAAGGGAGGACAGGGGTACCAGCCATAGTACCCCAGTCATCCCAAGCCAAAGGGGCAAGGGTACCAGCCATAGTACCCTCCCTCCTAGCCCACATAAGGGAAATGGAAGTGCACCAGCCATAGTGGCTTCCAGAAAATCCAAGAAATCGTCGGTTACGTTGGAGAAAGCCAAGTACCACAGGGCTGTCTTCATTCTGAAGAAGATCAAGCGGAATGAAGAGGCTGGAGAGGACCACGCGCGAGACGCAGAGGACAGGGTATGGTGCGAGGCAGTAGTCAGGGACTACGAGAGCAGCCATACCAATAACCCAGCAGCCCTATCACAGCAACAACCATCCAAACCAAGACAATCGGCAAAGCGCAATCGATCACACGAGGTGAACGAGCGCGATGTCAAGAAGGGCAAATTCGGCCAGTAGCACGAGGGCCCTTCCACTAGTGCTGCAGCAGCGGCCAGGAATACCTACAACGAGGTGGACAGAGATCACCTCCAGGTTGCACTGGTCGATGCTGGGGGGACTAGTGGGAGGCAAGTACTGGCGGCTTGGAGGTCCATAGAGGGACGTCTGTCCGAGATGATCGTCGAACACCTCATGGAGAACCAAACCCCAGTGCCCGTCTTCAACTGCGAGGAGATTTGCCGAGGCTGTCGGGTTATCAAATGCACGGACGGCTTCGCAAGGGAATTCTTGAATGGGTGCGTTGCTAAGATAAGCAACGCATCGGATGGTCTTAAGCTTAAGATCATCCTGGCTTCTGAGATTCCCAGGAGATCCCGGGCACGCATCTGGTTGCCCAAGATGAAGCTGGATGAAGGGATGGTAATCCAGTGCCTCAGAATGCAAAGCCCAGGTGTCCCGATGGATGACTAAGTGGTCTTAAAAATAGAGGAGCAGCAAAAGAACAGCCAGCCAGCGCTACTGCTGATGTCCAATGAGTCTCTGGGGTCACTCGAGGAGAGGGGAAACAAATTGAAGTTCGGCGTCAGGAACGCCAAACTAAAGATTTTCCCAGCAGCGTTAGCGCCTGACAACAACCTGGAGGAGGTTGACGATGCCAACAAACTCCGGGGGGAGTTTCGGTTGGCAGGGCCGGCTGATGGGGCTCCGTCAACATGTCCGATGAAAAGGGTGGCACAAATTAACCTGCAGCACTCCAAGATCTCCTCGCCTTCAAGTCCTCCTCAGGGAGGAGGACATCGACATCTGCTTGGTGCAGGAACCCTGGGTGTGGCGCTCCAAGGTCAGGGGCCTCAACGCCAGTCACGAGTCACGAGGCGGTCGTAGCTTAACGATCGCCTCTGCGTATATGGCTCACGATCGACCGGCACCTCCAGCGGAAGTACAACAGTTGATCGGAAAGAATTATGAGAATAAGGAGGCAATTCTTTTGGGCTGTGACGCCAACGCCAGACACACGATGTGGGGCAGTAGCGAAACGAACGAACGGGCCGAGTCTCTTTTTGATTTCTTACTATCGAATAACCTATATATATGTAACACGGGAAGCTCTCCCACCTTTGCTTTTCCAAGTTCAGAGAACTTTGCGGGGTGGGAAGAAGTCCTGGATATTACTATGAAATCTGACTCCCAGGATCTTGTGATAAGGAATTGGGAGGTGTCCAAGCGTCTATCTCTATCTGACCATAAAATAGTTCTCTTTGGTGTAGAATGGGAGAGGGAGATAAGAAAACCCTATAGGAACCCGAAGCGAACTTCGTGGGGTCTATTTGACAAGATAGTCAGTAATAGGCTCAGTAGAAATAAAAAATCCATACAATCTAGCAACTGCCTGGACGATCGAGTTAGGTCTCTAGAGAAAAGCTTTCAGGTAGCCTACAAAGCTGCCTGTGCGATATCCAGAAGCAAAGAGACCTTCCCACCGTGGTGGGATGAGAACCTTGGCGACCTAAGGTCGAATCTCAGGAGGGTCTTTAATGACTGCTACTCTTAGAAGAACTTCCAAGAGTACAAGATCTGCTTGAGAGAGTACAAAAAAGCAGTAAGAACAGCAAAAACGAAATCCTGGCAGGAACACTGCGAGTCAATCGAGTCCACGAAGGACTCAGCAAGGCTTGGGAAGATCCTCGCCAGGAGCCATACAAACAAGACGATCGTTAAACGCGCTGATGGGACATGGGCAGGGTCATCAGCGGAAACCCTTGATATTCTAATAGGAGCTCACTTTCCGGATACTTCTGGGGAACAAAATTTTAGGAGAAGACAAAATTGCCTGGGCAATTAACAGCTTCTCACCTTATAAATCAGCGGGAGTAGATGGAATACTTCCCATTATGCTGCAGAAGACTCAGGCATCTTTGGTTAAGGAACTGAAGGAGATCTTCGCAGCATGCATTATTCAACATCACATCCCGTCCACGTGGAGAGAAACAAGGGTGGTTTTCATTCCCAAATCTCGCAGAAGAGGGCATGAGGTGGCCAAGGACTTTTGGCCGATAAGCCTCACATCCTTTGTGTTAAAAACTTTCGAGAGATTATTAGATATCCACATTCGGGGACTTCTTCAGGACACCCCCTCTTTGGAAGCGCAGCACTCGTATCCAAGGGGAATCCACAAAGACCGCACTACACGAGGTGGTGCGGACTGTCGAGAAGTCACTTTTATTCAAAGAATTTACTCTAGCGGCGTTCGTTGATGTGGAAGGCGCTTTCAACAACGTGAGAGCCGACGCGATATCGGTAGCACTCGCAAGGGTAGGGGTGGAAGAGCCAATAAGGAACTGGATCACGTCCCTACTCCTTAATCGCGAAATATCAGCCGAGCTGGGGGAGCAAAAGTTAGGAAGCAGATATGCGGAGGCACACCGCAGGGCGGGGTGCTCTCACCTCTGCTATGGCTCCTCACTATGAACGACATACTAATAAAACTTACCTCAAGCGGGGCAAAAGTCGTGGCGTACGCCGACGACGTGGCGATCCTAGTCTCGGGTCCCTTCCCTTCCGCGATGATCGAGATCATGGAAAGAACGTTGGCAAGACTAAGTAGGTGGGCACATGATTGTGGCCTCAGGCTAAATCCGGAGAAGACGGATTTACTACTCTTTACGAGGAAGTACAAGCCGCCTACTTTCGAACTACCGAAATTAAATGGCCAGCTGCTATCCCTATCTACTAGCACTAAATATCTGGGGCTCATAATTGACTGTAAGCTAAACTGGAAAGCGTGCATTGAGGAGCGGGTGCGGAAGGCCTGTGTCGCTTTCTACGCCTGCAAATCAATGTTTGGTAAAAAATGGGGTCTAAGGCCAAAGATGGTGGGAAGCTCTCCGGAAGAACTGCAACCTCATCAGCCTACAAAAGGTTCAGCGGGCGGCATGTGTTGGTGCCACCGGGGCCTTGTGTACTTGTCCCACTGCGGCCTTGGATCCGATTCTGACCTTCTTCCAATAGACTTGCACATACTGAGTACATCGGCGCAAACCGCACTCAGACTCAGGGAGTCCGGGTGCTGGAGGGATACTCAGCAGGGCCACAGTAGCATTCTTAACCATGTTCCAGCTGGCACTATAAATATCAGAACCGACTTTTATCCTCACAAACTGGACTTTGAGAGCAGTACTATAACTTCAATTCCAAGCAGGAATGATTGGAAAAGGGGCAGGGTCGGAGTTGACAGCGGCATCCAAATCTACACCGACGGGTCCAAGATGGATTCAGGGGTGGGGGCCGGCGTCTTCTCTGAGTCCCTAGACATTGCCGTATGTTCCAAGCTGAAGTTCTTGCGATCTTGCAGGCTGGCAGATCACTCAGGGACCTGAACACAACTGGTAAAGTCACTACCTTTTCAGACAGCCAAGCAGCAATTAAGGCAATAGCAGCACCACATACTAGTTCGAACGTGGTGCACTCATGTAGGCAGATCTTGGCTGCACTAACCAACCTTGAACTATCCATTACCTGGGTTCCGGACCATAGAGGTATCGAAGGTAATAAGAAAGCCGATGAGCTGGCGCGCAGTGGCTCATCGGAGGGTGATGAGGAAGCAATCAATATAGATATAGCGGCACCCTTAGCAGTAGCCAAGGGAAGCATTTTATTTATTTATTTTTATTTATTTAGGATAAACAGGCATTGCACATCTAAGACAGAGTCTTTTTAAAGTGCATCAGACGCATAATATTACAAAAAGTATACATTTACATAAATTCTTACATAACTAGTGAGTAATTGCTTAATAAACGGAAAATGTAAAATAGTAGCAGAAAAGTAGTAGAAAAGATTGAAGTTAGATGCAATAAAAAGAAAAGGAAATGAAAAGGAAATGAAAAAATTGCAACGTCACTTTTATTTTATATGCTTTTAAAGTAATCATGTATTACTACCTTGTAGTTTCTTCTATTCAGCACTGCCTTAATAGACTCCGGTATGGCATTCCATAGCCTCACAGCATTAATGAAAAATAATCTTGAGGATGATAAGTAGGTGTACCTAGGAACAATCAGAATTTGATGTCGCCTCGACCTGGTCATAGTAAGCTTGTCATAGAGGTACTGAGGAGATCGGAACTCAATCAGCTTATATAAAAATATGCAGTTTCTTGCTGCTAGATAATTTTCAAGGCTACAGCCCAAAATCGCATTCCTCCATAACGAGATATGATCAAACTTTTTAAGGCCATGAACATAACGAGTTACATTATTAAAAGCAACATTAATTTTATGCGATGAAATTGAGTGAAGTTTACTGTATACAACTTCGGAGTACGTAATAAGCGGTAAAATAAGTTGCTTGGCTAATTTTTGTCTGGTCTCTTGCGGCGTAAAATAGGCAGAGATCCAAAGGCGACGTAACACAGCATACACACTACTCACGACCTTATTGACATGATCACACGGATTCAGCTTGGAATTAATAACTATCCCTAAATTCTTAATTTTTTCTGTAACCATGAGAGCACTGGTACCAAGATATAGTTTGGGTATACTTTCAAGGGGAATTACACCATTGCTTATTGGGAGTACAATGGATTTCTGTGCATTTAAACATAAGCAATTATCCCTAGCCCATACCGATATCGCAGACAAATCACTGTTAATCCTAAAGCATAAATCATCAACCAGGCCAATGCGACTGGAAAGGTACAATTGTATGTCATCAGCATACCCATGAACACTAACATATTGGCACACAGAAAAAACATCATTAACGAAAAGACTAAACAACAGCGGCCCAAGTACCGAACCTTGTGGGACGCCTGCGATAATAGTCTTTGGCTGAGAGAAGGTACCCCTCCCTCTGACTTTTTGCGATCTCTGTTCAAGGTAGCTAGACATCAGCCTGATGGAACTCTCCGAGAAACCAAACATGCGCTTAAGTTTATTACATAGAAGCATATTATTAACGCAGTCAAAAGCCTTTGAAAAATCAAGAAGACAGAGAAGAGTTAAATCTCCCTGATCAAACTTTATCCTGATATCGTCTAAAATCTTTGTTACTGCAGTGGAACAACTATGCTGTGGCCTGAACCCTGACTGCAACGGTGATAATAAGCCTCTTTGCTGAATAAAAGATGATATCTGCGCTGCCATTATCGACTCGCACACCTTCGAAAGTGCTGGCAATATACTAACCGGGCGATAATCACAAAGGTTAGCTGCATTAGTCTTTTTAGCCACTGGGATGATAATTGCTTTTTTCCAGGCAGATGGATAACAAGAACTAGTGAAGCAATAATTAATTATATGTGTGATTGTACCTAAAATAAATGGCAGCGCAATTTTTACGAATTTCAGCGAAATACCATCTTCTCCCACCGCATTCGATTTAATACCCATTAGGGCTTTCAAAACTTCACTCTCGCTCACTCTTGAAAACTGAAATTTATTGGTAACGTTTTCTTCTAACAACATAATGTCATTAGAAGGGGGATCTTGCGCGTTGTTGCTTGCACTAATGAAAAATTCGTTCAGTGTATCAGGGTCCAAATCACATTCTTGTTTAGCATTTCCATGTACATTTAAGTTTTTGAGGTTTCGCCACAACTCTCTAGCTGGAAGAGATACGTCAAGCTTTGCATTGCAGTACCTCTTCTTTGCCAAACGAATAGTGGCTGTCGTTTCATTTCTGGCAATCTTGTATTGGCACCACGAGAAGTCAGTTGGAGTTTTCCTCCATTTCGAATGCATGCGGTTACGCTTTTTGATAGCAAGACAAACATCCTTTGTGTACCACGGGCACGACTTATTTAAAGCTCTTACAGAACGGATAGGCACATGCAGATTGAACATTTCCATTAGGATTTTATTTGGGAAATCAAGTTTTCTGTCAACAGATTCACAGAACCAACAATCCTCCCAACAGATACTGGATAGATCACAGAACAATTTACTAACATCCAAAGACTTAAAATCCCTATACCTAAAAGTAACATCCAAGGCACTACGATTAAATGCAACATCTAAGGAACAATAAATTAAATCATGGTCAGATATGAAAGAGAACTGCTCAAATTAAGTATATGATCAAGGTCAGATGTAATGAAAATGTCCAACAGGCTAGGCCTAGAGTTACTGGCATATCTAGTAGGCACCGTCTTATTTACAATAGAGAGCCCTGCCGCCGTGGTCACTGAGTTTACTAGTGTAGGAATCATTAACAAGTACGTTAACATTAAAATCTCCAGAAATAATACACCGTTCATATTCTAATAACAATACTGCCAGCTCGTCAAAAAACAAATTCAGCATGCACGACTTATTCGGGTTGTAAACACAAGAAACCAAAATTTTACTTGCACCATCAGAAATCTCACATATTATAAACTCTGTTTCCGAGTTAACCGACTCAACTAATAATTTCATTTTGAGATTAGGTCTACAATATATCGCAACCCCTCCCCCCTTTTTGGATTTTCGATCGTGCCGAATTAAATTGTAGCTCGAAATATTGTAAGCAGAATCACAAACACCGCAGCTAAACCAAGTTTCGGAAACACAAATTATATCAACGCTTGACCCAACGAAAATACTTCTTATATAATCAAGCTTGTCAGAGTTCAGACTGCGAGCATTGAAATGAACTACATTTAAGCCTTTCGTTTGCTTACACAAAATTTCTAATAACACTTTGTGATTTTCATTAATGCCAGAGGCCATATCAATCGCTTGACCAAAAACCATCACGCAGTATGTGAATAGAGGAATCTACATGCAGAAAAATAACTACATCATACAAAAATAATAAGCAAAGGCAATATAGAGAATAAAAGATAGAAATAAGGTTGAAAAGCAGAAAAAGGTGGAAAGCAAGTATTTTCTTAGCCTAAGCATGACAACAATAAACATACATTTAGTCTTACAATTATAAAGTCATAAACTTAAGTTTATCGCCATACATTCAATGTCGCCTTTGCTCAGTACCCTTACTGCATCGGTTTGCGGCCCGGCGCGAACATACAATCTGCCTCTTATCGAGAAAACTGACATCAAGCGTTTCTGCCTTTTCAACTGGAGCGCAAATTGTAACAGCTCTCTATTACTCTTCGACAGACATTCGTTTATATAAATGCGCTGATCAGATACTCGCCCTATATCACCTAATGTCATTCCTCTACCATTCGACTTTTTAAATTTCGAAATTGATCGAAACAGTAGAGATCGATCATTTGCAGAAGCAAGCTTAACTATAATTGCTGAAGTGCTGTTTCCGTTCTTTGCAATTTTTCCTACACGGAATGCAGCACGGGTGGGTGGTGTATTCAGCTGCAATGATTGACATATGTCACCGAATACCTCACTCAAGTTTTCATCTTGCTTATGCGGAATGCCATTTATTATAACATCAGCAGCAACATTCATACTATCACTCTGATCTAATCGAGCTTTCAATTTAGCTACCTCCGCACTCAGTTCCTCCACCCGCACAGTAACACCCTCAAGTTTCACAATTTTGTCTTCATATGCTCGCACGCTTATCCTCATGTTCTCTAACTCAGTCGACAGTTCGGTGAACTTCATCATAATGCGGCTTTCGGCCTCGTTTACGACTACTCTCACTGCACTCGCAATTTTCAACTCTAGTTGAGCCCACTCAGCGTCATCCAAACTAGAAGGCATTTTTGTTGTTTTGGAGGGTGAATCTCCAAAAGTATTACCGGAACAAAGCACAACTGAGATGGAGAAACACCAATAGTTGTGCAATATCAAGATCCACCTGGCCAAACTATAGCGAAAAGAGGACGAGAAGTCTTCTAAGCAGGTCAAGAGTTAGCACTCACAAACTCATAGCAGTCCTCACAGATCACTGGGCGATAGGCACGCAAGCGGAAAAGATGGGAATTCCGCACCGTGATCACTGTAGAAGCTGCGAAGACATTGATGCCGACGGGACCGTTGAGCATCTACTGTGTGGTTTCCCGGCTCTAGCCGGTAGGCGAATGAAATCCTTTGGGAGCCCCTTCTTGGGAAACTTGGATTGTATATCCGAGATAGGGATTCCAAATATCCTCGAATTTATAAACAACTCTGGTTGGCTGTAATAAATATCACTACTATATAAGTAGGTTAAACGAGTTTTTTATGGCATCAAAACGGCTTCTAAAAGCTACTTGGGCGACCTGAGTCCCAGCCATTCTACCTACCTACCTACCTACCTGGGTAATTTCATTCATAAATTGACCTGAAATTACCCATATTTTTAACTTTTTTTTTAATTTATTTATGTTTATACTATATTCTCGCCTTCTTTGTCCAAAACCTGAACAAAGTTTTTAATGAGACCGAGCTTGATGTGTAAGGGTGGAAGTATGATTTTCTCTTTCTTGACAAGAGGGTTGTATTTGATGTTATCCACACCAACGGTAAACTCGACTCTTTCCGGCCAATCCTCACTCCCCGAAAATGGCATCCGTCGGATATGGGAATACGCATGATTATCTTCTGCGAAAACCTTATGACGCCCCATCAAATCCGCACTGCAGGTATCGTACAGGAGGAATCCTCTAAAATAACCCTAACTATAACCGACCTATGTGAGGACATCAACAAGAATCTGGCTAAAGCAGCAAAAACGCAGAAGAAATATTACGCCGCAGACCTTGGAGGCCACACGTTGGGGATATGAAACGCGAACATCCGCTCTCGTACGCTATAAATCAATTCACGTGTGCCACTCAGGAACGCTAGAGCTTTAGTCCGAAGCACTCTGAGGGGAAAACGCAGGCGCCCCAGTAGGTACTTACATATACATTTATGGACATATACCGCCTATTAACCGATACTCCTCATAGATACCCCGCATAGCCCCAGGAACACCACCGTACCAAAGATAAGAAAAAATAAAATTGTGTAGGAGTGTGATAGTTTTCAAAGCAGCATTTTTTACAAAAAAAGTTGGCATGTTTCTGACAAAAAACGGAACGCAATTGACCTTGTCGATATTTTACTAGGTGGTCTATACCATCAAATTGTGAATTTTCGTAAAAATCTTTTCTTGCCTCTAGTTGAAGTCCTGTGAAGGCTTATATTCTGATCAGACCTGTCAACTCTTTCTATGTTGGTATTGTAGACTTTAATAAGAGCAAGCTGATCAACAAAAACGTTTTTCTTTTCTTTTGGCGAATATCTTTTTATTTTATTCACAGGATTTACTTTTGCGTGGTTTGATGCTATTGCAACAACGTTATTATCAAGCCACTTACAAACTACGATTTCTTCAGCCCCTGTAGAGTGAATTTATAAGAATCCCAGGGTAGCTTTTTCATTTCTTTGTTTGTTGGCAAAAGACATTTGGAAACACGATTTTCCCTTATTATTCCAGAGCCTTGAATCCTCTTTTATCTAGCTCATCAGTCAACGGTACCGAAGTAAAAAAATTGGGATAATGGCAATTGGACTAATGGCAAATCATCATCATCGTAATTTCGCTTTCTGAATAATCGCAGTGAAGCTCGGCTTGAGCTCTAAGCTGCGAACCGGGTATATTATTAAAAAATATTTCATTTTCTTCCCCCAAAATCTTCATCTGTGCCATCTGCATTACAGCTTCCAGACGAAAATATTGTAATAGCGTCGGGTGTTTAAGCTTTGAAAAAACGAGTAGTTTCTATCGGAAAATTTTTTTATTTTATTGATTAGTTTTATACAGAACTGGGAGGGTGCAGAGCGGGTTGGCCTCCTCATTTTCGCTTGGAAAACCCCGATTTGGGTTATGAAGCCATAAACTATATCTTCAGAATATTTCATAAGCTGGGTGCGAATTATAAAAGGGTGCGCAACTGAAATAAACGAAAGAAATTGCTTAAGTGGCTTAAACATCGGGTAATGGACAGTCGTAGTTTCTTTCTAATTCTTCCAAAATTTCATGAAGTTTCAGACTGCCTAAAGCAAACAAACAAACAAGGCAATAGCAGCCTATTGTACTACTGGCGTTTATAAGTAACATCAACTCCCATAAGCTAATTCTAAGTTGTTTTAAAACTACGATAGTGCCAAATGGGTTAAAATCAACCAAAACAGTAATAGTTCACTTAGCTCAAACCACAGAAGAATGGAAGTTCCTAAGCAGACACAGTTCATACACCAAACTCAAGAGTATAACTGCTCTTCTAATGCGATTCATTAAAACCGCACGGAGTAATGCGGGAGGATCCAGTCAATGGCAACGCATATCACTTCCTTTAACTTGTGCCGAAATTCATGAATCCGAACTTGCTTTGGTAAGGTATACGCAAACTAACGCATTCCAACAATTGTCTCATTACGCAGCAGTCTCATTCGTCTTCAGCCGTTCTTGGACGCTGATGGAGTCATTCGTGTAGGTAGTCGGCTCGCAAAGACTTCGATTGCAACAGGCATTAGAAACTAGAACACCCAAAATTTGTATGGGATTTGTAAAAGTACAGAACTTTTTCACACCCCACGCAATTTACGAAAGCTTAGGAATAAAAAACAAGATCTGCAAAAAAATTTCAAAAGTCATAAGCGTTTTATGAAAAAACATTCACTAAATCGATAAACAGTCTGGGTTGGTTATTATAATAGAGAAAAATTTAGCATTACATCTATTTCAAGATCGATTATGCTGTGAGATACGAGCCAATATTCCAACATGCAAGAATAAATCTTTTAAAGTTATCAGCTAAACAAATAATTAAAGCGAAAAACAATTTATGCTTTGTTATACTTGTAGCAACAGATATATTCTTATTCAAACATTTCTTAAACTTTGATTACATACATTTGGGCCCCTTTCAATGAAATGCGCTACTGGATTGCTTTGACAATTTTTAAAATTTCGTCGTTTATAAATTTACACATACACAACACATTCACACATTGAGAATATACATAACTGCCAATATAGAAGTATTACATATATGCAGGGCAACCAAAAATATGCTCTAAAAAAATAAAAATATGCCACAAAAAAAGGTAAAATATGCTGAAAAATATGCCTCAAAAATTAAAAATATGTAATAAAAATATGCATTAAAAATCAGAAAAAGTAAAAAATGCTACATATATTTCACAAATTAAATTCATTAAAATCGCAACAAGTCCCCTTTGCTAAAAAGTGCAATTTTGTATGGGGAAAAATATACCTTTTTTCCAAGTGAATTTTCTCCTAATTTTTGAAATTTTTTCAAAAACCCTTTACATATTCCTAAAGAGTAGGCTTTGTGGTTTCCAAAACGGTAAGCCGTGTGCGATTATCTCAAGTACTAAAATAAATGCAGCCACTTGAAAATTACAGATTTTATATGTCATACTTGTATTTATTACAGCTTAAGCGATATTTCTTAACAAAGTTAACGGAAATTTTATATAAAAGACATTACTGGTCAAATCTCGCCGGTATGTGTAGTCAAAAATGTTTTATCCGAAACTGTATTTATATACATACATAGGTACATATGTATATAACTACATATATTAAGTCAAAGTACAGATTTCAGTTAATTTTATTGTTACAATAAATGATAAACATTTTGCTAAGGTTTTCAAAGAGAAAACTCTGTCTGTTTGGACGTAATACACTTTTATACATGGAAAAAGTTCGTTCGACATCAACTGAAGAAAGCGGCGCGAACTTAAAAGAACAAATTTCAGAAATAGTATACTTTGGATTGCATGTATTCGTTGAAGAGCCACGGAAGTACTCTGCAATGGTTTTAAATACTTGTATTGATACATTTTTCTGAAAACCAGCATACAGTTTTTGCTTAACGCGTAATCCAATTTCTCCATTCACGACATCAACAGCTTGGTGAGCACTTGAAAGTATTTCTAATTGATCCAAAAGAGAGATATTTGAGGTTTGTAGTTTGACAACGGAAGATGGCAAAAATCCATAATTTGACGCTATGTAAATCAAGTCTCTTTTAATACTGGAACCTCCAAAAATTTTTTTCGCAATCGTAATCGAGGTCGCTTCTTCTTCATCAAAAGTTTGTAGTACGTCAACAATTTTTTCATAATATTGAGAATAATAGCAAACAGCATCAATCCATGTTCCCCACCTTGTAATTATTGGCTGCGGTGGTAGGGGAAGTTCAGGATATATTGTTTTAAACTTTTCGACCCTTTGAGGAGCCTTGAGAAATATTTTTTTTACATTCGATATCAACTGATCCACTTCCGAAAACTGACCTCGTATAAATTCGCACACTCTGTGGAATAATACAAGTAACATGGGTTATTTTAGGGTAAAAAATTTGTATAGCCCGTACGGCTTTTACCATATAAGGAGCAGCGTCTGATGGAAATAAAAGAATCGAGTCTTTATTGAAGCTTGCCCCCAAAAGTTTTACAGAATCATCGAAAAGTCTAGCGATAGTTGTGTGATTTGTAGCTTCCAAACACGCTACGTTTAAAAGAAACTTTTGATTAGATATATCGGCGTTTTCATGTAAAATACCAACAACGACATTTGCCACATGTCTGCCTGCAGAGTCTGTAGTTTCGTCAATGGCTATCCAAATAAAGTGGTCTTTTACGATCGATTGTATCCTCTCCAAAGTGTTAGAATAAATTTGATTGACATAATTAGTCCGAAGGCTTGTCTCACATGGAACTGGCTGTGAGCACCATTTCCCAAAAAATTGCACTATGGTAGGTAGAGGTAGGTATATCGGCACAGACAAATGCACTACCCTACCAGAACACTGACTGTCATTTGACACAACATCTGATCTTCAGTACTGTCAGTCTAATTGTCAGCGCTCCATACAAACTTTACATCACGGATACAAGGGGGCTTGCGCAAAGCTGATGTAAACAACTGTGTACGTGTGAGCTTTATTTCACTCTAACACAGTGAAATCGCCTTTTAATAAAACATAGAGCTGTGCTCTTCACTCCCACGTGTTTTATTGAATCACCGCTGTCTATAAGACTGTCATTTACTGTCATAAATGATACAACACTGTTTACACCAGTGCTGACCATAATAATGTCACTACTGACCAATGTGAAAAAGTACTAATGCTTTTTTGCATAGAGAAAAATTTATTTCTTTACATCTTGAAATTTCTTGAACATTTGTTTTCTTCTATGAATTAGCTAAAATAAGGACGTTCATTAAACATTACACAAATTCAGAAGTAAAGTACATAATGTGCGCCATATTTGTTGTATGTTGGGGTGGTGGCTTTTGGAAATGGTTGCCGGCATATCCTCCTCGAAGTTCAGGGAACCTTGCTCCAATACTCCTAGAAAATAATTTTTTGTTAGAAGGGATATTACTAGCCATTAACATTTTACTTACCTCGTAACACTTATAAGTACTAAATGTTCGCTATACATATTTGTTGTACGTTGGGGTGGTGGCCATTGTGTATCAGTACAAGTGTGATATGTTATCTGTCAAACGTTTGACAGGCACTTCAAAATGGAGTTTTTTTCAGTTTTTTTGTTTACATCTGAGGCACTTCAGCATGGCGGCGCATCGCTGCTCCTATCTTCTAACGAATGATAGAAGGAGATGCAGGATGAATCCAACATAGAATATAAAAAAACAGGTGTTAATTTTTTTAAAAATTTTGACGTCTATGCCTAAGATATCACACTTGACATGGAAGCAATCGGGGCGTGTTTGGAATATAACGTTAGACGCAGTATTAAGTCGCTTCTGCTTCGAGAAATGTGAGTACGAGTCATGCCTGTACGTAAAAAATTAGAATCAGCAGTTTAGCTACATCGCCGTCTATGTTGATGATTTGATCATCATGTGCTCTAGCCAGAGCGAAATAACAGCAATTAAGAAGAAGATATCAGTAGCGCGATTCTGTAACTTTTTTAACGCCAAGTGTTAGCGTTAACTTCGCTTAACACCATTTTTAACACTTTTTGCGATTCTGTAACTTTTTTAACGCCAAGTGTTAGCGTTAACTTCCCTTAACACCATTTTCAACACTTTTTGCGATTCTGTAACTTTTTTAACGTTAGCGTTAACTTCCCTTAACACCGAAAAGTGTTAGCTAACACCTTAGTTAACGCGAAAAAATTTTGTGGTGTTAAAAGTTAAAGAAAATAAGTTCTCCGAACATGAAACCGAACTCGCGACGCGCACGTTGTAGTCCGAACGCTTATCACCTGCGCTACTGCGACATGAACGTCGGCGCTGTCAAATGCTGTACTTAAGATGAGTGCAGTTTTCCCCTCAATTTTAACAGTAGCGCGATTCTGTAACTTTTTTAACGCCAAGTGTTAGCGTTAGCTTCGCTTAACACCATTTTTAACACTTTTTGCGATTCTGTAACTTTTTTAACGCCAAGTGTTAGCGTTAACTTCCCTTAACACCGAAAAGTGTTACCTAACACCTTAGTTAACGCGAAAAAATTTTGTGGTGTTAAAAGTTATAGAAAATAAGCTCTCCGAACATGAAACCGAACTCGCGACGCGCACGTTGTAGTCCGAACGCTTATCACCTGCGCTACTGCGACATGAAGGTCGGCGCTGTCAAATGCTGTACTTAAGATGAGTGCAGTTTTCCCCTCAATTTTAACAGATATACATACATAAAACAGCTAACACTAAAAAGTGTTAAGGAAACTTACAGAATCGCACTTTCGTTAAGAGCAAACGCCAAAATTCGGCGACAAGCTTAACACTCGGCGAGGTGTTAAAAGTTACAGAATCGCACTACAGATATACATACATAAAACAGCTAAAGGCTGGTTTTCATTAGGTCAAAATATGACATCAAATGGTGGCATACTAATGAAAACGGCTGGCATATGGAGTCAATTGCGTTTGCAGTCAGTTTTGACGACTCTTTGTCATATAAAATGACATGCATGTGAAAACTGTCAAATTCCAGTATGACAGCGCAGTTTTCAACGATTGACACGATTGCCAACATGTTGGCAAATCTATTTCATTTGACTCAATTCGTTTGTGGAGTCGGGTTCGCACCCCAAATTTTGTGAAAAATTTTTTTTTTTCATTTTTTATATTATTTTTTATATTTTTTCCATTTTATATTATTGTTTTCTTTTTTAATTCTGTAATATTACCATTTTGTGGTCGGCTACGTTATATTCATATCTCAAATTTGTATATTTTTGTGTCGGGGATAAAACAAAAAAGTGAAAATATATAAAAAAAATAATACTTGCAATTAAAAAACAAAGAAAAGTTAATAAAAAGTTAAAAAACATTTAACAAAAGTTGGGGTGGGAACTCGCTACCCTACAATTGATAGTGAAGTAGCTTGTCAAACAACTGACTGGGCAATTGTAGTGAAAACGGGATGTCAATCGCCTGACACCACAATTTGACGTCAGTCTTTAACACGCTCTGCTTTATCGACTTCATGTCAGTTTTTAAGTCGTAATGAAAACACATTTGACACCAAATCGCCATAGTGTCAGTTAAGTCAGTTTTTATGGTCAGTCATTTTGACCTAATGAAAACCAGCCTTAACACTAAAATGTGTTAAGGAAAGTTACAGAATCGCACTTTCGTTAAGAGCAAACGCCAAAATTCGGCGACAAGCTTAACACCTCCCCGAATTTTGGCGTTTGCTCTTAACGAAAGTGCGATTCTGTAAGTTTCCTTAACACTTTTTAGTGTTAGCTGTTTTATGTATGTATATCTGTTAAAATTGAGGGGAAAACTGCACTCATCTTAAGTACAGCATTTGACAGCGCCGACCTTCATGTCGCAGTAGCGCAGGTGATAAGCGTTCGGACTACAACGTGCGCGTCGCGAGTTCGGTTTCATGTTCGGAGAGCTTATTTTCTATAACTTTTAACACCACAAAATTTTTTCGCGTTAACTAAGGTGTTAGGTAACACTTTTCGGTGTTAAGGGAAGTTAACGCTAACACTTGGCGTTAAAAAAGTTACAGAATCGCAAAAAGTGTTAAAAATGGTGTTAAGCGAAGTTAACGCTAACACTTGGCGTTAAAAAAGTTACAGAATCGCGCTACAGGTATGTTCCAGATGCATGATGGCGGCGCAGTAAAGTATTTTCTTGGCTTAGAAATTCAGCGAGATGGTGATAGAGGGGCAATTTCTCTTCATCAAACAAAATATATAAAATCACTTTTAGAGGCATATGGTATGCAGAATTGTTGTGTGTAGCAACACCACTTGATCCTGGTTTTCAAGTTGGATGCAAAGTCGAAAATTGTGTAAAGGTACATTTGTAAATGCATATCAATCACTAATTGGGTCTCTCATGCATTTAGCGGTTTTGAGTCGGCCAGACATTTTGCATGCAGTGAGCAAACTATCTAGGCGCAATACAGATCCGCACGTTGAACATGAAACAGCAGCAAAACATGTCCTGCGTTATTTATCAGGTACAACAAATCTTCGCATTGTATATCGCAAGACTGGTAATATGTAAAGAGATGAAATTAATCTGGAATATGTTCCTACTCAAGATAATGTTGCCGATATTTTAACTAAATGTTTAAATAAACAAAAGCATTGTAATTTTGTAAAATCGTTGGGATTAAAGTAAATATAAGTTTGTTTGTTTGTGAATTAAATATGTAATCTTGAGAAGAAGTGTTGTAAATGTAAGAGTAATATTTGCTTATTGTATACAAGTGGCAACCACTGCATATGAAATGTCATTGATTCTCTCTTTTATATATTGGTAGCTCTAAGAATGACTCTGTATTACATTCTTCAGTTCAGTTACAATTAAACTCTTGTTAACACTGCGTTTCAATACTATGTCTATCAACAAATAGATTAAATAGACCTTTCTAAAAAAATTTTTTACTTTTCAAAATCGCAAGATCTTTGAAGGTTTTTTTTCAGTTTGAAATTTTATTTTGGAAAAATTTTTTTTTTCAGTGTACTACAAAATTTTTGCAGTGTATTTTTTGAAATAAAATTTCAATACCTTTCTAATGGTACGAAGATCTTTGAAATCGATAAAGCCATTCCGTTGTAATCACACTTCATAAGTACCTATTATCTTTATTTTTCGAATATTTTCGAATATTTCGATACCTTGCCACGCCAACAATTTTTCAGAAATGTTACTTCTAAAAATGAGGTTGTGTTTGGGTAGGTAAGATGAAGCTCTATTCAGAATTTCATCAAATTCTGGGAGGTGTTGGGATCAATGCATATTGGGTTTGATATAAAATTCATCATATGTGATTTAGTAGTCAAAATCGCTCTGAAGAATGCTTTGGCAAATTTCACGGCAAATTGCCTAATCAGTCCTTTAGCTTCGAAGCTATCGATAGCCCGATTA